>NJRP01000008.1:965874-977881 GCA_003063835.1 Aphaenogaster floridana
CGTTTTGGATATGTCTAAATCGACCAGCACTTACTGCTGGAGCCATCTATTGACAAACAGCGGGAACTTAGTTGCGCACCTAATAATTCAATTAAAAACTTTTTTAAGGCCTTTATAATATGAACCTTTAAGAGGAAAAAAAAATTTTTGTTGAATTTTTATCGTATAAAATGGCGGCGCTATGGCAGCCTCCTTTTTAAATAGAATCACATGCGGTGTACATCAAATCTCCACCTTTTGACCTGGGACCAAAAACCAAAAATTATCTACATGCCAAAAGTTGGAGAAGTACGTAGGATTTTTGCGAAATATTGAAAACTTTTTTTGCAATCATCATTTTAAGATGAAAATTTTTGGTCGAAAATTTCACTTTTTTTCCAAACATTTGCCATTTTTACAAAAAAAATATGTTGAAAAAATTCTACGTACTTCTCTAGCTTTTGGCATGTAGATAACGAACATTTTTGGTTTTTGGTTCAAACAAGTCAAAAGGAGATTTGATGTACATCGCATGTGCATCTACTAAAAAAAGGATGCTCGGCGCTGCTGCCATAGCGCCGCCATTTTATACGATAAAAATTCAACAAAAAAATTTTTTTTTCTTTTAAAGGTTTATATTACAAAGCCCTTAAAAAAGTTTTTGATTGAGTTAATTATTTTACTATAATAAATCGCCAAAGTTAGGTCATAGCCCATAGGTATCATTTTTAGGTCTCAGGGGTGGTGTCCCTCTTTAACGTAATTTCAGACAGGAAAATTCGTATAGACGAGACTTAAAATCGGGGGACGATTATTTTATTCCTTTGCAAGGACGCGATGCAATTGCGAGCGTTATAGAATAAAAGTAACACTGATACTTGCACGCAATAAACATGATCGATAGCGGTAAAATTAACGGTATGTCGTCTCTCGTATAAATTATTTTATGTCTTTGGATATCAAGGAAAATATACAGGCTATTATCTTAAACGAATGAAACGCCAAATTGTCTATTTTATGATGAATTTTACAGACAAATAAAATCCATTGTGCGGCCGCCGCATCGCCTCCATCTCTGACGGTGGTTTCGCACGAGAGTGAAAAGATAAACGCGTATTCTTAGGAAAGCGTGGAATATGCCCTACCTCTGACGCATATATCGCGCGCAATAGTACGCGTCATAATCTTACGTTGCGTGCGTTTTGACATGAAGAAGCGATTTTCCTTGCGGAGCCGCGAACGCCGCGCGTACAGCCAGACAGTTTTCGGGACGTGAAAAATAACGCTGGGACGGGCGATGAAATAAATTCCTTGCGAAATTTATGCTCATTTGCATTTTTGTATTTGCGATACGTATCCGTTCATTCGACACAAGAAAATGGACCCGCGCCAAGACGTTACTTCGGGCGCAGATAAAACGTTCCGCCCTGGAGTTTCGTTTTCGCAATTGTAATATCGTGTCGTTGCGTATATATTCGGAATCTCTCTAGTTGTATCGAACGAAACAGGATTAACAAGACAATTGTTTTCGTCGCTAATATCTCGGTCAAAGTTTAAAAAGAATTTTCTGTGATATATTTAAATAGCAAGATCACTTTTTAGAGATTATTTTCTATATATTTTTTTAATATAGCATATTTTGTAATGTAGCATATAATGAAGAATAATAATCTAACATTTACTTTTCAATTCTAATTTATCCTTCCTGTAGAACCAGTTGATATCTAAGAAAGTAATTCTCTGTTTCATGAAAGTAAACTACAATGTGGCTAATTTTAACTTTAATGTTTACCGACGTACTTTTTTATAGATGTTGGAAAGCTGCTTTTAAAATTATTTCGCAGCGCGACGTTACGTCTGCGACAGCAAAGAGTAATCTGGTACGATGTTATCAAAAATACATGTCTCCCATTTCGGGTTATTCCCGTGGAGGATCCTCAAAATCAAAGTGCCCCAAATGGGAAGGCGCATTTTTTTTCCGAAAAAAAACGCGGTTTGTTCACGCGTGGCGGCAATGACGCGGAGAACAGTGTCGGGGGGGCAGTATAAACTCGCCGTCGTTTTTGGCTTTTGGTGTCGCGATAAAAGGTAGAACGAGGATACACCGGTGCGTCCGGGGCGAAGGCAAAAGAGAACGCGAGTGAAACGGAGAGAGGGCGGGTAAATAAGCCGTGAGTAGTTACCCCGCTATATATTTCGTGCCAGGCGAGGCGAGGCGAAGCGAAGCGAGGCCGGGCCCAGGCGAGGCCCTGTCCCGCCATAAACCCGGTTTGTACGCCGCATGAATACCGGCGTCTTTATTTATGGCTTTTCGGAAAGAAGTTTGCCGCGACGGGACGACGGGCTATCCAGCGACGACGCGGCAGTCAAGTCGCGGCTTACGCTTTTCATCGATTTTCCGCGGTCGCGGCTGAACGACGCGGACGAAAACGGCCGCGGGTCATTGCGCGAATCCAGCCGGAAAGACCCCTTTCGGCTTTTTCAATGCGGAGGTAGAAAGCAATTGAATGGCTCGGTGCGGCGTTGCTCCGATTCAGTTTTTTAAGAACCCGCGGACATTTGTCTCGAACCCCGGATCACTTATTCCTGAAATGAACTTCCGTCTCTCATAAATTTGGAAGATAATTTTCACCGCGATTTTTTGACACGCGTTCTGATGCGACGGTTGTTTGAAGCATTATTATTAAAATAATTATACAATATAAATAGATTAAAATAAAGATATATATGGACTCTCGAAATTAAAATAAAAGTATAAAAATGGGCAAATGAGAGTAACAGCGCTGTAATTGGTGCGCAAAGAATTAAACAAAAATTAGTTCATTCTTTAAATAAATAAATATATTATTAAATCTCGTACGTTTCGGCTGCATATTGAGCCATCTTCAGCACAACATTGACACATTCAACCATGTGTCAATGTTGGAATTAACAGGGGAATGTTGGCTCGCCCGGTGATCCTATGAGCGTGAAATACATCTTTTCAAGCTTTGTTTTGTGCTGAAGATGGCTCAATATGCAGCCGAAATGTACGAGATTTAATAATATATTTATTTATTTAAAGAATGAACTAATTTTTGTTTAATTCTTTGCGCACCAATTACAGCGCTGTTACTCTCATTTGCCCATTTTTATACTTTTATTATAAATAAATTAAGGCTCTGAAGAAATTAAATCACATAATGAGTCATGCCAATAAGAGCCAACACCGGGTGGTCGTGTGTGTACATAAGTTTATTAATTAAGTAAAAGATGTAAAAAGAACGTAAACGTTTCGACCTTAATTCGAGGTCCTCTTCAGTACATAATGCAGGAGTGTGTATAATTATATAATTCTGGTGGAAAACCATCGTGGTGTGGATTGAAGTCGCATGGTCAATATAATAAAAATGTTTCGCGGTGTATGAGTAGGGTTGCCATAATAAAATTTTCAAAAGGACTTATAAGCCAAAAATCCCGGACATTTCGCTTACAACCCCGGACGCATACAAAAATGCGAATAGGTTAGCAAATTGGTTATAATAAACAATAAATGATTAATTATTTTACATCTCGTTTTCAATAGTACTTAGAGTAAAATGCATAAATTAAACATGTTTTTAATTTAAAAGAAGTTTTATTATTAGGTATCTACCTTATTGTACCTATACCTACGTGCTATATTGCCATTGGTATTTTTAGAATATCAATAAAATAACAAATAATTATCAAATATATTAAAGAACCAAATCAGCACAAAACTATTGGTTTTTATCAGTAAATTGAAGTGATTGAATATGATATGGTTAATTAAATCTAAAACGCAAAATATTTAGAAATTTTCTTAAACCCCGGACATTTATAATTACCCCGGACACATTCGAAAAATTCCCCCGGATGTCCCCGGACGCCCTAAAAAAGAGGACGGTGTCCGAGGAAAAGAGGACGGATGGCAACCCTATATGAGTATGTCCGGTAGCGGTTAAAATTGACGATCGGAGAAACATTTCGTAAAATGCTTGTTGTAAGAACGGAAGTCAAAGTGTATAGAGACGAGATGTTAATTATAGATATGAATCTTAACGAGTGTGAAGAACATAAAATAATTATACAATTAAGGAAACGATGACAAATATAAATGGCAATAATGAGGATAATAAAATAGAAATTGTAGATCATCGATATAAGCGTTGGAAGCATTGATTTCGCGGAGTACTCGTAGACTCGGAACGATTTTCATGTGCTTTCTTTTCCTACACGTGTACGTGTGGTTACATAATCGTAAACGTGTTTGTCTGCTCCGCCTGTAATCCCAGAAGCCGTCACAAAATCAATTTCACAATGCGCGGCGTGCTTTTGGTTTATATCCGAAGCTTCCGATTTTACAGTCTAGAAGAGACTCTCCTTCTTCGTCTCGTTTCTCCTCTCGTCCCATCCCTCTTAAATATTTCCTTCCTATTCTTTTCCGAATGTGTACATAAGTGTGTGTATGCATCTGGAAAACGTATCTGAGAACATATATACATTTGTGGACGCATATTGCGGCGATGTAAGATGAAACTCGTATGTTTCGCAGTATATTTGAAGTCCTTTTATAGATCGGAATTTCCATGAAAGCAAGTTTTCATAAAAAGTATAGAACGCAGTGAGAACGTAGCAATGATCATTCACTAGTATAATTCTCATTTAAATTCTGAAGTTTCGAAGTTCTATAAAGAAGATAAGCTGATCGGTGTGCTCGATTAAACGAAAATTTATGAAACATCTTGATTTTAATCGACAAATTAAAAGATTGTGATATAATCGCGAGAAGAGTTCGGTATTTCGCAACAAGATTGTTTTTGCCCAATTATTTAATTGATCTGCCAAGTGCTATGAGACAGCGGTTCAGTGACTTCATTCGTTTCCTCCCTATAATGTATTTGCCAATAGTTCGTACGCGAATGGATTCCGATAGTTTTCCGTATGCGGAAACGGACGATGCAGAGTTGGCAATCTGCCATATATCAGAGCCTGATCTCGATTTTAAAACTTTCATTTGAAATAGATAAAACTTTTATCCGAAATGACAGTGAAAAAAGATAACAATGACAAGCGCGTGAAGAGAACAAGACTTGTCGTCACGTCTCGTTTATTCCCATTGCAGAACATCTTATTGTTAAACAAACTGTGCATCTTAATTTCTGATGTTAAAAAAGTAAAAAGTAAAGTATCACTTTATTTTCTTCTTCGTTCATAAATATCACTTATTTTCTATTTAAGGTTTCAACACGACATGACAGTTGAAACCTTTGAAGAAAATTAAGTAATATTTTACTTTTTTAACATGGCATTTTTATGGCGTGTGAAATAACACGATTACATAAAAACAATTATGCTTCTGATTAATGTATGACCAAAATTTAGGAGCCAACCAAAACTGTACGTATATTCATAAAACCTATGGCTTTACGGTGCTCAAGTAAATAAGTGAAATGTTTTTCGTCGATTTACATTATCTACATTGTAGGATCTACAATGATATTTTTACGAGGCACGCGAGGGCAAAAATCAACTTCCCTTAATCGGCTTTTCTCAAGCCCTTTGTAAACAGCGTCTACCTAATCGCGAACGAGCGCGGAGGTCTTTAGTCTTGGCAGAAATTATCCGATCAAGACTTAATTTACGAGAGGGAAATCGTAAAATGCGGGCGTTAGGAAAAAATTTGAAAATGTCTATTCCACTATCTTTACAGACGTTTAAATTTATTTCTAATCTACGAAAGTCCTAAAAACGTACAAAAAAATTGCAAAACAGAATCATAAGATTAAAAAAGAATTAGAAATTAAAAAGAATGAAATTTAAAAATTATAGATAATAGATATTTGAATGTATTAATGCAGTTCAAAGGAAAGGATTTGATAAAACACAGGAGGGGAGGAGAACACATCTCACACAGTTTAGGAAAATATATAAACTTTAATAATGTTTGGTGTTATATAACACCAAACATTATTAATAAGTGCCTTCCGGCAATTAGTAAATCATTGTCGCAATATCGAGCCTAACACCGAGACTACCGTGTGCGATCAGTAATGTATAACACCAAACATTATTGAAGTTTATATATTCTCCTAAATTGTGTGGGATGTGTTCTCCCCACCCCATCCTGACACCACGGGAACATCACATATATAATCCCCAACGAAATTAATTATTGTATTTTTATAACAATTTTATTTATCGCAGGAATAATAAGTCAATGTGCGTGATAAAATGATAAAAGATAATTTATTGCCAGCAATAACATACACTTCCATAATAATTTCCATTGTGTTGAAAGCTTCAATAATATGGTTTCCTAAATGTAGTGTTACCAATATGCTGAAACAATACGGTGCACTAAAGCACCCATTTCGACGTTAATTGCATCTCTAAATTACAATCGTAATTATCCCCAGAGTAATTACTTATTCGCCGTTTTATTTGATTATTCCCTCATCGGTAATAATCCCCGTCATTGTTTGGATTTCGAACCTTTGATGAAGAATTTGTGGCCCGTATTACGTTTCCCTGGCCAAAGCCACCGTAACAATACGGTGCCGTAGTTATGCGGGACTATGTCTGGGTTGTCCGGTAGTTCCAAACTAGAGATCCGTCTAAAATCATACAGAGTTACGGCATTGTTCAACCGGGACACAGTGACGTCATTGTTGGTTGCAGCGATCGGTCACGAACGCTAAGCAATAACAACGTGGACGTGATCCGACAGCGCTTACATCCTCCTCTATCCGTCTCAACTTCATAAACCAGAATTTCGATACCTGACCCTCTCCGTTGTAATCGCGAATTTATCCGACTGAGATCGATGAGCGAGACGAGCTTACAAGAAATTATCTCATATGTAGCTATACAAACATCACGTTCTCGTACCGCGTATTTTGCGTTTTGCGTTTTTTTCATTATCTCGCAAGTAATTTCGAGAAAAAAGTTTTCAGTAAAAAGTGTGTCTCGCGGCAGTTCGTCGAGCAGTACATTAGCGAAATCAAAAGATACAAAATATATGAGATGTTTATGTGCCGTGCTACTTAACATTATTTCGTAGCATTTTTTATTTCTTAATTTAAAACAATGATAAACACTTGTGTGTGTGTGTGTGTATAGGTGTGTGGTGTGTGTATACTGAGAGAAAAAAATGGTTGGAATAACAATAATTTCACTATATTTTATAATTAGTTTTGGCCTCAAACGTATTTTAATAGTTCATTTAATAGTTTACTTGCAAAATATAGCAGAGTGAACACAGATATATAGTCATCGTATTTCCTTTGTTATTATTATCATGTGTATAGTAAAGAATGCTAAGAATATAGTTACCTGTACCAATATTTGCCAAATATTCCAATTGTATTGACTATATAAAATGGTTAATTTCTCTTACCATTCCACATATTCTATCTTACTATATTTTTACTTCAAATGTTTATAATTATTGGTAAAAATTTACATTTTCACTTATACTATGTCTATATCGTAACTATCACCAACATAAATGGTAACACTAACTATAAAAATGACATTCCTAATTAATAATCATTTACTATGTCATTATAGTTCCAAATATCATACATTTTTCTCTTAGTGTACTATCTTCTCTCACTCTACTATCTTCCTGGCTTCTATTATATTCTTTCTCTTTTCCTAATTCTGTTGCTAAAGTTCGTAACATTTTTGCCGCAACCATCTGTCTTTGAAAGCACAACGTCCTTCGGGAGATACTGACTGATGAACTTTTTATTTACAGCGAGAAATGTGAAGTAGGAAACGCGAAAAAGGGGAAGGTTGCGCGTGTTGGTTTCTTTTTTCCACGCAACGTGAAAACCGCGAGTAGTCCGTCTCGGAAAATGCAGGCATGCGAGAAATAGCTAGAAGCCGTTGTTTTCACTGTATTACAAAACACGTTATTGTTGTGTTTGCAGAACGGAGACGATATTGGCGGCGAACGAGTCGACGCCGTTGCAGCTCGCGACTTGGGCACCACAGGGTAACGCCCTGATCTACGTTCACCAGAATAATATCTACTACAGACCGGAGGCGGAGGTGGCTAATGACTATCAAATAACCAGCACGGGAGTCTTTGGAACTATTTACAATGGAGTACCGGACTGGGTCTACGAGGGTAAACAATCTAATAAAAACATTCCGTATTTATTCTTTATTAAAATTATTTAAGAACATTAGCCCAGGTAACAGAGAAGAATGCAACAAGCATTCTACATTCCAGCAACTGAGAAAGCTACAATCGGTCTCCCTACGATTTCTCAGTGCTAGCAAGTAGTAATCAACAGTAACAAAGTAAAAAAGATCTTTGATGAGAAAGCTTGTTTGCTCCTACAGTATCTAAATTGGGTCCGAATACTGTTTTTCGATTACCTTATATTAGTAAAAATGTAGCTAACCTGTATTGTTTTCTGCAAGTGTTAGAAATTATATACATACGGCTATTGGATTTATATATTCCTCTAATCGAAATAAAAACATGAAACTCTAAAAATCGTATACTGTAGGATGCATGTAGTGTACTTTGAGAGGGAAATTATTTTGATACACTTATCGTAGAAGAATTAAAGAAACTTTGTCGTATACACACGAAGTAGAGAAACAGTCTTTGTATACTTTACCGTGCACGAAAAATTTAAAAATATTATTCATCTACTGGTTCCGCTTCTTACTTTTGCTACCTGGATAGATTTAAGAACATATCTCTTATATGACAAATTATCTGCGCAAAGAAAATGCTGTGACACTCTTTAAAAAACTACTATTTTAAAATACTTCTCTTCGCTTCTTTGAAATATTTTACTTGTTGTATTCTTTTACTCGAAAGTAATACGTTAAAACCGAATGAAAGAGATGACAGGAGTAAATTGGGTTAAGGATACGAGTCTATCTAGGCACAAATTTCACGTAAAGCTGATGTATCGCGCCATACACTTTTTGTGATCAAACTAGGATATAAAAGAGTATTTCAATTCGTTGCGCCCGCACATGTATGGCAACAATTTAGCGAGTCACGCAATATTTTTTCATTTATCCCTTTGAGGGATCTGTTTCTACAACAACCCCTATTCGATCGTAAAAATATTGTATTTATTTTTTATGAAATATCCGTTTAAAGTCGATCTGGCACGAGCCAGTAACACACGCTGGTGCACAGCGTGTACGATACGTTAAATAATTCTACGGATATTGTCCGCTCTATAATTTCGTTTAAGTGAAATACGTTGAGATTAGGGGAGAACGCCTTGTTGCTGTTTATGCTGCTTTTCTCGTGCTAAGTAATAAGAAATTAGCTTTATGCTAATAGCTAATTAGAAATGCAAATTGATACGGCTTTTACCGAGGAAGAAAATATTTGCAGTTAAATTCTACGCACGTGCCGTCTTCTTTTGTCGAGTCGCTTTCTGTCAAGTCGTAATTCACGCCGGAAACTAATATATATTCTAAAGAATTTTCTACGGCATCGCATGTGCGAGAAATCAAATATCTATCGTGTCGTAGGATTGTAAAATTAAATCTGTCGTTTTTACTAAAATCAGATCCGAAGTCGAATCCTTACAAAAATATTGCGAACTTGTAAAATATTGTTTACCAATCGGATTTGCAAGTTTCTACTCCGTGCGAAACAAGTAATAAAAGCTCAACGCTGGATATACGGCGCCTCTTTTGCGCCGTATATCCAGCGTTGTAATTCGCGTAGCCGATGCTCCTGGGACCTAGCCGCGTTTGCATATTGCTGAACCTTCATCAACCATGCTCTTTTTTCCGTCCTTGCCTTGTCCCTTCAGACGTCGCGCCTCGTTTTGCCGCGCGGCGACAACGGCGAATCAACAGATGAGGCGCATAAAAATTCATCAGCATCAATCAAGAAAGTAAGTCCGCGGGACAAGAGTAGTGAGAGTTTGACGGTTACGATCTCACTTCCAGTAGATTTAGTTCCTATATCCTGAGTGACGCCCGTCACGATGAATATGTATGTCGCGGCGATAATAAATTCGGCATCGATTCCACGCGTGGAAACACGCATAGAGACAGAAAGAGGCAGAGAGAGAGAGAGAGAGAAGCAAAGATAGAAATAACAGCTTTCCGATTTGTTTCAATCGTGAAAATACTCGTAGCCAATTTTAAAGACTATATTATTTGTAAAATAAATCCACGCTTGTACGAGAGCTTTGAAAACATGAAATAATTCCGTACTGTCGACGGTGAAAAAACTTTATTAATTAAATAGTTTGCTCGGAAAGTCACACGGCGCAATAAATGGGTACATCGACTTTGTCGTCGAATGCCGGCAATAATCAGCGCGGGCAATTATTATTGTTATTGCCGTGCCGCTCTTCCGACAGGTCCGCATAAAAACGCCCGCGGCTGTGAAAAATCGCGCTTAGTATCGCGAAATCGGGGATAACGAGTGGATCAACGGCGTCTGCCCATATTTAAAGGGATAAACGCTGCAAATTGACCGGATTCATAACCGGCCGTGCTATTGGCAGCTGGACCGGAGCAGCTGCCGCCGTTGAAAAGCCGACGGAAAAAGCCGGGGCATGATTTAAAATGCAGAACTGCACGACAATCGCTTTTACATGTATATTCGAGCGATTGCCTCGCAAGGCCGACGATATCCTCGTCATTCTGGATGCTGACCGGCGCGGGAGATCCATATCTTTTGACAGGGTCGCCATATTTATTCGCACGTTCCCCTGTTACAATCATTGCATCGAAATGTCGGGAATTTTTTAATTAACGACATTGGATTCTCCACGCTTCCATTGACAGCGCAACGAACCATCGGATTCCATTCCGATGTTTTTTTTTACGATACTTCCTTCGCTTCCTCTCCTGTTTATTTTATATTTTTATCGCGGGATTTTTTTGGGAAGTAAAACGTGATAAAATATTTGAAGATATAAATCTGACATGAGAGTTCAAACAGCGTATTATGCGAAGATAAAGTTCGCAAGCTTCATTCATAATTATTCACAATCACAATAATAATGTGCACAAGGATCACAATATAACACACTATTTTATTTGAAAATTATCGAGTTGATAATCTACTGCTGTCTCTATTCTATTGTTGCAATAGAACTGAACTCTTACAAGAGAAGCTTGCGGAGTTCCCGACGAGAATCGTGACGAAACTTACAGTATAGGACGATAATGGGACCAAAGTAACATATGTGCAGCACGACATTTCGCAATCGCCTGGAACCCCTGGAACGTGGTCAGCGCAACTGAGGGGCTCGCCCGTAATCTATGAAACCACATATCGACAAAAGCCAATTATCAGGGAGATTTTATGCAACAAAATATCAACAGAGACCAATTACAGTAAAACGTATATTTTGTAGAGGCCCAACAAAAACATATGTACATATGAGAAACAACGTACATGTCATTTATATGTCATAAAGAAAGACGCAACATAGGATAACATAGGTAAAAAAATATCTCACTCTACTTCATGGTAATGTATTATAAGATTTACTACACTGAAAGTCGTCAGGTTTGAAACGGAGCTCACCTAAAAATCCGGTGGTGGGGATATATGCGCTTTAGCAGCGCAAGTACGTGCCTTCCCATACAGCACAGAAATTGCAGCAACATTTCGGCAATATTGCAATGTTGCTGCAATGTTACTGCAATGTTGCTGCAATTTCTGTGCTGTATGGGTTCTTTTTCCATGTTCCAGGCGATTGCGAAATGTCGCACTGCACATATGTTACTTTGGTCCCATTATCGTCCTATACTGTAAGTTTCGTTGCGATTCTCGTCGGGAACTCCGCAAGCTTCCCTTGTTAGTGTTGTGCCGTGCAACTGTATCCTATAGATCTCTCAATCATACTATTTGTTCTGCAGACCATATTAGAAAGCCAGTATCCTTTGGTTGGAGCAATATAAGGGTATTCTAACAAAATGTTACTTATCGTAAGAACTACGGTTGTGAGTAATTGTATAGCTAGGCATATCTTGACAACTATATTCGATGTAATATCAGTTAACTTAAATT
>NJRP01000008.1:982207-992782 GCA_003063835.1 Aphaenogaster floridana
TACAATCCCTAATCTACAATTTGTCACCTAATAAAATTCGTTCCCCCCAAAATTAAGTCGAAACGTCTCTAGATTGTTTTTTAACTTTGAATAAATGTTTTATTAATTTATTTACCAACCAATAATGGCTCGTCTTACTTGACCTATCTATATTGCTGATCTATTATTTAGAAATACGAGCGAAGTACATTTATTAAGATTAATTTAATTTATGTTTTAATTGGAGGACGAAAGAATCATTCTTCCTGTATCAATAATGATCAATTTTTGAATTAATTTAGGAAAGCGCATATATAAGTAAAAATTAAATTAAATATTAGCTATTAATATATCACGTTTGACTAATATTGTACATGCATTAATGTTAATCTAATTTAATATTAGATCAATATTAGTTTAATGTTATTGATGTTATTTAGTAATTTCCCAGTGATGCCCGGTGCGTGTGGAAATCCACGTAACCGAAACGTAAATATGATAAAGTATACATTGACGTAACATATCGCGCGTAACAAGTTATTTATGTTACGCGGCAGATACTGATGAAGACGTCGTACCTTACGGTTATGGTGATACCACAGTAAACTACGCGGCAAACGAGTAAAACCTGGTCTATATATGGGAAATTTGTGGGAGGGTAGACCATGTGTCAAGTGCATTCCGTGCCAGATTAATTATTAAAGGCGTTTTGCTGGTGCGCAACGATCCAGTCTACTTCACCGCCGCGTTACTCGATCAATTACAACGCTCGTCTTCCGTCGAGCTATTGCATTATAAATACAGTTAATTCTCCTAGCGACCTCATTGCTATGTTCCCCGAAAATATCGCAGTGATAAGATTAATATTGAACAGGATAATATATTACCAGCCGCGTGTCGCAGTCGCTTCGGTTCAGCTTACTCTCCCATTCCCTTCCGTTGAGAAACAGAAATAACACACGCGGATATCACAATATCTTAACAGGAACAAAAATATGTTTCTGTATCCGTATAATCTCCTCATTCTTCTCGCGTTTGTTCGACGGATTAGCGTGGACGTGATCTACAATTGAGGAGGTGAGCGAGTAAACGAAGTGCGCGAAGTGGGTATCAGGTATCTGCAGAATCATCACTTAGCTGGAAGTAGCCGGAAGAAGAGACCCGGCGGGCGATCGACCTGACGCTGATACACCCTGTGTAAAATGGAAATCCGCGCTTTCTACTTCTTTCAACAATGGCGGATGTGACATTAATAGAGCGGCGGGGATTTAGAGGAAATCCTTTTCTCCAAATCCCGGCCGGCTAATGGTACCCGTCCCTTCACGGGATTCCGATTTCTGATCGGATTCTGAAATGTTTTCTCCTTGTTCCCGGCCATCGCCCTCGGGCGTCGCGCACGTGGATGCTCCTCGATGGAAAACGTCGTCGCGCGCAGGATTTATATTCAATGCACGGAATATGCGTTACTGTTGCAAACCCGTAAACACGACGGCGGCGGCGGAGTGCAGGAGTGATTTCACGTTTTCCCTCCGTTCGGCCGGTTCCGGAGGCGCGCTATCTCGTTTCTCCGCGACATGTTTGACAATCTCAACGCGAATATCTCTCGGAAAAAGGTTTCGATTGGTCTCCCCATTTTTCAAAGAGTTTGTTTAATCTATGGCAGTCGTCCACGCGCGGTGCATCTGCACCGAATGCTTTTCGATACGTCACATGTACCGTGTAAAAAAAAACTTTTTAGCGATGAAACAGCAACTATAGGCGCAATGCATTTTATAATATTTATTTGTAAACATTTTGCCCTGGATATGCAAGCTCCTGCGCTAGTCCACGCCCGTTTAATGATTTTAAAGTCTTTACATTGCGTTATTTATCCGGCTACGTATGCATACGTATCTCCAAATATTTAGAAGGGGATAAAATATCACGCTTTTTGCCCTATTTTCCAAAATGTAATATTTGTGAGACACGACCTGCGCCACGTTCGCGCAAAACGTGAGTTTACTCGCGGTGATCACTTCGGTGAATCGATCTGCAGTGATGAAATAGAGATTGAAGAATCCAAATGCGGCCGAACGCATTCTCATTTGACTCATTTCATTCACTTCTCCCTCGCGATCGTACCCTTCGCGATCTTCACCCTCGAAACGTAAAACGGTGAAAATCGCCCATCAAGAAAATTATTCTCTCTTTACGTGCCTCGCGTCAACGTCACGCGGCTCAATAAAATCGCGCGAGAAGCTGTAAAAAGTTTATTCCCGAATAGACAGTGGCCGGACGTAAGTAATTGGCCGGCCAGCCAAACCGGATCTATCGGTCGCTCGACAAAACTTCCTCGTCGGTGCAACGTCGGTTTTTCCTCGCGTGCCATTCAGATCCGGCGGCTTCCTTATCCCGTCGTCGCAGTCTCGATACATGCACACACATACGTACACATGTACACACACCCATCCATCCGGAATTTCACCCTCGGGATATTTTTCTCCCTCGTCACGTCCAGCGAGCTGCGCAACGCAGCGTCGCGTCTTTGTGCAGTTTTCCTTCCTCGCCACGGCGTTTCTTCCTCTTCTTCCCCGTTCCGCCCCGCCCCGCCTCGCACGATCTGTTTTCCCATTCTCTTCTCTTCTCGGCTCTTCCCTTTGTTGCCTTCTGCTCCTTCGGGTTTGCCAGCGACAGAGCTTTTTTTTGCCCCCCTCTCACGTCTCGTTTCCGTCTCGCAACATCGCGAGCTGGATCCAGCGGGAGTGTCTCAAAGGTCTCGCCAACATTCTCAAAATATGTTATCTTCTCTCATTTTTCTGACTCGATGTCTCAGAAGCAGATTTATACGTGAGGTATTAACTGGGAACTTTGTAAAACAAGCATTTGAGGTATCTTTAATTATTTTCGCGAAAAATAACTTTACTGATCATATTTGTGATTTGTAAAATCTATAATATAGGGTTTTCCAATAAGTCATTATTTCCAATAATCACCTACAGATGACAGATGTCCAACACAAACATCGAACAGTGTGTTGCCGCATTTCAAACAAAACCTAAAAACGGTGGCTCTTATTGGAGAATCCTATATCTTATGTTCATCAACAAATTAATTTAACCACAGAAGAGATTTTTATTTCGACTCAACTGGCCAGTTCTTAATTTAAATTAATATATCGCGAATTGCGACGCTTTTTCGACCATGGGTTTTGGTCTTTTTTAAAGAGAGTAGAATTAATTATAATGTAAAGAATTTGTTGCGAAAAATTTTACCTCAACCAGGATACAAATTAATTTAAATTAATTTGTATAACACAAGCGGTGGTCGTAGCATATACGTTGGACATGACTTCGTTCTCCAACAAAAGTATTTTTGACTTACACCATGATTCCTAGACTAAGGATTTTAGACTTCACTATTCATTTCATTTTTATCATGTGACCCTGCGACGAAAAAAGAACATGCGACCTTTAGTTATATTAAGTTAGACGATTGCGTTTTAATGTGTCTTCTGTTAAAGATTTTTAAAGATTGTAATATACTGAGGATGGTCCGAAGAATGGAATCGAAACGTTTGTAATATGTACTTGAAATCATAGCATTTCAATTAAATTATTAAGACACTCTTGTCGTGGCTCTGAGCCTCTTTTTCTTTGATTGAATTTTTAATCTTTCGAGCCTATTGTTATTTTAATCTTGAAATATATAGAAAAGAGGCAGGGTCTTTCAGATTTTATAATAACTCCTCCCCCTTCTTCACAATACTCTCTGTGCTTTTAATGAAATTTTGTCTTTCAGTAGTCTCCAGATTGCCTCGAACTTTCTGCAATATATCTGAATTAAATGTCTCGCGATAATTCCTTTTACCTTTTATAAACCTTCATTTCGAGGGCATGCATCGTGGGGGTTAATTTGGGTTTAGTTCCATCTTCTTCCCCTCGCTCTTCTTTACTCTCGCGATAACGCTCTGCTCCTCACGGCTTGAAAACTGGATATTTACGTCCTACTGCGTTCGCGAGCCGACTCCTCTTTCGAAAGGAAACGAAATAAAGAGTTTCCGCTCGGTTCCTTCGCAGCTCCTCCGGCTCCTTTCCGACGTTCCTGCACGCTCTATGAACTCGGCGTTTATTACATCAGCGATTTTCCCTTGAACCGTCGGCGGCGCGGTTACCCTTTGTCGGGGGATCCTTATTTGCGATGTGCAGAAAAAAAGACGGCCCTAACTAGGAGATCCTTTCCGTGCGTTTGCACTTTGTTTATCGAGATGCGAATTGACGGACAAAAGGAGATTCGTAATAGATGCTTCTTTTGACGTTCATTGAATCGGAATCGATGCCAATCGTTCTGCTGTCTATTTTATCGCAGAATAAAACTGTATAAAATACAAGTTTAATTGCGAGTTTTTTTTTACAATTAATTGTGAAAAAAATCATGAGAATTTCTGGCGTTTTTATTTCGTAGAATGGATTGCACGGATATGATTTAACTCAAATTCAAACTAACAATAAATAAACTCTGTTCTTTGTATGGATAAAATTATGTGAGCTGAGCTTGTATGATAAAAAGAGATAACGAATCACTAATGAAAGATTAGATAAGAAAAATTGTCCGTGCCATTCAATTTTGTTCGCTGTGTGAAAAGGAGATAAAGTTAGATTGATAAAATAAATTAAACTCGTAAATTAAATAAAATAATATAGGTCCCCCGATGCTACGTTAATGAAAATGACAAATTTCTCTCGCAGTCGGTTTACAGTCCTTCTACTTTCACATATCAAAAACTTCTTTCATTTTACAAGCATAATTTGCAAGAGATGAACGTGTAAGCATTGAAATACAGGAATTTAATCGAGTCTACTGCTCGGGTAACGCTTTATTCATCCCGCAATAATGGGGGGAGCGGAAGTATATCTGCTTGCTTGGTCGGGCTTCATAATTACGCAATGCGCGGATAGTCTCGGGCTGAACTTTTTTTCCCTTGTGAAGTTTACGAAGAGAAAATCTTGATTACTTCTCGCTTCCTCATTGCGAGGAATTGCGCTTTGACGCGCTGCGACTTCTTTAATCGAGTGCTTATCGCAAAATTAATATTGGAGCAACGGCAGCTCTGAATCTGGCAGGAAGCTCGATAAAAGGTAGACTTTGCTTTAAGGCATTATAAACAAATATATATATGTATAACAAGGCTTATTATAATAACTTTTAAATTGTTTTTCAATAATGGTAAAATTCTGTATGAAGTAGAATTCTATAACAAAGACAAAATTCTGAAGATTATAATATTTTTAGAAGATTATAATGTTTTAAAAAAGTTTTTTATTTTCTGACTATTTTAATTTCTGTGACTACTTTATAATTCTTTCCCGACTTGACTCGAACAATGTGTAAGTCTTTAACATATTAATTTTTGTAATTTTTATAATTCACGGCAGCGAATTTTATATAATTTTCTCTTTAGTCTAGATATTTGGCTTTATTGGGCACATTCATAGAATGTCTGTTATAATTTATACAACATAATTTATCAACACCTGAAGAGGACCAAAACCAATGTTCGAAACGTTGTGATCTGTTAAATAAATTTGGCCAGTTGATTTACATCTAATAAACCTTCTTATTTATAATACTTTATAATTGCGTATAAATAATTGCGTGGAAATATTAATTAATTTTTATTGGCGCTTTTGCTGTTTCCATCATTTTTATTTCTTATTGGTTATTACATAGTTTTATATCGCATTTAAATTCGTGCACCCTATGCGTGCATCAGTGAAGTTCCTGAGTTGGTTATTATGCGACGATGCAGAAAAATCGTGCAAGGGTGCCAATATCAGACAGAAGTATCTTCCTCTCTCGTTCACGCTTTATTTAGCAAAATACAAAAAGGGACGAGAGCCCGAGTCGAGATACATCCTACGCGCTCGATGCGCTCTATAATTATACCGGGTGGAATGCCCCGCGATGAACTTCGCTTGTGAGCTTTACGAGGACGAAACGATCGTCGCAGTTTCTCGCTTCGTCGTTAGCGCAACGACGTCGCGGGGACCAACGGCAGTCTGCAGAAAAATACGATAGTACCGTAAAGCCGGCAAGGAGATACACGCGTAACATTCACAATAATTTTCTCCGTCAAGTTTTTTTATCGCGACTTCACTTGCGCTAAAGCGCAAGGTATGGGAAAGAGAAAAATGGAGGGTTACTACGAGTCCCTCTCTGCACTTTATTTAGTACACGTCAGTGCATCGAGAATGACTGCGGTATGCGACGAAATGAAGAGCGTTTTCTTTAAAAATTCTTTGTATAAATTCGCATTCCGTCCGTCTAATAATAATTATAAACCACAGAAGAGATTTTCGTTTCGACTCAACACTGGCCAGTTCTTAATTTAAATTAATATATCGCGAATCGCGACGTTTTTTCGACCATGGGTTTTGGTCTTTTTATAAAGAGAGTAGAATTAATTATAATGTAAAGAATTTTTATAATGTAAAGAATAATTATAATGTATAATTATAATGTAAAGAATAATTATAAACATATTACGCACAGTTCACACGTTCACATATTAACCTTTACCTTTACGCTGCATTTTTTCATTAAAATAGTGTTTTTTTCCCCCAAAATTTATCTATATAAATAACACATTGCGCAGAATTACGAGATTTGTTCAGAGCCACAAAAGTGACTTTTCCGGCAGCCTAAAGGTTAAAAACAGCATTGTTTATTACGTAACAACTTGACATTTATGAAATAAAATAACATAATAAATATAATCATCATACAAGGACATAAGAATTTAATAATGTATTAACTCTAATTTTTTATACATTTGCTATGTTACAGAGGAAGTATTCAGTTCTAACAAGGCGCTCTGGTTTTCTCCGAGCGGCACTAAATTGGTCTTCGGCTACTTCGATGACTCGAGCACTCCTATTATGACCATACCATTTTACGGATATCCCGGAAGCTTAACTTTCCAATACACGTCGGCGATACCGATCCACTACCCTAAAGTAAGTACATACGAATCTTATCCCACTGCTCCGTTGTTTTCATTACGTACGATAAAGAAATATTTTCTCTGGCACTGCCATATATTTGATTCATCGAATTTTTATTTTTCTTTCTTAACATTATCATTTTTATCGAAAAATTATTCGTTAAATTCAACAATGAAATAACTCGATAAATTAATTTAGATTTCAAGTGCATTTGGAAATGAAAACATAGATATCGTTCTGCTGCGCGCGCGAATAAATAATAAAATAGATGTTATGTACTTTTTGCGGAAATTTTATGCGCGATACGTTTCCGTTATATTCTGTGTTTTTAATATTCGGCATTTTAATCGATTGTCTTCCTGTATGAAAAGGCGTTTGCGCATCCGGGAAAAATAAAATTTTTCGTGGAGGAAAACATTATGTCTCTTTTAAAAGGCAGCGATTCCGAGCGTTAGACGCTCTCAGAAACGTCTCTCTCACTTTGTCTCCTCGCGAACCTCCGTGTCGCACCGCCGCACGAGATATGAAAAGCCATCTAACCGAAGTTTACGTCCTGAAAAGGTGAGAGAAGCATGGACGTGGCACCTTTGCATTTTTCAATGTCTTTTTATGACTCACGATTGACGTCGTCGCAAAAAGTCGTGACGCGACGTAGAAAAATATCCGACGTTGGTTCAACTTTTGAATTGACATCTTTGTCTTCGCACGACAACCCGCAAGATGGAAGTACATGGAGAAGTAGACAGACAAATAAGTCTCAGGAATGACATTTAATACCGAGCATTAAGATTTTCATTTGTACATTTAAATATTTTGGCCACTTATTAACGAAGCTATGCTCTCTTTTTTTATATTTAATGTTTTCTCGTCAAAAACACATCAGAATTGATATATAAAGAATATTAAATATGTTATTTATTTAATTCAAATTCGAGATAGGCCACTGATAGTCATAGTAGATCTTAGTGATCCAATAAATATTAATGTGTGATTTTTCTATAAACTGCGCGCCGGGTTGGAATGAGGAGGGGGGAATCTTATAGATGCTTGTTAGCATCAGTATCATTAAATTGATTATCAATTTAATATTGTGATATTCAAAGAGCTGCGTTTCAAAACCGATAGTAACGGCGCGCAGTTTATAGAAAAATCACACATTAATATTATTGGAGCACTAAGATCTGCTATGATTATCAATGGCCTATCTCGAATTTGAATTGTTTTAAACATATCGCGGTCTAGTCAATTTTAATGTTTATTTATTTAATATAGTGCGAAAATAGTCATAGATTTATTAATTATAAATATATTTTAACTATCTAAAAAATTTTTTTGGATTGTAAAACTTTCAACTGTTGACAATTTTCACGATGCCTTCATGACGATTTCAATAAAAAATTAAATATCGAGAATCGCGTTATCTCCGAAAGGCGATTGCAACAGTAATCATATTATTTCTCCGATACACTGCGCGCACAATCGGTCGAACGGCGAAATGGAGACCATACGGTTATGACAAATGCGCTCCCGATATTTTTTGCCGTCGCGTACACTCGAATAAAGTTCACGGCGAATCGATTTCCTCCTCGGAGAGCGCGATTGAATTCAAAGTTTGACGTGCAGTTTTACCCCGAGTGCCGCTGCCACCTTTTAAAGATGCAATTCTATAAGTACATAAACTTCCAGCCTTGGATTAAAGTCACGGTCTCGTCAGACGAGTGATTCATTTTGCTTGATGCGCAAACATTCTATCATTTTCATGGGTACATTTATCTGGATTTCTTTCGCGACTTCATTGTGCTTCAAAGCTTGCGCTTTAAGCGACATTTTAACAGAAATGCAGTAAATTTTATTTGCCTAAGTTCTGTCGATTTTGTTTTATTCGCGATAGCTGCGGTAAATGGAATTGTCATTAATATTCATTTCAGCCAAAGTGAAAATATATCGCGAAAAAGAGGAGTTTGCTCTATAAATATTTACGTTTGCGCGAAATTTCAAATTTCCCTGAAATTATAATAAAATGCAAATAGGATCGAGCGATTCGAATAATTTTATTTTATGATTCGAAAATGGGTTGTTATGTTGAATCGAAATAGCTCGCGACATAAATTCGCCGTTTGGAAAGTGCCATTATTATCGGCAAAAGCATTAAATATGCGAAATTTGCATCGATTTCAAAAGTCCTGCATTTTATCGAAATGATGTTATAAATTTCTTTTTTTAATTGATACATAATAAACAATAAAATCGTAAGTCCACTTTGTTTACAAAATTAAATATATAGTTTACAAAAATGAACTGATATCAACGAATGAAACAGATATTAAATTAAATTAAATATTTGTGTAACTAACAAAATCATTCGATGAGAATTATATGCGTTGTTTTGGCATGAAACAGAATATGAATGAGACTTGTACAATATAATTTTCTCGTAACGAATAATAACTCAATTAGAATTTTTAACAAAACTTTATTCTGGAAATTTAATTACATTAGATTCGCTTCGTTACTAAAGCACGCTTATCAAATAATGAAGTTTTCACGTCTTTCATGTCATTAACATCGCTTACTACTGTCTTGCAGAAAGTTAGGAAAACGAGAAATTTCTAGAATTTACTAAAACGTAATCAAGAGTCATTCTTAAGCTGCGAGCAAACAGCCGAAGCAACCGACTCGAGCGGCACCGCGTTACTTTTTGATGAGGCAAACGTTGCTCTATGTACGTCAGTAAATTAATATTAGTAGAATATCGCGAAGTCAAACAAACGAATAAACACTGCGAACAGCAATTACGGCGCTTCGCATCTCGGGATTAAACAAGATTGTCATTAAAACTTTCGGTATTAAGACGACAGGATTTCAGATGCACTTAAAGTAATCAGTGAAGGAACAGCCATGGCGGACAGAGAATCGAAGATTTATGTTTCCAATTTCATTAAAACACTTTCGCGCAAACAATCTTGCAAACAACAACTTCACGCATTTCGCAAGGAAATTGCATTTCTTGTTAATATATATCCGATTATCTTTACATTCTCCTGCAAAACTATCATTTATTTTGTGATCCTTTACGTCCGAAGTTAAACCATTATGAAAGTTGATCTTCAACACTTCCACTCTAAATTGATCAAAGAATCTACCGTTAAAAATCAAGCTCGCACGTCATCTTTTATACTAAATAGAAAGAGGAATATACAGTAGGGTGGTTCCGGACATTTGCGACAAACTTAAAGGGGTACTAGATCTCGGTAAATTGAACAATTTTTGTTAAGTAACCCGTGTCCGGCGACGCCTCCTAAAAGCTAGCCATACACGTACAGTTTTGTATCAGTTTTATATCGGGTGCGGCGTATTACAGTTTAAAACTGACACAAAACTGAACGTGTATGGGGCCATCACGCTGGGACTGATAGCCATCACGCCAAGACTGACATATCATATCAAAACGTGCTTGTTATTTTGGCGTGGCGCAGTTTAAAACCTATGCAAAATTGTCCGTATGTGGCGCTCAAAACGCTTCGTGGCTCATTCTCAGATAATTTTTGTAATCGTCCTGGTAGTTGACTTGTAATTCACGGACAAGGTTCATGTGGGAAAACTTTTCCTTTTGTTG
>NJRP01000008.1:994761-1016641 GCA_003063835.1 Aphaenogaster floridana
ATATTTGTAACTATTTTTTGTTATTATTACTAACATTATAGCAGTAATAACTATAAAAATGGTGCACCTAACCATAATTATTTAACTTTTCATTATAGTCACAAATATCATAAATTTTTCTTTCAGTGTACTTGAATATCTACGTCTTACGCATAATAAATCTAGATGTAAGGAACTCGAACGATAGTTGGAGTCTTATTTTTACTTCTAGAAAGATATTTCTAGTATTATTTGCAGTTTTTTTCATTTATGAGCTTAAACTTTTGACAACAAAAATGCCAATTTTCTCAAGTTATAATTTATTTCTTTAAAATAGTGTAGTGAAAACAATTGAAACTTGGCAGATATTTTCATCTATCCGTATATTAGATGTACAAAAAAAAATTGAAAACATTGGTACTATTTCTTCAACATTTTTTTAGCTGTTTTATTCGTCAAGATCGTCTCTTTCTATAAGAAAGAGAGAGAGAGAGAGAGAGAGAGAGAGAGAGAGAGAGAATGTAAAATCAGTGAAAATTAAAATCGTTATAACTTAGCAACCGTTTAGTGGATTTGTTAAAAAATTTTTGCAGCACACCAGGAAGACTAAAAGAACAATCTCACAAATTTTTATCGACTTCGTACTATTTTGAAGATAGGTCCGATACATCCTTAAAAAAATTTATATAGATAACTAAATTTTGTAATTTTCTCTTTTCTTATTTAAGTAACTTTTATAAAGGCGATAAATTGCTTGATGTAGCACAAGAAATTCGGCGTTGACTCTGCGCAGATTCTGTCCGTCATATAATGTATACCTACAGCTCGCACTCCTTTATAGATACTGTAGTGGCGGCCAACACTGCCGTTGCGAAAAGGTTAATAGCGGGCCTTTTTTATGAACGACGATACAACTTAATTAAATTGACAGAACACAATTTGCTGACCGAATATTTGACTGCTCCTAGGCACTCTCATATCGCGAGAAAAATGGCTGGGTAGAGCAATTCGAAGCGCCTATATTCAGCGAAAACGGCACGTCGTTCCTTCTGATATTACCACAGAAACAGAAGAACGGCAGCAATTGGCGCCACGTTGCGCTGGTTACGAATGCAACTAGCGGCAGGCCGACCACCAACGCTCTCACCTCTGGCTATTTCGTCGTGACAGAGATAGTATCCTGGGATCGCGAGGACTCGTATCTGTGAGTACGAACACAATCTATTCTGCAAATCGTACGTCGCTAATTAAGTAACGCTCCTGAATTTCTCGATATTTTTGCGAACAATTAAACGGACTACTGTTTCCCACACTTTGCCACTTTAAGTCTATATCAATTTTAGTTCTACCGGTATATCTATTTAGCGAATACGAAAGTAAATTCTTAGCCGAGATTAAAAGTAAATTGTGCTACTTTGATTGCGAGGGAAGAATGCGGAAAATGAGGATCTTAGATTGGATAAAAGTGCGTTAGATCGTTGATGAAATGGATATCCGAATAAGCGACATAATTATTCGAAGCTTCGACAGGGAAGTTCCTTCAAGAAGCCAGATCAGCTCAATTACTTAAAACTTCTTCGATAATCTACAATTAGTGATTGAACCAAATAGATTACATTTTCACTTCTTCGAAAACTTTCCGGCGACCTCAGCATCTTTTTACTGCGAATTAGGATCGTGGAAGTTCGATCGATTTGCTGCCGACGCATAATTTAATAGAACGAAGATAATTGAATCAGTTAAAAATATTAATATATTATTTATGTATCGTTCAAAATTTTATTTATGCAATAACTATATATTTACATTTAAATGGAAATTGTTGAAAATTTATTTAAAATGTAGCACTTCTTAATTAAAACAATATTAAATTTAAACATTAAACAGCATTGTAACAATCATCAATTGCAACAAATTGAGCTAATCAAAAATTAATTGAATTCCAAAAATCATAAAAGATTTATAGTTAAAATAAATCGCAACGACACTTATAATTATTTTTACAAATTCAAGAATTACCTGAGGGATAGCGTACTTTATCTCTGCTATATTTATATTTCGATCTGCGTTATTTTGCATGCAAATATTTATCTCTATTTCTGAATCTATACACTGAGAAAAAAGCTGTTGCTTCAATTAAAGTGGTATCACAAGGTGCCAAAAACATAAGTAGTTCATTCAATTGTATTATTAGTAGACCTAATATTTGGATTATTAAAACAATGATTGAATTATTGGTTTAAAAATGCAGACATTGGGTCTAATAATAATACAATTGAATGAACTACTTATGTTTTTGGCACCCCGTGATATCACTTTAATTGAAGCAACAGCTTTTTTTTCTCGGTGTAGGTATTTATTTATTCAATTTATCCTAAAAGTGTGCATATTCATAATTCCGGGCCAGTTTTTCTAAAAAGTGGTGAGTTTTTGATTTTATACGCCTCTGCCTCACGAACAAAAGAACTGTCATCATGTATGCGCATATGCACTCTGTCCGTGGCATGAATTCTCAAATAAGAGATACGCGCTCTCTTCCCGGGCGCTCATCCCGGCCGATGACGTTCGGAAAGATAGCGAGCGTGCGAAATGGCTCGGAAGTAATTTGCGAAGTGAAAGCAGAACTCCGCGACGGCGGCGGCGGTGCGGAGCTGGGAAGTTGCGTGATGTCGTCGCGGCTTTAGAACAAGGGAGAGATAAGGGGGATGGGAAACGCGAGGGTGGGCGAGCCTCTCTCGATGGGTTGACCTCGCCTCGCAAGAAGCGGCTGACTTAATTGCGCGTTCATAAATTAAACGAGATCTCCGTCGAGGGAACGGAGCAAGCGACCCGCATTGTCGTCGCGCGAATTCGCTTTTTCCGCGTCTACGAAATCCGCGCCGGTCGATTAACGCTCGATGGAAGTGGCCGACGGGAATCGAATTACCGTCCGGATCTCGCGATCAGAAGTTCGAAGGACGTCGTCGTTGCGTTGGACGACGACTTCCCGCCGCGCGTTTCCTTCAGGGCGCGCTTCCCCCGGAAAGACCATCAGAAGACGATCCACTTTTCATCTCGTAGAAAAATTGCTTCGATCGGGCGTTAATGATGTCGTCTGGAGTTTCGTTGCGTCTCGTTGCGCCAAGGAGTGACTGAAATTCGTAGTAATTTGCGACTAAAGGGAATAGGATGTTCCGAACGAATTCCAGTCGCTGAAAATGGTTAATCCGATAATATTTCTAGTTGAAGCAATTCAAGCTTTCCCTTTTAGTAGCTGTTTTATATTAACCAAAAATTGCTTAAATTATAACTATATATAATTATAACATACAGTATAATTATAACTATAATAAAGTATAGGTATAATTATAGTGAATTATAGTTATAATTATTTAATTATAATTATAACTATAGTTATAACTATAGTTTATAACTATAGTTTATAACTATAACTTATATAATTATAATTAGTCGATATATAATTATAGTTATAACTATAAGTTATAGTTATAAGTATAATTATAACTATAATTATAACTATTAGTCGATATAATTATAGTTACAGCTGTAAGTTTTAGTTATAACTATAATTATAGTTATAACTATAATTATAGTTATATAACTATAACTTATAGTTATAACTATAATTATATCGACTAATAGTTATAATTATAGTTATAATTATACTTATAACTATAACTTATAGTTATAACTATAATTATATACCGACTAATTATAATTATATAATTATATAACTATATAATTATATAATTATATATTATTATATATTATAATTATAACAAAATAATTAAATTTAAAAAATTTATGAACGACTAATTATGTAAAGCTAATTATGTAAAGAATCGCAGCAGTACGAAGTTAACCGAAAATTCGCATTTCTCCGGAAATTACTTTCGCGTCGCAAAATTTTGTTGAAACATCGCAACGCAGAGCGGTCTCGATTAAATGATAAGAGATGCGCTCGCTTTCAGTTTTTGCCATTAAGCGCACACACGCCCAATGAATTTAGCGAAGTCATTCCGTTGTATGCACGTCGTCCGTACTCGCACATGCAAGAAGTCGGTCCTCAACGAACGCGGACCGCATCCGGGGTAACGCGCATGAATTAATCATTAGGACGGTGTAAACAGAGAACGGCGTTCAGGAGTTATTCAGTGGCGTGGCGTTTGCGGCCTGCGGACGACATAACGGCGTAATCAATGCGCGGAATCCGCAATACGATCGCACTCTCACATGTGCCGGAATGTATCGATTTAGTATGCAACGTATCGTCGGATTAGTATCTCGAGACGCGAGCGATCGATGCCACGTCCCGCAGTTCGAGTCAATTAAGAGACATCGAGCTCGACGGAAGCAAAATTTCTAAGTCCGCAGTCGGCGTTCGGGGAAGACGGGGGAGATCAGCTAAATTGCGACCTAGAGTCTGCGCGCGATTGCCGTTCCCTCAAGCTGAACGTCGAGACCACATGCAAATTTTTGTTAACTATACGCAAACTGCAGTTAATTCGGTTTTGGCCAAAAACCTCGTTTGCGCAGTTAGTTTCTGTATTGCATAACTACGCTCGATCGACCGAACCGCGTTCGCAGCGGCCGCCGCGGTGGGTGCACCTTCGGGAGGAATGTGCGAGAGAACTCTGCGGTTCGTTACCGGCGTGGCTAAGTAATTGCATGCGACACGCGTTAATCGTCGGAGACGCCGGCGAGGCTTGAATCGTGAGATATTAAGCGCGTTAAGCGCGCCGGGATCACCGTCGCGCGTCCGTCGGCATCCCCCATCGGGAGATGCATCCCGATTTAGTTGGCGATGTCTACCGCCCCGCGAACAGTACGCGCGGACAGGCCGCAACCGCAAGCCCGGGAAACGTTCGTGAGCTGCCTGCGAAAACTCCGCCGTTCGGGTGGTAGAGCCAAATGGAAACGTCACTGCACCCCCGAGATAAACACCGAGGGCGGTTACGCCCGTTCTATTAACCACCCTTATTATTCTAGTCGTCGCGTCGCGCACTTGTTAACCCTGAACTCCGCCAATGTATCTCGCAGGATACGTCTCTGTTTCTCGCCATCCAACTCATAGACGTAATAAGAATAGACTGCGCATTTCCTATCTTAACTGATCTTAGCATCTGTGCTCCGTTAGAAAGAGAGCGCAATGTTGAAGCGTATCAGCATCTCTCTTTAACTCGGTTTGGGTGGGGAGCATATACGTAATCTTATATATCATTATCAAATCCTTCTATATAATAATTCCAGTAAAGGCCTCAGTGATGAATATCAAACAAGGAACGGGCAAATAGAAGGCCAAGCGCTGGGTTGTAGTGCAGTAATATTTCTACAACCCAGCGCTTGGCCTTCTATTTGCCCGTTGCCTTCTATATAAAGCTGTAATCAAACCAATATGGACGTATGGTATCCAGCTCTGGGGGACAGCTTCCCATTCCAACATTGAGATTATTCAGAGATTCCAATCAAAATTGCTTAGGACAATAACTAACGCACCTTGGTTCGTCACGAATAAAATCCTGCATCACGACCTAAACATTCTATTGGTTAGAGAAGAAATAGTAACCCACGCAAGAGCTTACAGGCTCAGAATAACGAATCATCCGAACGCTTTAGCTAAACACCTGATAGACAAAAGAACCCTGTTTCGCAGACTTAAAAGGAGGATACCCCAAGATAACCTGGTCAACTAATTCCTAGTAAGGAAATAATAGATTGAATGTGCCACAGGGCACATAAACTCAAGTCCGCAAACATCAAAACAGCTACTGAATGTCTTTAATTGTGACAGCTCGCAGCTATAGTTGGAGACAAAAAAAAATATATCATTATCAACACATGTCCCTCCATTACTGATATTTTAGAGAGAGATTGATTTTAGAGAGAGAGAGAGGGGGAGAGGGAGAGGGGGAGAGGCTGAGGGAGAGGGGGGAGAGAGAGAGAGAGATACGCACCAAGGTACTTCTCTCTTTCTAAACTGACAGTGGCAACTTCATTCGAATGCGCAGTCTATTTTTATTACGTCTATGATCCAACTTCGCGAGTTTCCTTTTTCAATTTTTTTAACTTTTGCATAAATCAATTTTTTAACTTCCACATAATAAATAAAAACTATGTAACGAAAGAAACGAGAGATCTGAAACTTCTGTCACGTTTATGGATTCGATCGTATCTTTTTACGCGGTCTAAAACGCCGAGAAGATAAGTGTTTGATAATGTCTAGTTTGAAGATAAAATAATAACAAATTTTGGAGGAATTTATATATTAAACTTATCAATTCCGACAATGTTGAAGATATTAGATTAAATTTGCAGCGTTCCCCTCGTGCTTCAAACTTTCGGCGCTCGTCTGTTTTCAATTCTTGGCGGTCGCATATCGATGAAGCGCACATTTCACTTTAATTTCATCGCGGAATGCAAGAGCTTAACACGCGAATTATTCGCATACATCGACGGGTGCCGGAGGAGAAACAAGCGCCGCGATGCTCTCACATCCGTCGGTATATTCAATTTATTCCACCGCAGCTAGAATCGCAATGGGGTTAAAGCTGAGCGGGAATGGGGGAGGGGGCTCATACGCGACGTGTTACCGGGACCGAAAGGGGAGGCTCTCACTCTCGCCGTTTCAATTTTAACTTTTATAAAGCTCTTAGCACACCCTCGCTGTGCAGAGGCAGCGCGGCCGTACACCGTCCGGTGCTTGTGCTGTTTAAGATTTAGACTAAACCGCTTGAAAGTTCGAGGGATTGCCTCCCTCGGCGGAACGGACGTCTTCTTCACGAACCACCCTGACGATTCCGCCGCGCGGCAGGATATTTCGGTTTAATCCTCGAACGCCTAACCACCGTTCGAGCTTTTCACCCTCCGGCGAAGTTTTTGGCGTTATTGTCCGAAAGGAATTATGTCATACAGCTGTCACGTCTTAATTCATCTCCCGCACTTAAGTACAACGAAAGTCGATATAGTACAGTAAACTTCTTAATTTATCGAGGGTAGATTAATTAGACCGAAAGGGATTTCTCTTACGCCCCAGATACGTGACTAACAATAAAACCAACAATAATTTTCGAGAAATTAGCAGACGAAGACGAGGTGGATGTTATCTAGGAGACTAACCGTATCGTTTAATTTCAATTTCGAACTGTGGATTAATCTCTTTTCGTCGGAAGAGAGAAAGTAAAGTCTTACGTAATATTTTGTGAGTAAAGAAAATTTTTTCCTCGATAAAAAAACGCCAAGAGTTTTGAAGTTTCTTGTCTCATTTACCTCTGGGGCAAAAAGATAACCGAACTTTATTCTCCGTTTAATTTCAAGGGAGTTTTATTTCAACGAAATGTAGGCTTGATGACCGAGGCATTTAACGTCGTAGGTGGAGAAAAGAAAGTTTAAAAAACGGCACGTCATTCGTGACACTGAATAAGATGTAATGGTCGCGTAATGAATCAGCGTAATGCTTGCGTTTCCGCTTGACCGTACCTCGTGGCTGTTCGCGATAAAACGTGATCGTCCAACGCTTACACACGCGATGCGATATTCGATCAAAACGTTTTTCAGCCAATTTAAACTATTATCGACGGGACGTCGCCGCACGTCCGTACGGGCGGTAACAAATCGCGAACGCGACGGGGCACAAAAGGCGATGCGGCCTTCCCGTCCTCGTATCTCGGGGCTGTCGAGCGGGCCGACAAATATTATCGGGGCTCTCCAGGAAAACCACCCCCTCCTCCCCAGTTATTTCCGCGACGGGCGTTTCCGGCGGGCGCGCTAGGTGCAATTGCGGCTATATATAACGTGAACGAGCGATCGTTACGTGTACATGTGGGGTGGATACACGTGGGGCCGGCCGACGGATAATGGTTTCATGAAAGAATCCGCGTAACGTCCATCAGAGCTTGCGGAAATACGGTGGAATGGGGACGTGGGAAAGGAAATAACCGAGCACTCCGCGATCTTCCGATACCATCCGTAGCAATAACGATACTCGGTACTTCATCGAAAGAATTTCTGCTATCCGTCTATAACGTAGATTGTTCTGACAATACCGCGGTAACGTTGGCCGCGGCGCGGCGCCGCGTTCCGGGCACGCGGACGGGGGTTCAATTTTAGAAATTAATGGGGAGGATAATTTAAAGTAAACTGATGTATAGAAGTGCGCGAAACTGGGAAATTGATCCCATCGATCACCGCTCGCGGTAATATGATAATTACTTTAGGCCTTTGGGCCGAGACGCTTCCCTCGCGGAGCCGCGATCTTGAAATATTCAACGTTAAAGTTACCGCACCTTTTAAATTAGAAGTAGAACTAGGAAAGCGACTCCCCAAAGGCTCCCGCAGAATTTCCAACGTGCATACGTCACAAGAAATTTTAACTTGGCTTAACGCGCACATTTAATAAAGGATTCAATTTCATCTAATTTTGTGATCAAATTTATAAAATATAACATTAGATAACTTTTATAATAAAAGATTTTGTTTTATGTTTTTTATTTTATTACTGAAATATGTATATATATATAACTTTTACATATATTAAATAAAGGTAATGTATAAGGCTCAACAGATTTATATAAAATCAACGAAAATTGATAGGGTATACTGAGCCAGGTTAGATATTAGTGCCAATTATTATTATTATTACATAGAATAAAAATCAAATATAAAATTTAATATCAGACGTTTCGATCTTTAATTAGGTCATCTTCAGTGTAATCAAAGAACAAAAACAAATTAGGTCGTCATAATGATTAAATTAAACACAAACATAAATTTTACATATGTATTTGTTCTTTTATTTTTATATCAACTCTCGCGTTTTATATGAGAATAAAAGATTATTTTCGAAGTTCTCGTATCACGAGAGTTTCGTAATTAAATCTTTTTGAATATATAGCAGTCTATTAGAGGACGGTTAATCTATTAGATCATTAATGTCGCCGGGTTATCTAATCTTTCATGCATCTTAGTTTGACTCGAGCTTGATGACAACGCTTTCCGAGCTGTCCGAGCACGTGAAACTGCTCTCGTGCGAGCGCTTATGCTAAATTTTCATAGTCCTCGTTCTCCGACAGGGTCTGTAATCTCGTCCGCTAGGCGCTTTTTATTGGCGCTCGAGACTATGTCGTTCGTGCATAATTAAACTATATAATGAAACTCGAGATCGAGGCATTAAAGACGCGGTTACGGGGCTGTAACGTTGGTAATGACAGCTGGCCGGACGGTGATGGAAAGTTAAAGCTTTCCATACGACCCCTCGCTATAAAATGTAATGAAAAAAAGGTCGCGCATCATCACGTCCTTTTACATAGTTTCAAACAGGTTTTATGTCCGCATTATTTGTACCCTTTACATTACATTTGCCTTCCTCGAAATTAAAGCCGGTCGTAACTTGAAGCACTTTTTTTAAATGTAAAGATGTAGAATGCGCGTGAAAATTTTATAATGAAAAAGATATTGAAATCGCGGTCACGATTATTCCCTTCTTCTTTCATTATATGAAAAATGTGGATTTCTTGCGCGTTCGTGCGCTATACGCGATCGATTAATGCCGTGTATAATAATGTGCTAATGCGTGCTATAGCGTTAACAGTAACAACATGCTATGAAGAAGTTAGCATTGAATAGGTAAACAGGTTGAAATAGATGTACTTCGAGTTTGCTGGGATATAAGGGGTTCCTTGCAACGAAGGGCACAGCTTGTCGCGATAGGCCAACTTTAAATTGCGCCGTTGAAACTTTCATCGCATTTCGCAAGATAGATAACTTAAAGCGGTGCTTCACCGACAAGAGAGAGAGAAAGAGAGAGAATTCCTGCACGCGTGCTTCGCGAAAATTGCCATGTAAAATGGTGCCCTGTGTTCCCCGCGCCTTATGCAAAGAAGTTTCGGCGAAATTATAAGCTTCACTTGAATTGCTGTATTACGGAACGTACATAGGCATCGTTGTAATATATAACGTTGCGCTTAGAGAATTGTTCGCTGATAAAACAATGAATCGATTATCAATAAAGCGGCTTCGACGTTTATTGCATCTCCGATATACGCGAACGGCGATTGTCGCAAAATTATTTATAAGATAAAATTTGGCTAGGAATAAGGAATAAAATAAGTAGCGATGTTTAATATAAGATTTACAAAGCAGTAATGTTCGGGGATGCAGTATTAAAATTATCGCAGCGTTGTAAAAAATGAAGCAATGACTAATTATGTGCGATAAATATTACATAATTTTATCGCGAGAAATGAGGCAAAATATTCTACGCTTTTAGTTGAGGTTTCTGGAAAAGCGGATTCATTCGCGTCTTTAACGCTTTGAGATCGAAACAGAGAAAGCCAATAATCGCCAACCATTTTGGCATTATTCTGATTCCGTGCTTCGACATACCTGGCCGAATCGAGGAAGCTTATCGGCTAGTCACTGCGAACTCCAATGTATTACGTAGATATCATAAAAGTTATATAACAAATGCATTTAATCTGCCGATATTGCGATATCGCTTGAGGAGGCTTCGGTAGGTATGCAACGTAATTCCGGTTTAGCTCCGGATTTCCGGAGCTCTTGAAGCTTTCGAGTATATGTGTATTATATATGTGTGTGTATATACACGTGCTTTTAATATCGCAGCAGCGGAGGGTAACTTTGCAACTTTGGAACTTCGCGAATCGGCAGCTGCGAAGTCGCGCTGATACCTCGCAAGCGTCGCAAAACAAAACTGGCATGCACTCGAGTTTGTATTTATCAGCCCCGTCTTCCCGCGAGCACGATGGATTCGCTGATTAATTTCCTTACGGAACACTTACCGCGCTCAAAAGGCCGAGTGCTACCTCGACACTCCGGGCTGCAAGTCTGTAATTAAATGGCACAGCAGCGGATATATATCACTCCCAATAACTAATGTACCGGGATCAATTCTAGTAATGCACCGGGGATGAGGGAGGCTGTACCACGAAGAAAAGAAAAATTACTCTATCGGTTATCCGACCCGACCAGGCGGGACGAGGCAATTTCATTCAATTAAATCATCAGAATTCTCTCTTTTGCTTCGTACACTTCTTTATTAGCTTGGAAAAGTCTTCCGACATATTACGCAACCGGTTAATTATTAATTATTAAGCATAAAAGATGTTGCTTTATGATTTATTTTAGTTTAACTCGCGATATAAATATGATACTTATTTATTACGCCGAAAGAAATCTTTAAAAAATATCAAAATCGCGCGAGTTCGTTGATTAATACTTCTAAATTGAAGATATCGATCGATTCAAGACTGTTCGAGGGCCCTGCTTTCACATGTGAAATTCATGCGAAATTCCCCGCTTTTCATAAATTGTTCCCTGAATTCCTTCGACTGCGAATAATCTCTAATTCGCCATAAATAGGCAACATATCTCCGAGTACCGTGTAGCCGCGGAATTTTACCCAGGCATAACACGCTATCATCCTCGATTATGACAATGAGGTATCAGCTGCCAAGCGGAGTCTCGAGGGTTCCGGGCCCCCTCGGAACCGTCGACTTGCTTGAAATCGATCGATCTTCATTTTCGAAGAAAGGCGCGTGGTGTGGAGGCACCAAAAGTTGCAATTCTCGAATACGGCGCGAGAGAATGACGGCGAGGCCCCGAGGTCGTTCAAGATTGATGCGATAGGCTAAATTAACAGGATGCTCGAATTAATCCATTCTAAATAACCCCGAGTCATCTATCTTACCGGCGGAACTGCCGGCGACTTACCATGTTCTCTAGATTCCCTTCGGTTTACGCGAGCGATAGAGAATTCACGTACACGCCCTTGATCCTTCAGCTTCGAACCTTCGAGAAGATCTTATCTCGTCAAATATTTAATAATTTCATATACAGAGTGCTTTTATACGCCATTAAACAAGAGGAGAACTGAAAGATAGCGCAGATACGTTTTTTCAAGTTATTCCCTTTATTTTAAGACGCTCGTTGTAATAGCAGAGATATTTAAGAACAGAACGTAAAATGTTACATCAAGTAACAGCGTTCCGTGAAACTTTAGGAAACAAATTTTTTAAAAAGTTTCAACTGTAAATTTATATCTCAAGGATTCTTTATTTTAAAAATTTAGAAATCACAGCACTATTGATGTGCACTACTAGTTCAAGTTTTCAAGCCACGTCTAGCAATTCCACTCGTAATGCTGCATCACTGAGCGCTGTAATTTGCATACGCATAGATAAGGCACAGGAAATCTTCAAACAAACAGCATAAGTTCCGTTGCATCAAATCCGCCCAGTTTATGCTAATATTACGCTAATATTTGAATATAATCGGAAACTAATTTAAAACTAACGTTGACGATAATTAAATTATTAAAATATATACACGTATTTCCTTAACATATATATTTATATTTTATTAAACATTTTTATCTATTCGCTTAAAGTTAGTTGATATAAAGTTAATATCATTGCATAAACATTGGGCCCCCTAAAACGTACTGCTATCTTATACTACGAGATTATTCTTTTATTGAGATAGCATTAATGATCACGAAAATAATAAAACGTAGTCAATTTTTTACATATGGTTTATTATAATTTATTTAAAAATTAACAGGAAATAATATACAATCTGAAATATTTTACATAAAATTCTTTGGATAGATATACGAGATATCTAAAATATACTTATCACTCTTTGCGAAAAACACTAAGTAATTATATAAATCATAAATTTTATGATGGTAAATCTCAAAATCGTATTTATGAACTAACTTGCAAGAAAATCATCTTCGAACATCGGTTTGCGTCACCTCCTCTTTTTATTCATCCTGGATAGAAATGATTCTACACTTGAGTTGCGCAAGGGCTCTCGGATTTTGAAAGAAAAAGATAGGTACTTTACGTAATGCATCCCTTGCACCCTGAAAGCGCCGGGATCCGACGGAGGACAATGGATCTGATTAATGCGTGATGGTATCAGCGGCACACAGGTACAGGCAAGCAGCGGACAGTCAATGGCCGCAATTTACACCATCAGCTTTCTGATTGTATCTAATGGCAGCATTCTGCTGACGTAGCCGCTTGATGGTCCAGAACGGGGGCGACTCTCAATAAATCGGGCACCGGGGCTTCCTCGGTGACAGCGCGGTCCATATGGAAATTGCGTACTTCTGGTTAGCGGGCGTACTCCGTTCATATCCGCGCTGATGGAGCCCCGCTGCCTGGAGAACATCTGGGAAGGGGGAATGAGCAAGACGCGAGATAATAGTCCGCTAAGTATACCTTCGCTGGGACACGTCTTAGCGAGGTACCATCGAGCTGGTGGACAATTTGTCTTCGCCGGCCTCTTATCGCGATACGAGTATCTTGGCGTCGCAACAGGTGTTCCCTATGTCCCATAATGCAGATACCGAAGAACTAATTTCTTAGCGGTAACGTGTCGGCGCGACACTTGGCCGACGTTATTCTAACGCGAGCGATAATTTCCCCGCCACTCTTGCACGTGTAACGCGACGATCTCATTGTCAGTTTATTATACCGCGTAAAAGTAAAATCCTGGAAATATATATATGTATATACATATATATGATTGATCACGCGAACAGTTCCGTAAAAAAGACAGAAAGTTTCAAAAATGTTACGTACGGTTAGCAGAAGTAAATCAATCAATATCGCGCGAAGACGCCAGATTTATGAAGGCAGCTGATAGTAAAGTATCTGTTGAAGAAAAATATTTACTTTTGTTGCAGATACTACTTGGCCACGTCGGAACGCGAGTCGGCGGTTCAGCATTTGTACAGAGTGTCGCTGCTGGATTCGGGGCACAAGTCAACGTGTTTGACTTGTAACGTTGTCAGAGAGAGGGACGGCAGCCGCTGTTTGTACAACAGTGCTAAATTCTCCACTGACAATTCGCATTACGTGCTGACTTGTGCCGGACCTGGAGTACCCGACATAGCCATCTACAATAAGGTACGCATCTGTTTAACGCTTCTATGTTTCTCGCAGCTCTTTCTAAAACTGTAAATTAAAAAATATAGTAAAATTAAAAAAAATTCCCATTAGAAAAAAAGGTTTTAATTGAAGCTTAGAGACGAAATTTTTACATTATCAATCACTCAATCGGTAGCAGTACCTTAATAAAATTAAATTAAGCAAATGATGCGTTTTATAAAAAAGATATCAATTGTGAGAGACAATTATTTTAGCAGTAATGATGCGAAACGCGGCATAAGATTTAAAAAATGAAATTAAAGGTTTATATATAAAAACTTTGGAATGTGTAATGGCATAGGGTATAATTATGTATTATATAATTTGCTTAGATATGTATGAATTCCGATCTTTGAAACTATTAATAACTAATAATATCTAATTACATCTATTAATATCTAATTAATATCAATTAATATCTGTTAATAAATTCAAAATAATGAACGTAATCCATCAGATTATACCTCTAATTTCATCAGGCAAGGGAACGTAACAGGTATCTCGTATATTCCCGCCTTCTCCCGTACTAGTTCCAGCTTTGAGTGCAATGTTATTGCTGCACAGCGCATTTGATAGGTTTCATCAATCATTACGTTGTATGCAGCCTGGATTTCTACAAATTTAATCCCCCTCCGAATGGAGCGAGAGAGCGAGAGAGCGGGAGAGTGCCCGCGCATGTATCCTGTGAAATTCCTTTTGCTCCGCGTGTTGCATTACGAATCGCAATATTATATCCGGACTGCGAACAATGATCTTTCGTATCGCAACACGCGCACGCATTTGCATGCGATATAGACGTATGGATGACGGCCACGTAATTCTGCTAGTGAGAGGTACACGAGCCCGCGGTCGGTCCGCTATCAGACAACCGAATCGAATAAATTTCGTTACAGCAATAGAATACGCGCGTAGGTAGGTAGTATGTGCCACGGTTTAGTCCCGGCACGCTGCGCTGCGAGTAATATACGAGCGGCGGTCTGCACCGCGCTCTCGTACCGCTGGCACGGCATAACAAAGCTCGCCCGAAATCCCGCGCGCAAAACACATTGCGCCCGCGATACCGTTTCACCCGGCCTAATCAGATCGAAATCACGGTGAGACAGATTATCGCGACATTGTTGGCGACCTCGTAAAAAGCACGATACACGGGGCGACGCGATGCATTAAGGTAGTTGTTTCCCAACTATACTGAAAAAATAATTTTGTTGTCATAATCAACATTTGGTAGACCTAATCAAATAATTTGGTTAATATAGACTCAACCAAATGTTTAATTACTCCAACCAAAAAATTTGGTCCCATCTATTTAGTTTCTGCAACAAAAATATTTTTCTTGCTTTAATATTTTCTTTTAGATATTTCTTTCGTCTTAATTTTATAATTGTAATGTCAAAATAACATTTCAAAATAATATTACTTTCAAAATAATATTTACTCTTGGTGCCCAATTTTGGAGACTCCTTCCAAGAGTCATCATTAGAATATGAATGAAAAATCTCATAATGCTGTGTCTTTCATTCCATCTCCTGTGGTTTTTTACTTACGAGAAATATAACTCTGCCGCGTCCATCTGGCGGCGGTGCCGCGTACTGCTCGCGAGTGACCAGCACGTTGTCTTCGCTTTGTCGAATTTTGTGCTGTCTGGGTATAATACTTATTATAAATTAATACAATTGGAATAATTACAAATTTTTTGCAAAATTTATTTACTTAATAATATAAATAGTTTTATTAATAACGAATTTTATATTAATGTTAATGAAACCAAAAAAATTAAGCAAATAATTTGGTTGCGCTAATTTAAACGAATTTGTGAATTTTGTTGTGTCTATAATAAATTTGGTTGACGCAAGTAAAATATGTTGTATTGTCAATCATAATGTGTGTATAAAATATTTTGGTTGCAGTTAAAAAAATAATTTTTTCAGTGCAATACGGTAAAGCGAACCCAAATTTAACACACATACGTATTAATATCTAAATTAATTTTGCTGTAAGTTTAAAGAAAATCTGTATCTTCATCATTTTTTACCTAACTACCTTAAGCCGCAAGTGCTTTCGGCGTATTGCTCCTGTATTGCTTTTGAATCCGTCAAAGAAGAATAATTAAGCGCGTAAATTAAAAGGTCGTTTATTTCGACGCCGCAAGTGTAATAGTGTAATAGTGTCACGCGTATTCGATAGTGTAATTAAAAGTTCCATAGTAATTGAAAGCGGGTAAAGTGGACTCTTTATTACGATTAAATTGTTGGAAAATTGAAAAATAGGCTGCACTATCGCGTTTTAAAGCGGTGTTGCAAAACTATACAAATTTTGCTTCGCTATTTGACTGTATGCCTGCCACCGTTTTCGACTCGGTCACGTTTTGTATCAATTTCCAATTTCGCTACGTAAATAAAACACGTTGAGAGAAATGGCGCAATCAACAACGGCCGTCGGCTGGAATCGACGATTCACAAGCGTCGCGTATAAATTTAATAACTTACAGAGTGAACAATGTTCTAGAATGAAATAAAATTTGTCGCGCGGCAGTCTTTGGTGAAATATACGTCAAAAAAGGTTCAGCATCACTTTTGAATTTATCAAATAATAAATCTTCGCTTATAAATCTCTAACGAATTATCTATCAAATCTATATTTAAATGATTAGGAATATGTTTTATATTCGAACAATATTAAAGTTAGAGAAGATGACGGTTGGATATTCTATAAAATGCTGAATATTACGATAGAATTCGCAGATCTCTTTTTGATAAATAATCAAACGTACAAATATAGGAATAGCTCAGTCATAACTTCTCTATTTATAAAGGCATTGTTGTGCGCAATATGTAATGAGAATGCAATTATTACGATATTATCGCTTTTATAGCGATAATATCGCAATAATTTTCGATAGCACCCGCATTGAAAACACGATGTGTGATAATCACGTCATGCAAAGTGAAATCAATAATGATGCATGTTTATGTTTATCAGTACTGCTATTTAATAAGTTTCAATCTGTGTATTGAGATATTTCGAAATTTTTATATCGTATAATTTTTATGAGATGAGGAATACACCGATGGAAACATTAACGTTTCTCGACAAAGAAGAGATAAGTTAAAAAATAAAGTAAAATTTATTCGTATTTATTTATATAATTAATAAAATATGTTTTTTAATATTAAAGAATTTTAATTGGAAAATCTCTTTTTAGTTTTTCGCGCGCAATTCCGATAATTTCATATCGCACGTGATTTTAATCGCAATTCAATCTAATTGCCTTCTCCTCTTTTTGAACTATAGCACTCGCCTATATAATACCGACAAATAAAGCAGATTTAATTTATTATGATTAGCAGGTTTAATTCATTAATTAAGGAAAACCAACATGAGATGAAACCATGAAAGCGATTACATTATTCACATACGCAAATATAAAACTTTATTAACCCGCATTAACATAAACACGCATTCATTCCGACATTATGACTTCTAATTATTACGTTTTGAATACGAATTCTGACAAGAGCATATTTATGTAGCCGCGAGCATATTAACTCGCGTGTTACAGTGTTTTGTATACGAACTTATAAAATGTTATGCACATTTTATTCTCATTTATGAACTTTTTCCGCGAGGTACTTATTGTTACTGCTTTTTTCAAGTATTAAATTCATTTTAATTTGAATATTTATAATTTATTTTAGATGATTAGTAATAGCGTATGAGAGTTTATTAAATAAAATTAAATATAGATATCACTTTTTAATTGAAGAAACGGGAATAGAAGAAGCACAATTTTATCGAAAAGTCTTTACTTAAAAAACCGCGAGAAATAAAAACCACGCGTAATTTAAATTGATCGATTGAAATAAAATTATAAAATGGATACATAAATACCCATCTCTTGAGGAACAACGGCATCCATTGTTCTTCTACCTTCCCCATGAAACTTCGATCCAGAATGACTTGGCACAAGGGTCTGAATATACCAGTCAAGGAGAAACTCCTCCTCGGACCGATTTTCCTCTTCCCTCTTTCCAGTCTATCTATAATCTATCCGTCCATTTGCTTATTCGCCAATCTACCTGCGCGCCCGCCGTCCTCGGAGAAAAAGTTTGCGGTCGGATGAAAGTTTCATTACTTTCGATAATCAAATTCCTCCGTCGACTTTCCATGATGACAGACGGGTCGGGGCGTCGCAAATTGTCGGGGCGAGAAAAGAAAGAATGCAGTCAGGCAAGACGGCGGATTATTCACATACGAGGGAGATTGAAACCAGCAAATTAATATTAATAACAATTGAGCATCATCGAAATAAAATAGGTATATGCATGTGCCGCATTTTCTGTTCTGCTGTTCTCTTCAGATTTAAGTATAGATAAGTTCAAGTCCTTATTAGTCTTTTGTTGATATAAATATAAATTACATAATATAATAAAATATAATAAAATATAAATTATACACGGGCCATAATTTAAATTATGTTGCATTCGGGATTTTGAAACGTCTCGGTTCGCCACTGAGCGAATATATAATACGACCGATCTACATCGAGCTATCTCCTTTGTAATCTGATTACCGTAGCGACAGACGGACGAGGAGGATGAGGAGAAGTGGAACTCGTCGAACTTCGAGGGCGCAAATGTCGAGAACGAATGCACGTGCTTTATCGCGATCAACGGAGCGAAAATCTGACTATCTAGCGCCTTTATCGCTTATTTTCGCGTGGCCGCTTAATGCTGATAATTGGTCTTCTCACCCGAGAAACCGTCGACAATGAGCATTAATCCAATTACGTTAAAGAGCGACCTTGTTGATGAAATTCGCGCTTTCAGATCGTGCGGATCAGTCTGCTTTCCTTCGACTTTGGTCGTTTTAATTAACGCGAATAATCGTACGTTTCCTTTTTGCTTCGTAAGGTCTACATCGAATAATTACAGATAATCTATATAAATGCATTTAAAACGTTTAATTCCCTTTATCATATTGTAACAAATTGCAAATTGCATATTGCGAAATATATCTATATTCACTTTGATCTCTTCAAATCGAAATGATTCTAAATATTCGTTAATAAAATGCAGAGATATCTCAATGCGGAAAATTTTTTATAAAAATGCGCCGTGATATTATACACCACCGCACACTTTTAATATCAATTTTTCGAGGATTAATAGAGCGATTTGTTATACGCGAATATTACACGTGCATCAGCAAAGTCACAAACACAGGCACGTACATACAAAATCCCCTCCGGAATCCCTTTGTCGATCTTCGCTGCACTTTGACGCGATTTATGAGGCACTCCTGCATGCCGATCCAATTACGTCGATATTATGATACGGACTATTATCGAAATTTGCAAAAGACTCAAAGTGATGCCAATTGAACGCGCTTGACTTTCCGATATCCCATTATTACTTTCTGTTGCGTTGAAGAAACTCTTCTAACACTGGGAAAATTCGCGTATACGATTTGCGCAGCGAGATTTTTCACTAATTTGGAACCGATTCTCTTTTTTGCGAACCATTAACAATGGGTCCAATTTGCGGTCATTTGCGATATGCAAATATAGTTATACCGCGATCCTAACTCATGGCTGAGTTTCCGTGACGATAAAGTTCAAATACGTACCATTATATTTGAACTTTTCTCTCTGCGCCTGGAAGAAAAAAAAATATCGAGCATTTTCAGAGACAAATTAAACGCGACAAATTAAACGCAAATGAATTCCATTCTTTACAAGTTGCTCGTAATTATCGTTAAATTTGATAGCTAGGATTTAAAGTAAAATTTTATTAAATTAAAAAGTAATTTTATAATTCGGGAGCTATTTTTTAAATGATTGAAAAAAAAAAGGTTTTTGTAACAGAAAGAAATCTCTATTTTTCTGTCTCTCTTAAAAAGGCAAAATATATACCTGCTGTAAAACACTAGGGTAAGAAGTGCTCCGACGCTTCTTGGCTTCTTCAAAACTTGATCAACTTATATCGCGTGGAGCATACGCGATGGCGTGAACTTGCGGTCGTTCTATATACCTAGTGCAGCGAACTCTGAGAGGAAAGAAAAAAAATATATATATCCGCCCCTCGATCGAAAATCGATATCGCCACGTCATATCGCACGGGAGATTCCCACAAAAGCCGGAAACCTCGCCAGATCGCCTGTCATTCGACGAAGAAACTTGGGTAACGCGGATCCGAGCGCGAGCGCTCGAGAAAAAGTTCGCGGCGATGCAAAATCGAGATTCGCCATCGGGTCGTACTCGGCGAGTGCTCGACGCACAAAAGCGCGCAGATTGCGCGTTACATTTGCCCCCTGGTCCCCAGAGGAAGGGACGGCGGGCGGGGAAGGGGCGCGGAACTCGCGGGTAAACTCGCTCGGGTGAACTCGCAAAAACGCCGACCGGGAACTTCGACGGGCAAATCGCGGCGGCGCCCTCCGCGAGCATTGGCCGTTACATTCGACTTTTCTAATGCAATTTTTTATCGCGGGATACATCGCGAACTCTCTTCCCATTCCGTCACGCCGACGAGGAAAAAAAAATCCCACTTCGGACAACTATCCCGTAAAAGTGGCTGCTCTTTGAACCGAATCGATTCCGACCGGCAAACCGCGCGGAGAGTGCGATTGAAGTTGCGAAGTACTTTGGGGAAGGCAAACCGCTAAACGTTCTTCTGGTCTTACGACTTCCCCGCAAGTTTGCGGAAGTGTCTCCGAGTGTGTTGACAATGTTATTCACTGCCTTCCGTGTAATCTATCGCGATTATGACGATGTCGGAATCAAAAATCGAGCGTTCGGAAGATAGATAGTATCTTTATTACGATGTCGGATGAATATTATAAATTGGCGAATGGCCAATAGTTAATCTATTTACACGCGAAATGCATAACATTAATATTCATTTAATTCGTATTAAAGTTCGTATTCACCCAGCGCTGGCTGATATCTTTTTATTCGGACGTTTTATTTAGATCGACTTAAACTTTCGCGATTTTAACTTCTATCATTAAACGTTTTCTCTTGCTTGTCTGCTTTCAGAATTCTACGTTGCTCTCCGTGTGGGAGGACAACGATGTAGTAACTGATATAATAGCGGAGAAATCGCAGCCGATCGTCTATAGATACAAAGTCCCAGTTCCTGGTGGCTTTAACGCCCAGGTGAGGCTCCTGATACCACCCGGTGCTGACTTGAGTGGTGCCACCAAGTATCCCATGCTGGTTTATGTGTAAGTTCTTTAGTTTTTTTAAGAAACAAAATCTCTCTCTTACACTGAGAGAAAAATTTATGATATTTGTGACTATAATTAAAAGTAAAATAATTATGGTTAGATGCACCATTTTATAGTTATTACTGCTATAATGTAATTAAATTATGGTATTTGTAACTATTTTTTTGTTATTATTACTAACATTATAGCAGTAATAACTATAAAATGGTGCACCTAACCATAATTATTTAACTTTTAATTATAGTCACAAATATCATAAATTTTTCTTTCAGTGTAGATAAAAATATATGCGACACTCTTGTTTGCTACGTACTCTTGTTACGTAATTTAAAATCGTGTGCTTCCGTTTTTGCATTCATATTTGAACACGTTAAAAAATATACAAAATTTGTATTTTATTTTCTATGAATTTAAAAAACTTTTTTATACAGCAGCAAGGATACACTGAGAAAAAAGAATGGTTGCCATTACCATAATTTATAGTTATTTTCAGCGCCAACTATATTTTTATAATTGTTTTAACCATGATTGGCAAAACTATGCAAATAAAGTTATTATTACACTAAGAAAAAAGTGTTTGGTATTTATGACTATAATATATACTAATAGTATACTAATAGTATACTATATAATATACTAATAGTATAGCAGTATTGACAATAAAAAAGGACCTCCTAACCATAATTATTTTACTATGCAATTATAGTCATAAATACTAAACA
>NJRP01000008.1:1016741-1027286 GCA_003063835.1 Aphaenogaster floridana
CCATGCTGGTTTATGTGTAAGTTCTTTAGTTTTTTTAAGAAACAAAATCTCTCTCTTACACTGAGAGAAAAATTTATGATATTTGTGACTATAATTAAAAGTAAAATAATTATGGTTAGATGCACCATTTTATAGTTATTACTGCTATAATGTAATTAAATTATGGTATTTGTAACTATTTTTTTGTTATTATTACTAACATTATAGCAGTAATAACTATAAAATGGTGCACCTAACCATAATTATTTAACTTTTAATTATAGTCACAAATATCATAAATTTTTCTTTCAGTGTAGATAAAAATATATGCGACACTCTTGTTTGCTACGTACTCTTGTTACGTAATTTAAAATCGTGTGCTTCCGTTTTTGCATTCATATTTGAACACGTTAAAAAATATACAAAATTTGTATTTTATTTTCTATGAATTTAAAAAACTTTTTTATACAGCAGCAAGGATACACTGAGAAAAAAGAATGGTTGCCATTACCATAATTTATAGTTATTTTCAGCGCCAACTATATTTTTATAATTGTTTTAACCATGATTGGCAAAACTATGCAAATAAAGTTATTATTACACTAAGAAAAAAGTGTTTGGTATTTATGACTATAATATATACTAATAGTATACTAATAGTATACTATATAATATACTAATAGTATAGCAGTATTGACAATAAAAAAGGACCTCCTAACCATAATTATTTTACTATGCAATTATAGTCATAAATACTAAACACTTTTTTCTCGGTGTAATATAGCAAAATGTTTTACATGAAGAATATTTGTGAACGATGTTCAAACTTACGTGAATCTTAATTAATTATTATTTGATTGATATTTTATGATATCTATTTTATATTTAATCCATTTAATCTCTGGAACTCTCTTGCGTAACACGATAAACGCAAATTGAAATAAGAATTTTAAGAATACACGCGAGAGTCATTTTTAATTGATACATATTCGATTTCGCGATCACTAAAATTATACCGGACACGTGGAGTCCTGCCGAATAATCGTACTATCAAAAGCACTTTTCAGCTATCATCCACGTTCTTAAACTGCGTCGTTTTTCGGCGTCGCGTATATCTCGCCGTTCACTTAAAAGCATCCATATTTTCCGCGGCGCGACAAGAAATGTGACAACGCACTCCGCGGGCGTCATCAATCGGTTCCGTCATAATGCACTCGCGAGATAAGCGTAATGGAGGAGCGGTGACGAACGTGCGGCAGCGAAGCGTATAGTCTGCACCGTGACGTGAAAACGAAGCTCTCCTTTACGTGGCCTGAATTAGGACGGAATGTAAAACCGCACGAAGCGATGAGTCATTCCGTATTCAGTCTCACGAACGAAAACTTCAGCAGCCTCCCCGATAAAAGCGGAGCATTATCGATCGACCAGCGCCCGTATTTCTTCTAACGAGAGAAGAAATAAGTCGAAATAACACGATCGTCCAAAGAGAGCTCGAAAAGCAAACGTGTAACGTCCGCTTGCATTCTATCTCTGGATTTCTTTTTTTGATCCCATTCTTAATCGAATCTTCTTTATATTTTATGTAATTTTTAAAATACAATATCTTGTAAAAATATTTTTATGTTTCATCGAGATGATAAGAAATTGTAAAGAAAATTATTTATTTACGCTTATTCAATTGTGTGATTTGACGGTATCTTGTTGCGAGATAATAATTCTTCCTTGAAGTCATTAGTCGTTGTCGTAAAGGTCTGCAGGATGAGCTTTTCATGTTTTTCGCATTTAGAAGGTGCACGTGTACGCGACAATGACGTCGCCGGCATGCAAGACGCTCGAGACCGATATAACTTTCCGGCGTGAATCCTAATAACATCTAATTTGTAGGCGGTCCTAGCTGAGCTCGAACTTTTGAAAGTACAAAGAGCTTACGATGGAAGTTGCCGCGATGTCCGTCCCTAAAGTGCAAGGCTTCACGTCGCGCATTAACGGTCAGGGGAAAGATAGTAACACGATCGTTACGAACTCTTTGTTTACTCTCTCCTTCGGACAATCGAATTTTAACTCGATAGGCACGTTCCGTAAAAATATATCCAGCATTGAAAAAAATGCAAAAGATCTACCATTTCGATGCAATACTAAGCAACCGTAGTTCAATAATTTAATTTAGCAAAATTTATTAAGATTTATTAAAATTATTAGATTTATTAAGGTTTATTAAAATTATTAGATCTATCAAGATTATTAGATGTATCAAGATTTATAAAAATTGATTTATCTAACACCGTTTTATATTAATCGCCATTTATATATGAGAAAAATTTATATGAGAGAAGATTTATATAAGAGAATTTATATAAGAGAAAAAATTTCAGAAGGCTTTCAAGAATGCCAAAACAATTTACGATTAGTCTTAAACATCTATGTTCATTGAGATTTTTTTAGCTTCAGTAGATAGCTTCAATACATAGCTTCAATACATAGCTTCAATACATAGCTTCAATACATAACTCTTCAGTACATAGTTCTTAGCTTCAGTAACATATTATTCTCTATTAGAACTCTAACTATTTATTTAACCTAACTAACTTATTTTTCAATTTTTGCTTTTTTGCGTGAAATAAAGTAGACAGGACATATATAACTAAATTCTTTATATAAATCTGACAATTAATAATTCGTTTCGGTGTTTTGAATGCTACGTTTTATTACACGCATTAGACGTAGACTTTTGACTTTGAGAATGCAAAATGACGATAAGTGCGAAAGTTAAACTCATAGAAGAACTATTGCAATTGCCACGATAGACGCGTCTCGTTCGCTCGACTATGGCGAGTAAAGAGAAGTTTGAGTTTCCACCGTTCGCTTTATAGTGGAGTAATTGTACTGTCCTCGTGTTTGAAACGGTATATTGGATCGCGCGGAGTTTTCACATATCACGGGTATTCGGGCGATCGCTTGTTCTCTCTGGTTTTCAATGAAATTTCCTATACGTTCAGTCTAGATCATCGATCGCGGCGCTCAGTGTCCGCGATACGAGACGTTTTCGTCGAGACCGACGATGGACCGTTGACCTCCCCGTTGAAATCTCTCGATGCTGTTAAATGAGTATTCCTTCCTGTATTTCGCGATCAGTGAGCTTCGCTGTGTGTGTTTCGAGTACGCGATCTCTCAAGCGGTATTAAAGCGCTTCAGTATAAAAATAAAAAATTAACGAAGAGACAAGCGAGTGCGGTAAATGCATGAAAATGAAGTGACGTCATTAATGTTTTTGCTATCAACGTCATATACACGTGTGTGTTTCCGTCATACTATTATAGAAGCGGGTGACATTCTTATAATTGTAAATCGCATAAGAAGAAAAAATTTCTTTTCTCCTTCTATTTATCTTCCCTTTCTTAAAAAGCGCGATAGCAATGAACGTTGTAAAGGTTTTAATGACATTAGTACTCTATTTTCATGCGTTTATGCGCTTAACGTGGTTTCCCGCTCGATATAAGCATGCGATATCAGTCTCTGTTGCGATACAGTAACATCGGCACGATGAAGAGCGCCGTTCGATATATCGCGTTTCTAGCCGTAACACAGTTCTACTCGTAAATCCAACTCTTTATCCAATTCGCTTTATTATAAAGACATGAAGTACTCTCACCTGATTGCGTCGCTCTCTGCGTCGGAAATAGCACGAGATTGCACGTGGCACCATTTATATGCGTATTACATGAGATTACTGCAGATCAGCATAATGTCAACCATACTATGAATTTGAAGCGTGGTGTAGTAACGGTGACTAATTCTTAAACGATATTTGAGTTAATAATTCTTGACACAGTTAAAATTCATTTTATTTATCTCACATACGAATTAAAAAATAATAAAATAGTACATAAATGAATTAGCTTTCTGATTCAAGGAAGATATGATTTCTCTTTTTCCATAACTTTAAAAATGTTATTTACTAATTTTATTTACTAATTTATCTCACACATACTGATTAAAAAATAATAATAAAGTACATAAATGAATTAGCTTTCTGATTCAAGGAAGATATAATGATTTCTCTTTTTTCATAACTTAAAAAATGTTATTTACTAATTTATCTCACATACTGATTAAAAAATAATAAAAAAGGTATATATATAAATGAATTAGCTTTCCGATTCAAGGAAGATGTAATGATTTCTCTTTTTCCATAACTTTAAATGTTATTTATTAATTTTAAATCAAGTTTGTGAGAATCAATCGAGAAATTCATTACATAGGTTAACATGGAGATGTAGCATTAATTACATTATAACACAAATATCTGCAATATTATGTTTTCGAAAATTTTCGTTAAATTTTCAACACAGTTACCATGATAGAAAAAATGTATAAAAAGAAAACGACGTGCTGCAAAAATTCATTAATCACGCGTATCTTTTAATGAACAAAAAAATGCTACAAGATATTTTTCTTCTTTCTTCAGCGTTCTTATCTTTTGGTCTTGCGTTTACGGCTTTCCTATACGAGCCAGTGTCCGATAGAGCGGATCATCGGTTATCATTACGGTCTATTTCGCTTCGATCGCACTATGTGTGTTTCATGATACTGCTGACCGTCGTATCGTCGTCATTCTCGAGAACATTCGCGTTTATATCACGCCATCCCCGAGATCGTTACTATCCGTCTCTATTTCCGCGTCACTGTCGACGGTCTCATCTTGAAAATGCCGTATCAGAAAAGCCATCTTCGTTCTCGAACTTCCATTTCCTAATTCTCGTCACCGTTTGGCTCCTATTTCCGTGCGTCCTCGTGTCTTTAAGCCTGTTCCGAGGAAGTGGCACTGTGGTTTTCCGCAAACGATCGCCGAGAACCGTAATGAGCGTGGAAGCTGAGAAAATTGCTAAACAATCAAGAAAGTAGCCAGCTACATTTGCTAAATCTAATGATAAGATTAGAATTTTTTACGAAGCGGAAAAGGCCAACTTGGCCAAGCATATTGCAAGCATTTAAATTTAATTTAATTGGAGTCATTGCATTTGTACCACGTCTCACACCTTCTATTATTTTAAATGATATCAATAATTTTATAATTATTGCATAAATATAAATTTACATTATCCATATTCTTTATTTATAAATTAATTAATATATAAATTAATTAATATATAAATTACTAATATATAAATTAATTAATATATAAATTACTAATGTATAAATTTTTTTCTCTCTCATTACACAATTTTTAAAAAATTGGATGCTAATATGAGACTCAGAAATAATAAAGATCAAGAGATATCCGTACGTTCTCGGTTCACAATTTGTATAAATGTAAAGGAATTCAACTTTGCAACACGAAAAATGAACAAATACGTGTATACGCGAAATTGTGAATAGGCGCGAGCGATGAAAGATGCCGATAATGTAGCGTTCTGACGACCTGTGTCACACAATCTCTCTGCCTTTCAGGTACGGTGGTCCGGATTCATATCAGGTGACGGAGAAATTTAACATCGATTGGGGCACGTATCTTGTAACAAACAAAAGTATCATATATGCCGCCATCGACGGTCGCGGCTCCGGATTAATGGGTAACGATATGCTGTTCGCTGGATACCGGCACCTCGGCACCGTCGAGATTGTCGATCAGATCAACGTTACCAGGTAAGTCTATTGTCGTAAAATAATTCCAACTGTCAACTTTCGATTTAAAAAAAATTATTCAATACCGATTAGAAGTTAAATTAAGAAAAGTCGCAAATCAATTGTAGTAAATAATAACTTTCTAATTATGTACCCAAGTAGAACACGAAAGTCATGATGACCTCAAAATGATGTCAAAGGCGTCATTTTAGCATCATTTTGACGTCATCATGACTTTCTGTTCTACTTGGGGTATCGGAAGTTCCAAAGCGAAATTTACTCCTCTCAGCAAAACCAATTCTCTTCTAAACCCGTCTAACGTATCCCCGTCCATTTTTCCCAAAGAAGGATCTAACTTATAGCAAGCGCGGTCATATTCCCGGCGTTAGACTAAGGCGCGCATATTACGTTTACGCCACGTTTACACGTAGAAGACGCATTATATCGTTAACCCGAGATTGCCTGCGACGCTAGCCGCTGGGATAGCTGGGATAGCTCTCGGTGATGTTAACGAACGAACGCAGACCATCACAGGCGGAATCTGAGGCCGGACGTACGCCCAGCGCTCGTCCTCTGAAAGCGTGAGGAACAAAGTTTTGCTTTAGGACAAACCTAATTATAGGCAAGGCCTCAAAGTGACTTATCACCGCGCGATCGGAGTAATTCGCTAAACCCCAAGTTAACTAATCTAACTCTAGCTCCCCCGGTGCATCCGAGGACCGCGTTTAACGAAGTTCTTTTCACGGCGCGGGCTTTTTCACCTGAAAAAGAGAGAGAGAGAGATGGAGAGAGAGAGCACTGCCGCCGCGTTAACAAGAAGAAAATTGCTCGTACTTTTATCTGAATTTATCGGCTGACCCTCTCCACGCCCGCGCTGTCGAGTGGTGGATACCACCACGAAGAAGAGCCGGGCTCTCCTCTCGTATTTCCACTTAGCTGCCACGAGTAATTTATCTCGATGGTGGGAAAAGGGGTGAGAGAAAGAGAGAAAGAGGGAGCGGGGCCGGTAGCGAGAGAGCTCGCCACTTATACGACCGTCCATCTTTAAACCGAAACATCAAACTTCCGGTCGTGATGAATAATGCCCATTTCGCAGCCGGTGGTGAGGTCATATTTTACCGTTTAAGCGACAACGCGCCGCGACCGCGAAGCCGCAAGCTTGACGCGGCGCGTAGACCGGCGGTTCCGCAATCTCCGCGCGAAATCTCCGGATGGAATTTGGTAAACAATAGCAAGAAATTAGCGCACGGCGGTGTGTAAAATAAATGTTGAATTAGTGGATATATATACCGTGGACGAAACACCGACTGTACGGTAAACTTAGCAGCGATTTCCTCTTTGTTTCGCGAAGGTTTTATCTCCGTCATTTCCAGAGTTCCGCCCCCCCCCCATTTCTCCCTTTGACGACTAGACTTCTCTTCGAATAATAATACCGGAATAACAATGCTAGAAATATTGCTACAGAATTGCTTTCTCATTGTGCGGTCCCAAACGTTTTAATAACTTCATTATTTCTTGCTCGACGACCTATTTTTTTTAATTGTTACGGTAATGTTCTATAAAGAGAGACAAAGAATTCGCAGTCGCTTATATTAATACACAAATCACAATACAGATAGAAAAAGAAAATTGAATTGTACCGCAGCTAATTTAATTTATTGTGTACAATCGGTGATTTCTTTTTCTAAAAAGAGTCGTGGAACTTTACTTTTCCGAGTATCGGTCCATCGACCGAAATACAGCAGGTAGAAGAAAGTACGAGGAACACCTGGGACACCTCGTATTTTAAGTTCGATACTTAAATATTGAATAGACCAAATGGTGTCATCGACGTAGTCTGAACAACGCCTTTATTACGATAAGCGTAATTTTATTTGAAAGATATCGCCCCGTAAATGAAGCGAAAATTGCGCTCGCCAGATACCACACAGCTGTCGATATTTGCACTATCACCTTTATCAAAAAGTGTGCAAATTAGAAACTAGCACATTGCTTCCTCATTATTTAGATGTTTGTATTCTACTTGATACATCAGTCTTAGTACTTATTAGTTTGGCTTCCTTACAGAGGAAGCTTTTTAAGCGATAATAAAATTCTTTTTATTTCCACGATTTGCTCACCCAAAATTTTCGTTTGTCCACCCTTAAACAAAAATTATGACCAAATTAAAAAATTGGAAAAAATTGACATCAGCACCCCGAAATGCAAATTTTTATGAAATTTAGGTGGCATTCGTTTGTCCACGACTTGTCCACATTTGCCCACCCAAAATTTTCGTTTGTCCACCCCTCAAAAAAGTTATGACCAAATTAAAAGATTTGACATCAGCACTCCGAGATGCAATTTTTATAAAATTCAGATGACATTCGTTTGTCCAAGATTGGTCCAAGTTTGTTTATCCAAAATTTTCGTATGTCCACCCTTTAAAAAAAGTTATGACTAAATTAAAAAATTGGAAAAAATTTGACATCAGCACCCCGAAATGAAAATTTTTATAAAATTCAGGTGGCATTCGTTTGTCCACGATTTGTCCACGTTTGTCCACCCAAAATTTTCGTTTGCCCATCGTTCAAAAAAAAGTTATGATCAAATTAAAAATTGGAAAAGTTTTGACATCAGCATCCCGAAATGCAAATTTTTATATAATTCAGGTGGCATTCGTTTGTCCACGATTTGTCCACGTTTGTCCACCCAAAATTTTCGTTTGCCCATCGTTCAAAAAAAAGTTATGATCAAATTGAAAAATTGGAAAAAATTTGACATGCGCACCCCCAAGAACAGAACAAGAAAACAAAGCTTCCTCTATGAAGAAGCAAAAAGGGATAATCCTACGTGTCAGATATGTTTCTCGATGCTTTCCATTTTCGGGCTCTGTGGACATTTTAACAACGTAATAGAATCTTAATGCGATCCTCGTGATTTCTCGTGTTAATTATAGGGTGATCCAGTGGCTCTCTGAATAGATCCTCTGAAAAACGTTCAATCGCCGATGTCGAATGGTATTATTCGCAATGAAACAAGTGGCGTGTTCTATCCTCGCGTTTCCCCGGTGTTCTACGCCGCGGTGTTTTGCCGGTGCATCGTCCGACACGTAAAAAGCGAGTCACGGAGTTGGGTCTTGGGAGCGGGCCAAACGATTGCGGAATCGTCCGACTCTCTTCAGCCGAAGTTCTTCCTGAAGCCGCCCCTTGCACTCCTCTCCCTATGCGTCAACCCTTTGCGAAACCCACGCGTTTTGTCTTCTTTTTGCTGGCCTTTGTTCCATCATCGAATCGGCTAACCAGACCGATTAACCAGCTCGTCGCTGGTCGCTCCACCCGATGGTTCCACGACCGCTTAATTGGTGAGTAACGAGTGACGTAAGCGGCGTTGAAACCCGGAAATCTTGGGGACGGCGACGCACCCCTCATAAGCGTAATGATCCTTTAAATGGGGGAGAACGACTAACAATCGTTTGTTCAGAAGGGGGAAAATCGTAACTCTGTGCAAGCATCCGTGATTGATTTGGAGATTGAGTGTCGCAGGATTAGGTAATTAAATCCGTATACGAAATAACAAGTAGCAATCGTGCGAGTGTAGACAAGAGGAATGCAAAAGAATTATAAGAAAGAAATACTCGTAAGCAGTAATATCAATAAACAGTAGACATCTAAAACATCTCAGTTAGTTTAATAAAAGAAAAAGATTTTTGAAAGTGTTTGGAAGATCCAATTTATTACAATACTTCTTATGCAAAGGAAAAAATCCAATATATTATATCATGAAATAATTAGGCATTGTGTTCTCAAGTGTACAATTTTTTGCAACAATTCTTTTTTTGCCATAACAAAAGAAGAAAGGATATTCCAAATCGTAACCCAAAATACATCATTCCATAAATGCGATTAGTTTTATTAATTAACTTTCATAGCAGATCTTAGTGCTCATTAATATTTTATGTGTGATTTTTCTAGTTAATTAATTAAATTTATCTTCTTACTCTCCAGCGTTCATTTTCATCGCGCTCGCTACCGATTTCGTTTTTTAATCCCGTCGAAATCTTCCAATGATTTAAGGATCCGACGTACACGCGATCGTAATTAAAACCTCGGGAAAATCCCGCCTTGAAATTCGCGCAACGGATCGTTCTCGATGGGCAACAAACAAGCGACGAGACAAAGGACCACGGGGAATGCCGATAGAATTTCGTGGGACCGAAATACGTATCCTGGAGTATACGTAACGGGGGCGAGCCGCAAAACGAAAGAGAGGAGCTTCTCGGTCCGAATTTCTTCCCTTTCTTCTCCGTCCAGTTTCTTCTTCTTTTTTTCTCTCTCCCTCGTTTCCTTTTTTCTCATGGAAAGAAATAGAATTCAACGTACCGCCGGTCGATTTACGAGGTAAATAAATTTTATCGAGAGCGAAACGGGGGAGGAAGAAACGAAATCTGCCGCGCGTCGCTGTACGAGAAGCCGTTTACTATTTCTACGGGTGGTCGGCTGGCCGGTCGGCTGACCGGTCGGCCAACCGGCCGGCGTGGGCGCTGATCCCGCCGGGGCCATTATTATCGAACACACGAGAGATGCCAGAGACAATAGCCCGAAAAGATTGGGAAGGATAGAAATACGAATTCTCCTCCTTTTTTTTCCTTGACGGCAGGAGGGTAACGCGCGGTGCTTCGCGCGTGGAATCTACTCGGGTTTCCGGAAATCATGAGGCGAGACGCGGCGCTCAATCTGGGAGACGTCTGAAAGATACACGGGACGTCCCAGAGGTAACATTCGCGTTCTTTGTCCGTGGATTCCTCGTCCAAATTGCAGTTGATCTTTCTGTAAGGATATTGTGATGAAATACCGCTTTTCCAAAGCCTCTTTAATTTATAATGTCGAATCTGCACTGTTAAAAAAATCTGTATTAAAAATAATATAAAATGTAGGAAGTTTTTATGCAGATACCGTATATGAA
>NJRP01000008.1:1028688-1065797 GCA_003063835.1 Aphaenogaster floridana
TTTAATCTTATTATTGTATTCTTTATGTAACAATTACAATATTCAAATTAATTTATAATATTCTTGAAATACAAGAATATAAAATTTTTCTAAGAAAATAATATTTTCTTGCTTATATATGAAACAATGATAGTGTTAATTTAAATATATTCGTCTTGATTGAAGACTTTTTTTCTGTATATAAAATAATATTTATGGCTACAAAAGTCATTATTATCAAAAAGAAGAGGTATCGTACAACATGCGCAAACGGCCTGAACGAAAAGTCCAATGTGGGCCACCGATGGCCCACGCGGCACTCGTGTGTTAACAACTTTATAATTATTCAGCGATTTCTCCTGAGAGAGCTCGATGTAAAAATAATTTAATAAAATTATTGAGATTGCGAGAAAGTTAGATTCTCTGAAAAGTTTCGATAATTATAACTGCAGTTATAAAATTACAATTGCGTGACACACGATTCACGGTAGGCGATTGTGCGCCACATGTTCTTTAATACGGGGCACATTGGTAGCACGTACAATCGCGCAGGGTGCACGCGAGATAATGGAAGATACGGGGAGAGAAGGAAGTAGAAATTACAAAGTATTCATTGATTCTTATCGCAAAGCGGTCGACTATCCCGGGTCTGCGCGCTTCGGCGAGGGAGGCGATTGTCTTTTTACGAGCGCTGCGGCATTCTTTGGCAAAAGAGGGTAATCTCGTAGAGCGTTCCTGCGCGATCCTCCTAAATGGAGACAAAAGAACCCGCCATAGGCATCCCTTTTGATATTGTTTCCAAATTTCTAAATAGGAAGATTCTCGTTCCCGCGAAGATATCCTTCTTCTTTTATGTATTGTCACGTTGCATCTGTCTCGGTGATGCAATTTGTGATTCACGAAATTGATCAGGTTTTATTTAGAAAATTACGAAGGATTGTTTTTAGAAGTTTATTATTTTAGAAAATAAAGTTAATAAGTTAGTTGAATCCTTCTGATGATGCACAAATTATAAAAATCTGCTTTTATATGTTAGCTCTTTCCTCTCTCTTTTTTTCTTGTTATACCACAGATACTTTTAGGAAATTTTTAAAACGTTTAATCAATTTCGTGAGTAACTGCGCAATGCATTTTAGCTACACTTGCTCCAACATCGTATTTTCAGTGATATTGATTCGAGTCTTTTCTCTGCTTCTTGCAGGCATCTGCAGAACAAATTGCCCTTCATTGACCGTACCAGAACGGCGATATGGGGCTGGAGTTATGGTGGATACGCGACCGGCATGACGCTCGCCATGGACTTAAAGGGTGTCTTCAAATGCGGCATGTCCGTCGCGCCAGTTACGGACTGGGCCCTTTACGGTATGTAATTGATAGGTAATTGATCGAATTAATGGCGCAACACGTAAAGTGTGTTTAGTCTACATTGCAGTTATTTCAAAGACAAGGAAAATGATTTAGCACCGTAACCCGGAATTATCTTGCGACAAGATGAGCAACTCCTTGTAATTTGTTAAATTATACAGCGCGCTAATATAGTAAAGTTAGTGTTTTAATGATAATAGAAAATAGAAAAAACAAACGATCTTGACAAGTAAATAAAACGGAAGGTATACCGTGCCTTATAATTAGCCGGAAAATATTTTTTGTTAATAAAGACAAATTTTAGGGCTAAGAAAGAAAGAAGACTTTTATCTTCAGTCGAAATTTAAAGCTTTTTGCTAACCTGACTGTAATAATTAAAATATAATAAATAATAAAAATTAAAGTAACTGTAATAAATAATTGTAGTAAAAATAATTACAAATTAAAGCACAAGAAACATATAGTTACATTTAATCAATAAAATCTGTCGATATCTTCTATTTTTATGTTGGAATAATCTTAATTAAACAGTTTATTTTACATATTTCGGAGCGTATATTTCCAAATAATATTTTAGATATATAATAAGAGATAGAAAAAGCAATTAATCAAAATTAGTATCTTCTTATCCTTATTTTTCGATATTGCTGCGTTTATAGTATTATACGTAAAGTGTAATGTGTTTCGAGCTTGGTATTCTTCGCTATAAATGAACCTTGTTAAGAGAGTTTACTCGCGAATGTGGCTTACTTAAAATGACTTATGTTAAGCTCATTTGGCCCCGGGATTTGTCTAAGAATTTTTTACGCACCGGCGTTTTAATGAAGAAAAGTGTGCGCTTCGTGGAAAGGACGCGCTACTGCAGCTTTAATATTACTTTTTCAACTGCTTTAAATTCGTGTCAGCATTTACCTCCTTTTGTTAGAGCACGCGAGAAAAATACACGTGATTTACAGGATGACATTAAAAAGACTTATGCAGCGTCACACTTGTGCAATTTCTGCATAAGGTATTATAACGTATGCGCCGCATAACGTTCCTTTCCCGCCTTTTCTTCCTTTTCTTCACTCGCCCGCTATCCTTATTAATACGTGTTAATTGTTTAATTATAGATTCGATTTATACCGAGCGGTTCATGGGTTTGCCAACCGTTGCCGATAATTTGCAAGGCTACGAGCAAGGCCAGCTACTCAATAAGGTCGAGAACATCAAGAATAAGATGTACTACTTGATTCACGGAACTTTGGACGACAACGTGCACTATCAACAATCTCTTATGCTCGCGAAGGTGTTGGAGCAGAAAGACATCCTCTTTAGACAACAGGTAGGTTCCCGTTCTCGACAGAGAGATATAGGCCGGTATTCACATAGTCCGTTCTCATATTTAAGACTATCTTAAGTACAATCTTAGGATATCATGAACCAATCACAGAGCCGTATTAGCGTCTTAAGACGTTACTTAAGACGGTCTTGAAATAAGAATGGACTATGAATACCGGCCCTAATTAAATTATAATACCTAAGTATATCGCGAAATAATTTTACAAATCTTTCGTTTTTGCAGACGTACACGGACGAGGACCACGGTATTGTCCAGTCGCGAGCGCATCTGTATCACTCCCTAGAGAACTTCCTGGACGAATGTTTTCAGACGTCATCATGATCGGAGCACGGGATAGTGATGACAATCTAGACGCTGTACACCACCTGCCTCACACTTGTAAATACTTCGTCACGTGTACATAGTTTATGTACGATATGTAATATGAGCGTTTAGAGTGTACATAGCGGTGTGAGATTGCCGAAATGTTGGGAGGATGGGAGAGAGAGAGAGAGAGAGAGAGAGAGAGAGAGAGAGAGAGAGAGAAAGAAAGAACGAGCATAAAAGGAGCGAGAAAAGGTAGAATAATTAATTAGGCACCAGTGTCATCGCGAAACTATGCAGGGCAGGTCTGTAAAAAACATGTTTGATACGTTTTTTAAAGTACCCGATCAAACGGTGTGTCGAAAGCCTAATAACGGTGCGAGCCCTGTTGCCTCGCCGTTCAAACCTCACTAGAATGTATTCTGTATCGTTGCAGCTCGTACTTACATTCTCAGCGCATTTTACTTTGGCACAGACGTTGTTCAAACATTGTATTAATACGGGGACCGTTATTCCTCGGATGGTCGAATGAATCAATCGACACGACGTATTCGGGTTCGAATTGCGAAAATATAAGGCGCAACCTTTTGCGATTTAATGATAATTCTCATTTAATGAATCTGCGTTATTATTTAACGAAATCTTATTCCTAAGCTTCCACTTATATCATTGATGTTAATGATAAAACAATAATTAATCGGCAATTAATAATTAATAATTAATATAAGTTACTCAATAATATGTATATCGGCAATTTCTTTCTTGAAATTTTCTTGAAATAAAAAATGATGTGTCTTTTTCTTAAACTAAATTAATTACGTACATTAATTTGACCATCTGAAATAACATGTTCCATAATTATATATATTAGATTTATTCAATTTTTTTCTTATCGCAACTGCACCGTCCTTTTGACGAAAGATTAAGTTGACATATCAGAATGTTCACATATATGAGTTCAGTTATTATCTTGATATTATCTAAACATTTTTTTAAATATACAAATCAAATTTACATTGTCACACCTTTCGAGATAAATTTTTAAAAAATTAATTGTTTTATGTAACTTGAAAGTCATGAAAAAATATCTTCTATAATAAATTTATAAAAAAGTTAGGGTTCTTAAAATATATTTAACGTTTTAACATAAAAAAATTAATACATATGAAATAATTTGTTTACCTCGAAATAAATTATTTTACATTGTAAAATAATCTTTCATTCGCGAATAATATGTTGTATGTAATTATATATATATATATATATATATATATATATATATATATATATATACATATATATACTTTCTATTACTCATTCTTCTGATATAATTAAAAATTGAAAGTATGCTGTTGTATACTGCACACACTTTTCGACAATAATATTCGACGATATTCTGAAATATAACATTACGGCCTATTCTATGCGATGCGTTCACATTTGTATTTGAACACTACATCTATCAAATGATTACAATATATTTAAAATTTCAATAATGAATTTATAGTTCATATGTTAAATAATTTTGAGTTTAATGCAAAAATGAATTTTCTGAACTCATATATGTTATCTTAAGGCTCTGGAATACTCAGCGAAAATATAAAACTCTTCTGTATAAAGAAGCGAATTAGTATTGATCACTTCGACACATGATATTAACTATTGCTAGTGCTACATAATTATATATCGTTCTAATCAAACAGATCTTGAAATAAGAATATTGTACAAGCACGGTCTTGTCATAACTTTGCAACATTCGCCGACGATGTAACCAATTAATATACAAAAATCAAAATTTTGTGTGCATAAAAATGTGGAATTAAGCCAATCAATTTTTGAGATATATTTAGGAGTGTTTTTAAAGCGTAATATATTTTCACAATACTGATCAACTGTTGTAACGTTCGTACTCTTTATGAAAGTGCAACAACGTAAGACACTATATGATGACTGACGAAAATTATATAGAAAATGGTAACCAAATTATACTTTCAGAATCGATGGACGATAATGTACGTGAAAGCAATGTTTTGTAATGATCTATAGGTAGGTAACATATTATTTTTTGTATCTCTACAAATCGTTGCACGTTTTGAGAGAGGCATTTCACTATGAAAATAATATGTACAAAGACATTTCCATAAAAGAATATATATAATAAAAGCGTATAATAATATATATATATGCACAAGTTATTAAGACATATGTTTTTTATAAAACATATATATATATATACTTTATGCTATGGAATATATAATATTTGGGAGTATAAGCATCGCGTTTGATAACTGCATTGTTATAAAAATATTGATCCTAATATTATTTTAATATATAAAATCTTTCAAACAAGAAGTGTGTTAATAATAAGATCCTATCATTCGAGATCTTTGAAATTGATTTCACCGTGACAAAAAATAATATTATTAGATACTGCAAATGGAGTGCTGCTAATAATAGAATTACATGCGATATTAAATAACTTAAAATAAATAAATAAATTAAAAATATTTCACGGTTTTTTCTGCAATGATTTCTTAATCTGATTCTCTATTTAAAAAACTTTCCATTTTCTAAAAACTTTATAAGAAAAATTCTTCATATTCAAGGTAAAATCAATTCAAAGTTTCTTCAAGGATAGATAGATTTTAAGAAAACTTTTTAGTCCGTTATATTTTAATTGTTCGAAAGAACAATTCATGTTGTCGTTACATATATTGTGTCTTTTAGTTACAAATTTTATTTCTCTATTTTAGCTTATACTGTGGGTATACCAGAGTGTTAAGAAAGTGCAACTACATCACTTTATATCACATTTGTATATCTATAGTTTATGTAAAGAATGCATATAAAAGTTCAACAATTAGTTTATTGAGAAACTTTTCCTTAACGTAAGATAGCATATCTACTTCTTATTATTGTTAGACCACGGGCAAATATTAGTGCCAACGTGTAAATGCATACATAGGATATAAGCAAGAAACTATCGACAAACTCTCTATTAAAGTTTTTTAATGCAAGGACCACTGTAACAATTTTGAGAGTGGATCAAGGTGAATTTATTAAAATAATTGTTAACTTTTATCCCGACACGCGTATTGTACATACAAAATTACTTACTTGAACACTTAATTAAGGTAACAGAGCATTGTTAGAAAGAAGATATTGTGACCCAGTAGAGTTATGAAATTATGACAAGTGTACTCTCTTTCACCACTATTTGTTGAGTGTATTATAAATAAAGCTCTATGTTTTATTAAGCCGCAGTATTTATATCTTACGATATAAATCTCAAAAACTATATCCTGCTATATGCATTCGTATGTACGAATAGTAATATTTATTAACAGAACTCTAGAAGTAACGAATTAAGATTGGACATTTTAATAAAAATATGTGCAGTATACACAAAATACATATAAAATAGACTAGAAAATATTAGAATTTTCTATTTCTTCAATATATTGTTTCGTATAGTATAAAAATATATATATTCCATTCAAAAAAGAAGAAACACAGAATTTACATTTGTTGTATGTAACACACACAATATTTCATATAAGATAAGATAAAGATTCATATTAAGAATTCTCCGTTTCTTTGAATCTGCAAATAAGATAATTTATTTATTAAATGTTGTAAGCAATATAAAAACTTCCTTTAATGTAAAAGTAATATCTCAATGCTATGCCGACAATATTGCTATATATATACAGATACCTACTTGCACTTGGTACATGTGTAAAATACAGTTTGTCCTTCATCAGCAGATCTCAATTGCAATGTTGCATAGGACATTTGATCATTTTGACATAGACGACATCGTCGCTCTACTACTGGTCCACCCGCCTCGTCTTCACTATCCTCGCAATCTTTGGCAGATGCATAAGTATGCTTAGTGTTAAAATGGATCGTAAGCGTCATTTTCATGTCACCGAAAACTGAAAGATAAAATTAGAAATTGACTCTCCATAATTAATGTAAATTCTTAATTACCACCCAAGTTCACACATAATAAATTGCTAGCGCAATGCTTTTCACAGACTTTCTTAAATTTTCAAACAACAGTAATGTATTAAATTATCGTACAATGTATATATAACATATAATTTTTTTAACTGAAAACAATGTTTGTAGAGCACCATCGGAATCCCATTTTCTTTTGCATGTGTAACATGTAACTCCTCCTCTTTCGCCAAGCAAAGGTAGAACTGAACCACAATCCGGACAGAAGCCAGGTGCAGTAATAAAACAACTGTTGCTGGTACTTGCCATCATTTAATATATATTTAATCAGCACACGCGATTGAACTGAACATAACCTGTACCAGAGACATGGAGAATAAGCATTGTTCGTTTTGTCTCTTAAGAGCTGCTCGGAGTCGCTCCAATGCACTCCAATTGGTTGGTGTCACCGGAATGTCACCTGAATGACCGGAATCAACGTATTGGAGTGCATTGGAGCGACTCCGAGCAGCTCTCAAGGGACAAAACGAACAATGCTATAGAGAGGAGGCCGAACTGTGGTCTGTGTCGTCGATTTCGATTATTCGATTATAATCGATTATGACCTTTCGACTTCGAATATTTTGTAATCGACGATTGCATCCCAATTATAATCGAAAAGTCGATTATTGCTTGTCGATTTTCGATTATTTTGATAAAATTCCAGTTTGATTAAAAACAGAATTGTAGGAAAAATGGCTAATATTATTGCGCGATAGCGATAGCAGAGACATCCATTGATGTCTGGTTTCAACTTTCAGTCAGGCGCAGTGCGGCAGCTCGCGGGATTTGGCAGCACTGTTGCGCTACCCGCTACGCTACAGTCACGTGACACGTGTCGAGCAAATCAGCATCAGCAAATGCCAACGAAAATCGAAATTCGAAAGTTTCGCGCGGTGCATGAATGAACAGAACAGGCGGCTGATCAGTGAAAAAGCTTCTTGTGAATACTAGATCAACATTCATCGAGTGCTACTTGTGATAGCGTTCGTTTTAGCAATTTCAGTATCGTGAGGTTAGTATCGGAATGGCGCCAAGCAGTGCCGTTTGGCTATATTGTACGAAGAAGAAGGGTTCTCGAGAAGCAACGTGCAATATCTGCAAAAAAAGCTTCTCATTCTTGGGTAGCACATCGACACTCATTACCCATTTAGAGAAATTGCACAAGATTTCGATACCGAAACTGACATCTAAAAGTGTCAAGCAAAAGCGAGATCAATCAGAAGATGGAAGTAACCTTGATGATCCTCCTCTTGTTGTAAACAAATATAGGTAGTACATGACGCTCATTGATTCGCTGGGTCATAGAAGCGCGCTGACTGACCGACGCGGGGTCGATAATGATTAACGCGCGCGCGCGCACGCGCGCTTTATCGGAAAGAATATTAACTATAAAAATAATAAATAATAAGTAAGGTAAACGTCCCAATGACTGGACATGAACCTATATTTCCGAACACTTACACAAAAACTTGTTATTATTAATCTCAAATTTTTTTTTATTATAATATTAAAATTTAATTGTAATCTTTAAATATTTAAAAATTACACAGAAGCATTTGAGATTAATACCCAGGTAAAAAGCTGACGTTATTTGTCGTCATTTTGACGTCAAAATGACGTCTAATGTCGTCAAAATGACGACAAATAACGTCAGCTTGCTACCTGGGTAATAACAAGTTTTTGTGTAAGTGTCCGGATATAGGTTCATGTCCGGTCATTGGGGCGTTTACCTTAACGGATTCTCTCTTTGTTCCATCTTTCTTTCTTCTTACTCTAATTTAGATGAAATATTATATCATTATTTAATATCTAATGTTTAAAAGTATGTATATTAAGTTTTATGATAAAATATATGATAAAAGAAAATTAAACTTAAAATATGTTTTAGTCATTTAATTTTTAAATTCAAATATAAAATGTTGTGTTAAATTTTAATATGTATTTTCTTCTCTATTGCGTATACAATTATATATTCACGCAAAAATGCATGAATTATATTTTCGTCATGTTGATTTCATACCAATCTTTATATCTATTTGTATAAATATATAATGCATAACATGTAATGAATTAAATATTTATACATAGATAGGTGTAAATATATCATATATAACGGAGATAAAAATATATGAGGAGACGGGAAAAGATACACGAATAGGTCATTTATTAAAATAAAAAATTAGTTCTCTTCAAAGCTATTCTTTTTGTATAACAAAATTATATCCGATTGTTCCTCGGTCAAATAATTTAGTGGTTCTGAAAAGAACCATTTAGTGGTTCTGAAAAGAACCGTTTAGTTGATACTGAACAGATCAGTAGTCTGTCCAGTATCCTTTTCGTGCAACTACTTGCTGCAATATGTTCTCGATGAAACTGCTCAAATTTGCAAAAAAAAACTCAGGCTTAAGCTTTCCCATATATTCCTCGCATGCGCAACCAGATTTGCTTTAGTTCTCTCATGCCTAGAATCCCACGAATTCGCAATTATTCCCCAAACATTTTCTATTAAATTGAGATCCGGGGATTTGGCTGGCCAATCGAGAACTTCAATTTCTGGATGTTGAGCGAACCATTCTTTTACTACGTGCGGTATGGACAGCGCTATTATCTTGAACTAATCGAAATGTCGGCATATCTTCTTCGGTGTATATTCTTCGAACGCTGGGGAGCAATGCGGTCTCAAGAATATTCACATATTCCAAGGCATCCATTATGCGACGACACTTCAATTAATTGCGCCACGATTTTTGTAATAACAAAAAGCGCTATATCCCTGTTACGTCCTGCGTATACTCCACGATTTCTCTCTCTATCGAAAGCTCTAGAATAAGTTTCTTATTTTTCTTCTTAAGTACACAAACAAAACACGTAGGACATACGTGACGGTTACCGAGCGGTGAGCGAGTTTGATCCCAGCGAAATTCTTCTCTCGTTGGTTTGAAAGATAATTTTTTACTCTCGCGTATTTGAATAAGATATCGCGAGATGTTCCTTGACACGTTCGGACATACAAAAAATAAAGATTTATTGGTTTCGTTCAATAAACACGGAGCCGTGGCGTCTGACAAGAACCCTTAGCTTGCAATTACGTCTAGACGCGGCGGAGTCTCTGTGAACATTGTGAATGCATATGATAATTTCATGCATTATAGCTGAATTTTTACGTATTTGGCTCACATTGGCCTACTTTTATCTTTGAGATTTTATGTAAGTATATATTATACAAATAAAAAAAAATTATAAATTTACAATCATATGTAACTCGTTTAGCTTATTTACGTTGCAGCATAATTTCAAATTAAGAACTTTTGGTTAGACAATTCGAAATTATTTAAATTTAATATGTGAAATTGTACAAATACATATATAAAATGTATTATTACAAAAACATTTCTAGAAATCTACTTTTAACATGTAAATTTACTTGTGCAAACTGCTTACTTACCATATAAGATAATAATTTTATCTACGAGATATACTGATGTACGTAAATATACACCTTTAATAGATGGTCCTAATATTATCCACTATAATAGTTGTAATTTTACATGAAATTTTTTTACAGTGTATGCTGACTAACGACCGAATGATTACTAGCATTTTTAATATTGCGTTGGTGTTTTTTAATGCGCGATATGTGTTTTAGTTGTCAATGTCCGATTGTTCCAACTTCTTGATAAGTTTTATCCGACAGATAGCATATCTACGTTTCTTTTTAGATAAGATCTAAAAAAAGAGACAAAGATATGCTACCTGTCGGGTAAAACTTACCAAGAAGTTGGAACAATCGGGCCTTAGTCTTATATTCCAACATGTCTTTAGTTTTATATTGGGCAGTCTAAAAAACATGTTGGAACGCGCATTAAAGGACACCAACGCGATATCAAAAATGCTAATATAATCATTCGGTCGTTAGTCAGCATAGGATATCGGCTGTGTTCCGATATTCACTGCCAGTACTGAAAATCTATAGTATACGTTAACTATAGATTTTCAGTACTGGCAGTGAATATCGGAACGCAGCCATCGTATGGGCATGATTTTAATTGGTCAGACCCCGTAATATTACATAAAGAGGCAGTTACAAGAAAGCGAGAGATTGCTGAAACATTTTTTATTAAACAACATAAACACACTATCAATTTACAAAGAGATACTGATTATTTGACCGCTATTTATGACAAAATAATTAATTCTATATAGTTTGTTTATTTATTTATTTTATATAACTTTGTATTGGTGACTTTCAATTTCTGTTTCACTCGACCTATTATTACCGTCAGTATTATATTACATCTTGAGATATAACGTATTGAGATATAACAGTGGGCCTTTTATCTCCAGAAGCCGCAGGCAGGATGAGGCTCGCCAGCTTTGTGGAAATTTTGTTGCTCTTTGGAGCTTGCTCACTCGTCAATGCAATCGACGAGCAGAATTTTGCCTCTCTCAACAATAGCTTTCCTGTAATAGTGGTCACCTGGGACTATAAATATGCAGCGAATAAAGGTATCTAATAGTCAATATCAAGATATCTAATTGTGTCAACTTGCCAAGAGTGAGATATGCCCAGAATCTTAATTTAAAAACACTGTTGATTATTATTTAAGCTTGGGACGTAATACATAATCAGAAGAGAAGTGCTCTGGATGCAATAGAGGAAGGATGTTCCCTGTGCGAGGTGTTCCCTGAGCGATGTAAAAAGACTGTGGGATTTGGCGGCAGTCCGGATGAATCTGGAGAGACTACGCTGGATGCTATGATTATGGACGGGTAATAAAGGCGATTAAAACAACAAAAGCAACTTTTTTTGTTTCGTTAAACTATACCAGTCATTACATTCAAGAAATATTCTTTTCGACAGAGTGGCGATGGATGTAGGCGGAGTAGGTCTACTACGGAACGTGAAGAATGCTATTTCGGTCGCTCGCAAGGTGCTGGAACACACGAAACATTCCCTACTGAGCGGGTCCCTGGCTACGGACTTTGCTGTAAATATGGGATTCAAAAAGCAGTCCTTGCAAACGTATGAATCCAAGAAGATGTGGACGCAGTGGAAGGAGAACAAGTGCCAACCCAACTTTTGGAAGGTATTAAAAGAGAGCCCACACTCTTTCTGCATCTCGTATAATTATCTCATCAATATTTCGTCGATATTGCTGTATCTAGAATGTCGTACCGGATCCAACAACCAGCTGTGGACCATATCACCCAAGCGAATATATAGACAACGACATAAAAGACAACGATGGAAGCACATTAGTAGGAAGCGAGGATAATCATGATACGATCGCTATACTCGCGATAGACTCGCAGGGACGTACAGCGGCTGGGACTTCCACAAACGGCGCCAAGAACAAGATACCTGGCCGTATCGGGGATTCTCCTATTGCGGGAGCTGGTGCATACGCCGATCAGGAGGTCGGTGCGGCAGCCGGTACCGGCGACGGAGATATTATGATGCGATTTTTGCCGAGGTATCATTCACGTTCCGTATTAATATGAATATGTATTTTGCAGGTACATTTTAATGAACTAAAATATAAATACATTCTATTACATAAATATAAATACATTTTGTTAATCTTGAATTTCATATTTTAATTTTAAATTTAAATTTAGTATTAAAAAGCAAAGTTTATATTTAGTTAATATTTAGTATGTTAAAGTTAATATTTAGTTAATATTAAAGTAAATATTTAGTATGTAGTATGTTAGTAACACGGTTGCCGAAATTAAGTTGAATGCTTTTTGTAGCTTCCTAGCGGTGGAAGAGATGCGTTATGGAACAACGCCGAGTGTAGCCGCTAAGAAGGCGATTAACAGAATCGCCCAGCATTATCCTAGCTTCTTCGGCGGGATGATCGCGTTGAACAAAAAAGGAGAATACGGAGCAGCGTGTAACGGAATGGCCGAGTTTCCTTATTATGTTGCAAATCCCACTTTGGGTCCTAAGTTACTTTCAGTTCAATGCAGCAACTACAATCCGCAATGCATTAAGCATAGCGAAACTTGCTGATTTGCATGTTTATTCAAACTTCAAAGTGATATGAAACAAAGTGATATATATATATATGAACAAACAATGTATAATATTAAGCATTCCTAATTATAAGCACAGAAGATTACAAAAATCCAAGTTATTAAATAAAGAAAACGAAACTGTACAGAAAAAAAGATTTATATAAATTCAATGCAAGTATTATGTGATGTATAAAATTTCTTGCGAAATAACAATAAAATAATGAATCCAATCTTACAGTACTTCACTAGCATTTAAAACATTTTATAAAGATATAACAAAAATATACAATTTGTTATTTTATATCAAATTAAAATAAAGCCTGAGGGCGAATTCACATTTTGGCAGAAAACAGAAAAGCAGCAGCCAATAAGAAAAAGCACTCAGTTGCACTAAGTTGCACTGAGCAACTGAGTGCCACTTCTTATTGGCTGCTGCTTTTCTGTTTTCTGCTATTCTGCCAAGGTGAATTTGCCCTGACAGCGGCCATCCCAGCTTTTTTCGTGGGACCGTCGAAACCGTAGACCTTATAGATATGGACAGACAATTGTCGGAAATGTAGCAAAAATTCTCGGAAATTTGGCGAAATTCTCAGAAATTGCGAAAAATTCTCGGAAATGTAGCAAAAATTCTCGGAAATACGGAGAAAATTCTCGGAAATTAAAAAAAATTCTCGATAATTAAAAAAAGTTCTTAGAAATGCGGAGAAGATTCTCAGAAACTTAAAAAAATTCTCGGAAACGCCGCAGCTTTTTAAAAATAAAAAAAATTCTCAGAAATGTTCGAAATTTTTAGAATTTTAATGCAATCTATTTAATAATTTTGGATAGTTTTGGAGAAAGGGAACTGTGAAGGCATTAGAAACAGAGAAATCGATAAAACACGAATTTTATTGCATTATCATAATTTATTTCATATATATAAACATTTGATACAGTTTTTAAATTTTATTTGTAGTACTTATCATTAGCAATGGTGTTAATAATAGCTAGATCCTATAAGATATAATATATCAGAGAAAAATGGATGGAGTGATCAAGATTCAAAATTCGGTTTGGCATGGTACTGTTACTCGACTTCGATACATTTAGATATATAAAATAAAACCATTTGCAAAAATAATTAAATAAGTAGTAAATATTATGCTGATAAGTCCAAAACAATTTATTTAATATTTATATATTTCTCCGTTCGAAAGATTATATTGTTTTATTCGAGAATATACTAGATTTTTGTATATTCATTTAGATGCAAAAGAAAAATTATATTTTTATTCAATTTTGTAATAAAGTGTTTAGCTAAAAGGAAATAATAACTTTTAATATTCTTTTTAACATAAAAATGTCTAATTTTCCAGGCCAAATGATGTATTCAATACAATAAATTAGTCACCTGGAATGTCATGTTAAGACAAAATTATTTTTATTTAAAGCATGCTTTTCGTCTTCAACTTTCATGAAATTAGTTCGTTAAATAGTTGTTAAATAAGCCACATCTCTTTCCTTATTTTATAATAACATTACTGCAAGATAAAGAAAGAAAACCAAACTTTCGAACGAAGAATTTACAATTTTTCAATCGTGTAAACGCTTGATATTTAAAAGGATCAATCTTAACTTTTCTACTTAGTTCTCTCACGCAGAATCCATCCAAAATTTTCGAAGAAGCAGGCTTTTCCGAGCTTCTTCAGCGAGATTACTCGATTCCGAAGCAGCGTAGTCGCTGCTATGCCGCACGTTGAATAAAATCGCGCTTTGATTCCTGCGAGTAAATTGTTGGAAAATAAGGTACGTGTTCTCGCGGTCTATATGGATAGCTGCTTGAGAATCTGTACTGACTATGGTCTTAATTTATGCTCGTTATATTATATAATATAAGATACCTTACTTCAAATATACAATGAATATACATTAATGCTTAGATCGTCAAAATATCCTCGTGAATGTAACTCAATGTATGTAGAGGCGACTGTCAATGCATATCTCGCGGAAATATATCATATTATCCTTTCCTATAGTTACATTTATACATTGACGCACCAAGAGAACTTATAATCGATAAGATTGTCGGTTAAATTAGCTTCACGGCGAGAATATTATCACAATTTAAGCATACATATTATTATATATCGTTACTAATTTGCTTTTTTAATGAATGGACTAGACTCGATTACTTATAATAATAATAATAATAGTAGCTTCTTAACGTTTAAGGATATTGCAGAGAAACGAGAAATATTTTCCGCAAGCTATAACAGTATAAGTTAGAAAGATGATATAGGTATACAAGATTTTGAATCGAAACAAACTACTATCGGTGTGTCCCCAATTTTCTGATAATTTTTTCTCGCATTCTTCTTTTGTTATCAACGTTTAACATTTGAGGAATTGTGTCTTGAAAATTATAGCAGGAGGAGTATACAGATACACGAAGAAGACATCGGGAAGACTTTAGTTAAAATTAAATCAAGATTGATAATTGAGAAGAGCAGTTACTTTACTTCAATCAAATCTATTAAAAGTATCTAATTTTCGAGACTATTATTTTATCAATATTTCACGCATAATTATGTTTTATACTTGCAAGGTAATGAGAATATGTCTGATAGTAATAAGTTTCGATGTCATCTTGAGCTGCGTTTAGTTACAAAGTCAATCAAAGTAGAATGGGACATTTAGATAGTCGAAGATCAAGATGCAAATATCGAATGTTAAGCAGGTCTAAAGGCGGAACCAGACTATGCGCGATTCGTAATTCGCGATTCGTGATTCGTATATTCGTGAATAGTGTAGAGGGAAAATTCGTCGATTCGCCATGCGCGATTCGCCATTCGCACTGATTCGCTAGCCGAGCTAGCCGACGAATTTTCCCTCTACACTATTCACAAATATACGAATCACGAATCGCGAATTACGAATCGCGCATAGTCTGGTTCCGCCTTAACTTGTAGATGCTGCAGGAATGTAACAAAGTATCCAAGACACTTTGGGATTTCATTTTCTTTCTTTCTTTATGAAAATAAATAATGTAGCTTTTGCACTGTTCTATTTCTTTGCAATACATTTCATTCGTTAGTTATTATTATCTCGAAACGTGCGATTAATGCATTATTGCACGCATATATGCATTAAAAATACATATAACAATAAACATTCATATAATTTTTTCATTAAATAAAATACTTGGTCTAATCTTTGCATCCGGTACTTCGATTATTCTAAGAATGTAGACACATATATTTTGCACGTATGAACATATAAAATGTATGACGCGTTAAGAATGAAACGCGTAGGAAACGGAATTCGCTTATTATCCTTAACGGGAGCGTTATTTTTGTACAACGCGCCTGATACGTCTTACATATTATAGTTAATAAATAATGCGATGATTCGAAAAGTATGGAAGAGAATATCTAAATATATACCGCTCTCTTTAACTTTACCTTTTACCACTTTGATATGCGGCTGCGGATATGCAAAGTTATGCTCTTTTAGAAGCGCGTGGAAACAACAGCTCTTTTAATGTTATCTTAAAATAGCTTTCTTTTTTGTGCTCGTACATAATATTCTTACTCGCGCGAATCTTCTTTGAGAGTCTTCTTTTTTTAATGGGAGATTTCCTTGACTTTGCAAGTGAGAAAGAGAAAGAGAGAGAGAGAGAGAGAGAGAGAGAATGCGCTTAAAATTATTGGAAGGCCCATCTAGCGTCGCTAAACACGAATTACGCGTATACATAAATAATGTGTATAAATTAATTAAGTACAAAAATTACAAACTTATTAACAAAATATTGGCAAGACGAGTTTAGCCGAATTAACGGGCTACAAATATCGCATCACTTTCCGTCCCCTTATCCGATCATCTAACGAGAACTCGAATAACTTAAGGAGCACAAAGCTTTGAATCGATTCCCGTTACAGTAGTCTATTAATCAAAGCATAAAATTATGTTCAGAAAATTTTATAAAGACTTTTAGATTTGATTTATAGAAGTAACTTTATCCACACAAACAATATATTGTATACTTGGCGTTTTCCATAGAAATTAATTTGTATTTATATTTTTAATACAAGATATTCATCGCTAAATGAAACACGATTATGTAATACTCTCTTAACAAATGCTATATAAAATACTTATAAATACTTGGAATTTTAAAAATAACTTATAATTTTTCATCTCAGTGTCATATTGCACAAAATTAATAAAGACCAATTTTTATTTTTATAGTAGCAAGATTAATCGACTAATGCAAACGGGAACTTTTACTTTTATCAATAATTCATTAATTATTGCAAATTATTCAAAATAAATATGCAGGAAGCCAAAAGTCGCGCAGGAATTTATTTGAAACATTCGGTGACACTGAAATCTCGATTTATATAAAAAAAACTGTGGTGTAAAGTGGAGAGTATAGATTTATCGTAAAAGGAAGAGAACTTACTGAACTTACTTTACATTTACGTCTTATCCCGACAGTAGGAATTCCATTTTAATGCATGCTAACTGAGAAAGATCACTTATATATATGTATGTGTGTGTGGAATGTATATTGATAGTGTTCTTTTTTATTTAAACAAAACTATCTGCTCGCCTATCATAATAATAACCTGCATTTTTAAAACCATTGCTTCTTACTCTGTATGCATCCTTAAAATGCGTGTCCTTACAAGAATCGATCTCTCGTCAATCGGAACACTTCTAATTTTCATTTAAAAAAGAATCACCGTCTTGTGTTTCCATACTTGTAATTCGTATCACGATACATAAATCTTTCAAATTTCTGGACGAGTTTCCTTATCTCGCCATGTCAATAAATATTACACTCGAGTACGCCTTCATTCTGAAGAACATTGTTTAAATTACCTAACACATATCACAGAATCCATATTCTCTTTTAGAAAAGAAAAAGAATTATACAAACGCAATAGCACGGGATACAAAAGCATTAGAGTACGGGTAGAATTATACAAATATATCGTCATGGTATTAATATAAACTAAAGTCCCATTTGTTGCGCTTGTCGAAGATCGAAATGACAAATTTTGTGCTCTCATTGTCAGATATGAATAGCGTTTAACGCTTTTTGGTTCTAAGGAATGTCATTCATTACCCCATTTTGCTCAGTGTTTGGGCAGTGATCACTATTTTATGTTATATTTTCTAGTCCATTGCAGAACAGGAATAGAATGCGCATTTGTTTATTGTAATAGCAAAAACAATATATTATCTTACTAATTCAAGAACAAGAAATTAGAATGTTTATCGTATTGTATAATAATTTGTTCTCAATCTTCTTTTCATAGCATGCAGTTTTGCTTTTTTATATTCCTGAAGTTTACTTTATATAATACGAATAGAATTGTTTCTTATATTTTAATAAATTAATTTTTTATATTCTTACATTTTAGAAAAGTTGAATTGAAATAAATAATTGAATATCTATTTTCGATAACTAATAATCTTTGAAAATAGAAAAAATAATAGTTTCGAGATTTGTGTTGAATTCCTCTATTTATATCCATTCTGCAAGAGAACGCTATTGCTACTCGTCATGCAATCGTTGCATCTTGTAGCGGCAAATAAATGAAATCGCAAAACGCCTCGTGATCGCTGCCCTTCACGCACACAAGCTTGATCAGTGTCACATGCAGACTCAAACTGTGAATCCTGAAGAACATCCACTTAACATATCGGTACGGATAAATTAATGCAATAAAAGTTATGTAATACTAGGTTGGTTATTAGCTTTGAGTATGTTACAGTACTATACGTATTCTTATTTCTGTTTAATCGATATTATCTGTATGGTACAGTGACACGTTTTGGGATCCGCTTCGGTGAAGACATCTCCTCAGAGATACCTGCAAGCAGAGAAATACAGAACATGAAGACTAATAGAAGAAAAATTATTTTTACATAATTTGCACATATTTAAACTTATTTGTTTTAAACAAATATAAATATGAAAAAAAGCCAATATCGGTTGCGGCGGATCTTGGTGCCTAATAATAATTATTTCTGTGAATCTTCCTACTCATGCGAACTGCGCGCCGCAAATTTGTCGGTCTTGAAACACAATCCTTACATAAAGCCGGAATTAATTTACATGTTAAATTGACAAGCAATTATTAGGCACCGCCGCGACCGATATTGGCTTTCTTTCATATTTATATTTGTTTAATATCATCGGTCTTATTCTTAATATTATTTATTTGTTTTATATTTGTTTGTTCATTCTCTCGCTAAACACTCAATTCACTTCGGTGATGCTATATAGCATTCATTTAGCGTCGGTTAGGCAACCTTACCTTCATCACTGACGTAAAGCGACGCCGAAGTGACCAAGGGACTATTGGTTGAGCAGGGTGTTAGTCACCTCAGAGATGGACAGCAGAGGACTCCCGGCGTCCGGTTTGGAATCTGTGGGACAGTTGGGCCCATTCCCGCCGCCGCCGCTGCTGCTGATGATCCCACTACGTGATGATGGTGCGGAGGGTGGTATAAGACGTTGCTGTTGTTGTTGTTGCTGGTGCTGTTGTCCAGCCCGGTGCCCATGCCCATGCCTGCTGCCACCCCCGTCCCCGTTCCCGCAGCTGACGGTGGCGTGCTGCAACCAAATGGACGGTCTCCCCGTTATCTTACGTGTACTAAATTAGGCTACAGATAGTGGCACAGCGCACTGAGCAACCTGGCCAAAAATCTGCTTGTTAACGTTATTGCGAAGCAAGTTTCTTTGCTCTTAATTTGACTCGGTTTAATTTAAAATATTGAACATTTGTCAAAATTGTGATCCGACGTCAAGTAGTTTACTTATAAAATGATTGACTGTTGTGTCTTATTTATTTCTTGAACTTTTCTTGGAAAATAAGATTGAATTGGATGCGATTTCCTAATCATGTAAAAATTATTGTTATCTTTTTTACGTAACATTTGCGTGTTTGGCTTGTTTCTTGATGATGTTATCGAATAACTCTTTAGAGTTACAATCATGTTGTTAGAGATAATATTATTAAATTCTAATGATTTTTATAATATTAATGACAGTGATTTTATAAATAATCATTAAAATTATATATAAAATGATGCAAAAGCAAAGTTTCAATTAATCATGCATTTGCTCTGTCATGATATACCAAATGGACAAGCATAAACTATGCTATATATGCGTAGAAATTACTATTTATATCTATAAATATAAATATTCATATAAAAGAATATATTTTTAAATTATGGAGTATGCTAACAATTAAAAGACTGTCCAATTGATAGAAATGTGTGAATATTTGAAATTATTAAGTATTTGGTTCAAATTTCTTCAAGCCGAAGTATGCAAATTATGTTTATCTCGCAATTGTGATTTTCTTTTTCATGCGATAATGCTTTTGTATGTACGATGAGATCTTCGCTATCAACCATTATTGTTGCGAACAATCAATTTACAAATAACGGATTTTGTGTGCAATAAGCAATACCAATTATGTTTCGAGATTCAGATATAATATTTAAAAAAGTATCTCGAAAAGTAATGTTAAATCCAATTAATATAGCGTTCTATTTTTAGAGATATTATATAAAATTGTATAAAATTATATAAATTTTGTATAGAATTTAATTTTTCCCACGAATGGAAATTATTTCAGCATTGAAATCATTCATATTATAGCAACAGCATCTCACATTCAATCTTCAAATTTAAGATGACCAATCCTCCGATTTTCTCAATTCATTTCGCCTTAAAAACGTCCGAAATTTTGATTTATTTCCTTAAAATTTATTATTTTAGTCAACTTTTGTATTTGAAATATAAATATAGCAAAAATTGTAATTTTCAATATTAATACGATTAAAGAAATTGATTCGACTCGATGTACAGAAAATACGATAATAAAAATAAAAATTTTAGTTTTGAAAAACCAAAATATTATATTGTAGTTGCGAATCTAAAAATAGAATCAACGATGTATTTAGTCCTTTCTAATTTTTTCGGGAGTTTGGTCACCTTGTTGTAAATGACAACGGAAAATTATAATAAAATCTGTGAGGCAGCAGTGACACTCACTGGGGCGTGTGCCTTGGTGGTGCGGGGTGGTGATGGTGGTAGGGATAGTACTGGTAGTGATGGTGTTGCACTCCTTGCCATACCTCGGAGCCCGCTTCCCCGTGCCCGGCATGGCCCGGATGAGAATGCGTGTAACCGATGGTGTTGGCGGCGGCAGCAGCGGCCGCAGCAGCTGCTGCGGCTGCTTGATATTGCGACGTCGTGACAGGATATTGTTGCTGATGCTGCTGCTGTTGCTGCTGCTGTTGCTGATGATGATGTTGCTGCTGTTGCTGCTGCTGAGATTGTTGCGTTTTATTGTTTCTTGGTGGACTCGGCGCGGTCACTTGTTGATCCGTCGGGGAGGTTTGCCGCCATTTGCAGTCCCCGTTCATGGAGTTCATCTCCGCGAGCGACTTGAGCGGATCGCCGGTAGTATTGGTCGAGTGCGTAGATGAATGGGTCGAATGCGGCGTCGGAGGACTATAACTGCCGTTGTTTCTGGGTGGTGTGCGTGACGGCGGTGCGCCCCACATCAGCACGGTTTGCCGCGGTGCCTCGTTGCCATACACCTCGGGCTTCACGTCCTCGATCTTCGGCGTCAACATGCCGTTGGCAGCGCCGGTCACTGGTGAGCTGCCGGCGGAATTGCTGGACGACGCACCGCCCTCCAGCGAGTGCCTGCTTCCAGCGCGCACCACGTTCATATCGGTCGTCGTTGGATGCATCGTGGACGCACTCGCTACGGGACTGGCAGCGTAGGGTGAACCACTGACGCTGCCGGGGTGTCTCGTTTCCACGTAGCTGTATTTAGGTGACTCGCCGCTACCAAGTTGCTGGCAGTAGAGCTTCTCCTCTGTCTTACTGGTCAGCTGATGAGTCTCGTATGTAGGCAATGACACGTCGATGAAGCCATTATACGCGGTGCCGGTGTGGTACTCTGGATAATATGAGCCCAGCGGCCTGTATTGGAATAGATTCTCCGTCGCAGCTGTGAGATACCTATGTAAAAGAAATTCAGTTGTAATGTAAAGTTCTTTATCGAAATGTACTATCTTCTTTATCCTATATTCGCGATTGATGAGTCTTCGGAGTGATCTAATTTAAGCTTTATCGCGAACAAATCAAATTTCTTTTAATATGTTAGATCGTAAAATGTTTAGAATCGCATTTGGTCAACTCACCTATTATCTAACGCAGTCGCTGGATAAAGGGTCTGATGATAGTTGCCCGTATGACCGATGTAAGTCGTCAGGGAAGGATCGGTGCTTGCCGCCACTGCTGTGGGCGCGTACGGAGTTGGGTACATGGTGTTCAAATTGCTGTACGCCGCCGCAACCGCGGCCGCTGCGCTCGTGTCCGCCGCGAGATAGTCCACGGATGTCGCGACTGTCACCGGTGGCGAGACTGACGACTGTGCGGAAAGTTTGGTGCGCTTGCTGCGGCAGGTCGAAAGGAAGTCCCGCAGATGCGCTTTGTATCGCCTGTTCACTCTCTGGGGCGCCGGTTGCGCCGGTAACGTTGGCGTCATGACTGATCCCGTCAAAGTATCACTGTCTGAGAAATAGCTGTTGGTCAATCCGGCGTCCAGATAGCTCACTTTGAAGTCCATCGTACGTTTGCCGAGCAGATCTCTACCTTCCTCTTCCCTGAAATGTGAATTAATTATATTGCTGTTCGCTCGTTTCGATATCAAACTTAACTGAGACTTACATGAGAGGTCGATGAGTACTGAGTACAAAGTCTGGTTTCGAGTTTTTGTAGACCAATCTGGAGCTAGTCTGCAGCCACTGCCATCCGCCGTCCTTCGTTTGAAATCTGTAGGCTATCATGCCTGATGCACCGGTTTTCAATACTAAAAAAAGAAAAGAAATAATGATTAAACAATCGTGCGAATATTCGCTTTATTTAATTCCATAAGATAAAGCGATATTGCTTTAGCAAAATCGAGTTTGCACTTAATATCAATAAAGTTTTATTAACATCACCGAAATATTGTATAAAGTAATTGGCAAGAGCAACAATTTTAATACTAATTTGCTCTCAGTTATACATTTCACATATTTTATATCAATTGAGAATAAAGGAAATATTTATATTAAATAGCGGATTTTTATTTTCTACTGCTTGTTTTCTGGACAAAACTGTTTTTGCCATGGAATTTTACGTTTTAAATATTAAAAGCTTTCACAATAGACTCACATTCTTGATGCGCGCTGGCAACATAAGCCAGGTCGTCGTAATGGACTAGATCATAGCCACCGAGATTCGTTAGTTCCGCGTCGGAATAACCTAGGAGCATCTTTCCTTTCTGATCCATCGTCACGAGCGCGAGATCCAACTTGTGTTTGCTCTTAAACATTACTTCCTTCTGCGGCACCTCCAGGAGCGAAGGCGGCCCGAACGGTGTGCACAGGGCGAACAGGGCCAGCGGTGGCTCTTCCGTCTTCCGGTTCTGACCATGAAGCACCTTGACTCGGCCCCTGATGTCGAGACGCTGCAATAAATAATCCGTAATGTCTAGAGCGATAGTAAAAAATACCATACGCTAAGTTTGTTATGTATAAAACCGCACGGAAAGAACGGTTTTGCTGAAATATTAAAAAATTTGGCCAGATACAGATCTGAAAAATAATTTTGTTGAATCATCAAAATAATTATGTAGGACACTCCAACATAATTAATGCTGCAAAAAATTTTGATCTTCTAGCAACTATTTTAGGCGTCCTACATAATTATTTTGATGATCCAACAAAATTATTTTTCAGATCTGTATCTGGCCAAATTTTTTAATATTTCAGCAAAACCGTTCTTTCCGTGCGTAATTGTTTGGTGCAGATGTATTAATAAAGGTGTAAATGATGAACCATTTTAACTTCTTCCATTTTTAATTTTTAATAATCACAACGTGTGATGCTCGTTATAGATTTATTGTCTCGCTATATGTATAATAACATAATATAATTATATATTAATAATATTACATTATATATTAATTATGTGTGTTTCTTTGTCCCAATTTAATTGATTTGTCAATTCTATGATTTAATTTATTGAACGGCTGATGAAGACTGAGTATAGTCGAAACGTTCCGTAATATATGTTCTCATCAATTCACAGTATAATATATTATTTTTATAACATCTTTTCACGCTCGATTATTGGCCCTTTTCCTACTTTGCTTAATTAATTATATTATATAATTATATAAATAATTATACATATAATAAATATTGCTATTTTATTACATATAATATATACATATTATGAGAGAGAGACATTATATATTATGTAATTGTTTTGTTGATATATTCTATTGATATATTTCTATTGTCATATATTGTTTCATGTAAAACAATATATTTTTCTATTCTTGGAATGCTCATAGCTTCATCGAAGGACCTCTCGCGCAGCATCCGGACGCGAGTGACAGATCGAAGGCGCCCGTGGTGTTCATAAGGGAAGAAAGTCTCACGTAGATGGGTTCGTCGCAAAAAACGACAGAAGCTCACGGTAGCTAGATCGACGGTGCGTCCCGTTGCGAAGGGTGCCGCCAAGGGCATGTCCCGGAGGAGGTGGTGGCGGTGCGCCTCTCGCGCCGTAAACTCTTTTACGATTACAGTTCCATTTTCATAAACGTCAAAGCGGCGCCGTTTTTGCCCAAACTCTCGCGAGCTCGGAACTCGCTCCTCTCGCTCTCTCGCGCAGCCCTTGTCCTTTGCCCAGGATAATACCGCCGTCCCGCCGCGTTCGACACCGGCTATACCTGCGCGCATCCGCGGTGTGTTTGCCGTAAGATAATTAGTGTTTTGCCACATCTTCGTACCCCGGCTGCCCGACCTTCCCTTCTCCTTTTCCTCTCCACTCCGTCCAATCCGCCGTCCCTTCCGGAGAGAGAGAGCCTGGTTTTGTTTGGCCCTTGATTTATACCTTTTCTTGAACGCCGTCGGGACAACGGTACCAACGATGGACAGCTCGGCCGTCCGGACGAATTATCGTTTCAATCTCCGCCGCGCTGTCACGGTTCATTGGTTGGGTCTATGATTATACACGTCCAGCTTTTGCGCGGGGAATGTCGGCCCCACGGCCTAGATTTAAGTCCGTTGACGTAAGCGCCGCTAAAATTCCTCCGGGAATATTCAGGAAGTCTGCCGAGCGCCGGATACCTTCCTGGGAATGATCATTGCGAGAGAACGAGAGCCAATCGCGCCGCGTTTTCATCGTGCAGACCGAACGGCATTTGCTCGATGTTGCTCGGTGAAAGTTACACTCGATAAAACTCACGTTTAAATGACGATAGCTTCTAGTGCTATCCAATAAAAATTGTAATTCAATTGTACTGACGGACGTCCAATGTTCCACAAAAGTGCGGAGAGGTCGTTGAAACCGACACTTCGTGCGCAACAATCTAATTATTAGATTGTATTAGATTCTAATACATGCCTTCGCGGTTTTAGCTCAGTAGCAGGTCGAGAGGGTAAGTAGGAAACACAACCCCGGAGAAAGGATCGGAAGAGAAGGTGGACGAGAGAATGGAAGGGAAAAAAAAGCAATTACGTGAGAGCGGGGAAACAGTGGCGGCGCGGCGTTATGGAACGGAGAGGAGAGTGCGCTCCCTTTATGACAGTGAAATTATTAATTACTGTTTTGTATGCCGGCACTATCGCTTTTGTAACCGTGAAGGAACGTCGCGTCGTCCTGACTCATAACCGGCTTGGTCCTTACCTAAGGCAGTCAGCGCGCGCGCATGCCATTTATTGTAATTACGTGGCGCATTTGCCGCAAAGATTTTGAGATGGTTCACATGCTTTCACGAAGGAGTATCCGAGATGGGATTAGAATCACTCGGTTCCCAAATAAACGCAAATATATCTTAACAAAAATGAATATCGGGTAAATTATTAGATTGTATATTGATTTATTACAATATTAATAAATATTTAATTATTTTTTATTTATTTAAAAAATTGAAGTATTCAATTTTAAGTATAAAGCTATTTAATATTTAATTAAGTAGAATTAAATTAAGTATAGTTCGACTTCATTTTAAGTATAAAACTATTTAATTTAATTAAGTATAACGACTTCAATTTTCAGTATAGAGCTACTTAATTTAATTAAGTATAATTCGACTTTAATTTTAAGTATAGCTATATAAAAAGCTATTTGATTTAAAAATCAGAATGGTAATGGAAAAACTAGCGGCCTATTAAATTAATAAAAAATCGATTTCATATTCATCGAAAAATATCGGGACGGTTTCTGAGGTATGTTAAGCATATCGACATGCATAATCTTCAAATCCGTTTTCGTCGCTAGATTGTGTGTGAGTTAGGTGCGGTTAAAAATGTAAAATATGCAAAAGCGATGCAACATAAAGCAGCGTATACGTACCAGAAAACCGGATGTATTGTCGAGAAGACAACGGAAGCGAACCGTGAAGCTACGTTCGAGCAGATGACAATGCTGGGGTGAGAGTGCGTCGTGCAACGGCAGACTTGCACTTTCGGCTGGCAGGAAAGAATTCCACATTAATTGCCGCTGCAATTCTTCCCGGTCTTCGCTATGCACCAGTTCGTAGACACTCTGGTGGACGATGTCGGACTGAAAAACAGAAGGAGACAGATTTTGTTAACTTTACTTTTCAATATTATCAGAGACTTTACAATTATCTGTTTTTTTTTAATATTTAGTACACGTTTTATATTTGTAGTGCTTTCTTCTAAATCTTGTACCTTTTTTTCAATTTAACTAACATTTTAAATTAAAACATTTTAATTTAAACATTTTACATTAAACATTTTAATTTAAAATGTTTAATTTATAACTAACATTTAAATTAAACATTTTAAATTACTCCCCTTGGTATATATAAGCTTTACTTTTATCTCTTAATATTTTATGGTAGGTATGCATATACAATAAAAATGCATAAATTTTAAATACTAACGGGGATGCCCTGGCCGATAAATAATTTTTTTATCCATTTTAATTTGTTTCCTTTTTTAATAATACTTTTGCAGACTTTATTATATTCATACTTTGTACGATTCATTTCAACGCGTTCGATTGCTTTATTTCATCTACAGTAATTGTACCTTTACATTTCTGAAGGGAATTCAAGTCGGCATGCAAAAATAGATTCGCACTATATGATTACACAATACACGTTTGGTTTACTAAATCGCCAAATATTACGTCGTTTTTATTACCAATGAGACACGTCTACGGAATCGAATGGGTGATATATCACGATGATTTGTTGCCGACGTCGAAAATAATAAAAACAAAACGTGAGACTCGCTTATCCACGACACGCGCAATACAGATTTTATTGCGTCCATACATAATTAATGCTCGTTTATTCGCAGTTTAGATCCCGGCTATAAAACGAGTTAATAATAGTGCTCGCGTTCCTTGCCTCGCGGGCACCTGACATTCGCGTTTATCCAATCTAAGAATTCGTGCATACATTCTATCGTGTGTCACGAACGTGCGCGAACTCCGGCCCATTATTTACGATTAACTCTTCGACTACCGTTTTCTTCGCGTCAATCCCCGTCGCAATCTCGTTTACGCTACCTTTACACGGGGGACCACGGGTGCGTACAAAGCTTGACGCAAGACAATCAGACTTGTCGAAACTCGAAGTGGAGCAGGACCGGTTTCCGCGTTGCTTACATTTGCGAAATGTATTCGTTCCCGTGTCAAAATGATCACTTTCGAGACAGAAGAAATGATTGGATGTTAATCGGCTTCAAATACATTGCAGTCCAAGAAATTGCAAGACCGAAGTGTCGCAAGAAAATTTGCAAAACTCGTGATATCTTCAGAGATACGCTCTCTTAACCCTTTCGCGCTTAACGATGTGTGAAATGTCCCATCGAAGATGGGAAAATTGCAAGACGATGAATAAACTTTCTAAAACACAAAAACTCGATTTATGTCGTGAAACATAAAGAAGTTCAAAGAAAAAAAAGTCGAAGCGAAAGGGTTAAATATTGACTTCTCGGAATTTTATAAATTTAAAAATAAAAATGACATCTCTGTACATAAGTAATGATAAAACATATAAAAATATACAGATATATATACAAATATTATAGCTAATAGAAAATGTTAATAAAAAAAATAGATTTAATTAACTTATAATTTTGTACGTATAAATATAATATCTGCATTTTGTATATATAAGAACATTTCAACCTTTTTGAAATTTGCAATTATACAATATACGATACGATACAATAAGTAAAAAAATACACTTCTTATGCCTTTAAAAATAGGTAATTAAATTCTTATAAGTGTACAAGAGTATACAATAATATATTTATAAATACGTATATTTATTCACAAACTACATGCATTACGGCTTAAATTTATGAAATAATAAGATTAAAAAAAATTCTAGCAGAGCGTGGTTTCGATCCACGGACCTCTGGGTTATGGGCCCAGCACGCTTCCACTGCGCCACTCTGCTGCTTCGATTAAACGAGCTTTAAAGCTGTAATTCTGTACCTACTATAGTTCAGCTCTTTTAAAGATTTTAGAGATGCAATTTATAGTTGCGCCATTACTATTGTTGCAGAAATTTAATATTGTTTTAAAATATTAAATTGCTGTTATTGTAGAAATTTAATATTCTTTTAATTTTTTTTAGAATATAAAATTTCTGCAGCAACAACAGTGACGCAACTATAAATTGCAACTCTAAAACCTTTAATAGAGCTGAACTGTAATAGGTAACAGACTTGTAAGCTTTAAAGCTCTTTCAACCAAAGTAGACATAGACTTATATAGATAGACCGGTCCTTGCCGTGTAAGAGGCAGCGTGGTAACATATACGATGCAGACATAGCCTCTCCGGTAGATCTGTCCTTTACAAAAATTTTTCAATTTAGATTGTCGTTAGATTGTTAATTGCATTTATTGCATCAGAGTACAAATATATACATTTATGGACTGAAAACCTTTTTCAACAAAATAGTTTTGTTTATTTGCAGCCTTTCTCTCATCTTCCGATACAGCACAGAAATTGCAGCAATATTGCAGTAACATAACAATATTGCCGAAATGTTGCTGCAATGTTCTGTGTGGTGTATAGGTTTTCACTCAATAAAATATTTTGCGTCAGAGATATTTTATTAATAATTATCTTTGATGTACTCTTTACAAGATCCAGGTGTTTCAAGCATTGAGAGAAGATCGTTAGTACATCATAAAAGCTCTGAAGCATCGAACCGCAGTAATGGTATCGCCAGGATCCCCGGGTCGCGACCAGGCGCTTCGCGCGGCGTTGGCGATCAATGCCGTCATGCGGAATTACATAACAATTTCAAGTGGAGAAACATGAGAAGTGGCAGGCACGATCGATGCTCTCTCTCTCTCTCTCTCTCTTTCTCTCGCGTCGTCGCCGTCGTTGTTACCGTCGCAACTTCTCGCTTATGACCAGCAACAGCAGCAGCAGCAACAGCAACAGTGACGGCCGCGACGGGGAGCGCGGCTAAACATGGAAGTCGTGAGATCGCGGCGCCGCTGATATACACCTAGACACGAAGGTACGTAGGAAGGTATAATACACACGCCGGTCGTGTACACAGGAGAGATACACACCGGGGCCGGGGCGCATGGCTGGCGTTGGAAAACGTAGCTCTGGTAGCCGAGGGAAGTCGTCTCTCTCGTATCGTACTCTCTATACCCGCGTGATTTATTATATTATTCGCGCCGGGCGAGTGCGAGCACTCGAGCTGACAGCCGTGACCAGGTAATGGCCGATGGAGAGAGAGTCAATTCGATCTGTTCGAGAGCTAGCCCCCGGCCTAGAACTGAACCCGGCCTAGGGTTCGGACGCGAAGGGGGGGAGGGGACACGACGGATGCGTGTGCACGGCGCCGATTATCGGATTAAAAGTCACGCGCGTTGCACCTATCCGCCTCCAGCTCGACTTGGTCGCGATCACCTCGGTCTCCTGTTACGCGAGGTCCGGTGATGTGAAGTACTTACTTAGAGGTGCATCCTTGAATACCTATATCTGTACGTCATGTAAGATGCTCTTCTCGCAGCGAGTGCGGTTTGCCTTGTACACATTTTGTATCCCGCGTATTCTTTGGAGAGAGACAAATAGAGGGTAGTTTAATTTTAAAGCTAGTTTAATTTTATAATATATTTGTAATCAATTTTTCTAATTTATTATTTGTAATAAATAACATTTTATCAATTTAATATTTGTAATATAAATTTTATTTATACATAAAATACATAAATATATAAAATATATAAATGTTTATTTATATTTATATTAAAATTTATATATTTAAATTTTTATTTATATATAAATATATAAATTATGTTAAATTATATTGTGTATTAAAATTTTATATATAAAATATATTTCACGCAGCTTACGTATGTGTCTTTTTACATGCCCGTTTTCCTCATAATTCTACGTTGCTATTATGTATACTCTCCGTCTAGATATTCATTTTTAGTTTTAAAATTAGCAAGAGCGATACTCTGATGAGCGAAGGGACAGCAGCGCAACGTCGAACGCCCGTCCTATCAATTTCTACAGTTCTTCCGAGCCGCTGGAGCTACACGGTGTAGAAAATTGTATTTCTGCCATGCGCGCGGACTCATCGCTCTCGCCGAAGACTAGTCCCGGATTAATTATGCGCGATAAAGTGCGTCGGACACGTGTAGCTACATGTGCCGTACGCGACGTCACGGCCGATCAGATATTTTCTGAAATAATGCTGCTCGGTTTGCCGTCCCACGTCCGAGGATGGCCTCTCTTCCTGTTTTTATCCACGTGTCATCCCCGATGCTCGTTGCGCTCAGTTTATATCTCTTGGTCGATATGAAGAAAATTATGGATCTAGGATCCTTGTCCGTAATATATCACCGTGATGGATAATATATCAACTTGATGGGTTTATGCAATGTCACTAAAATTACTGCAATAATGTAATAATTGTAATTTAATCGGTACGATGCGCTGTGTTATAATTTAAATTCGCGAGGGTAGTCGGAATATTACGACGTGGACGGTGTTCCAAAGTAACATAGGGAAAACATAATTTTTTATGTAATATATCTTAGAACGCATATTTACTCCAAACATTTGTCTCTACACGGAGAGAAAATTTTATATTTTTTAATATGTATAAAATTTTAATAATAAATTATTTTTTCTATGTTTTCTATAGACAAACATAGTAAAAAGTTTTATAATTCCAGCAATGGTCCACAACTACTGCCATACATAGTAATTTTTAATATAAAATTTTCTCCGTGTACCGTTGAGAAGCTCGGCTGTTTTACTTCGAGAATTACGACAATTTTATGTAGACTATCTGGCGTGCCTTTCATCGCGGACTTAAATATCGCTGAAATTAAAAGGCTACACGCGCAATTCGCCGCGACTCGAGACGAACGAGATAGGGTGATGATGTTAATGTATATTAACATCATCACCCTATCCCTAAGTTTATTAAGTTCATTAACGACTCGTGCGCTCACTTGAGTCTAGGGTTGCCAGATGCGAAATGATTATTTCCGGAACATTTTTTAAGCGACGGCTGAAAAATAGGTTGTTAGAGAATTTTAGTAAAATTTTTAATTAATTAGTGACTCGCGAGCATAGATTTCGAACCTTACACATTTGGGGGTAAAAATGAAACAAAAGTTCATGTGAAGAAATATAACCATAATAATTATTGCCACAGGATAGTATAGTACATACAACTTATACTGTCTAAGTAAAAATCAACGTTAGATAAGAACTATAGGTAAATCAACTACATATTTAAAAAAAACTTGACTGTATAATTTGGACAATGTTTAAGTAAGTCAACATACTTAAATAAAAATAAACAACTTCAAAATTCAACTACATAAATTATTTAAAAACTTAATTGTATCATTTGAACAATCCCATACAGCACAGAAATTGTAGCAACATTGCAGTAACATAACAATATTGCCGAAATGTTGCTGCAATGTTCTGTGCTGTATGAGATGTGTAAGTAGGTTAACATACGTAAAAGAAAATAACTAAAAAGTTTGGCTCTTCTGCTCATGAATGTTATGATTTTGTTGAAACAGAAGACTTCAATTACTGTACACGGGACAAGCCTAAGAATTCCGGGACTTTCCCGGAAATCCCGGTCATCTGGCAACCTTACTTGAGTCCCGAGTACGGCGACATCAGGATTCGCGTTACGCGCATTACGTATGTCGTGCACGGTGGATCACATAATCATCGAGATACGAACTAGGAACGTTCTAAGAACGTTCGATATAAGCGGCGAGAGCGCAATTTCATCGAGGGACGTTTCCTGGCGCATTCACGTCGATCGTAAAACTTCGAATCCCAATAAATATAATGAGGAGAGGGAAAGGGAATTCCCGACGAAACCCGCAGGTAAGCTGGAGAGATAGGAGTCCCCGCGAGGAGGCGAGTTGAGTCCTGGCTCGCCGTGGAATCCAATGAATTTGAGCGCGGACCGTTTCCCTTCTTCTTCTTCTTTACCCTTTTCTTCCTTTTCTTCTTCTTCTTTCTTCTCCTGCTCTTCCTCCTCTAGTCGCAACCCCGCTGCGATCGCGAGAGCCGCTCTAATTTTAATTAAGGATTACACACGATTTCCGTGGTAATCGCCGTCCGTACCTCACCTGGACACACAGTGGACGTGTAATTGCACGGCCGTATTCCACCTTCGTCCTGGTGCACCTTCATTCCCGCACGCATATGTATGTATATCGCGGGAACGACGAGAATGAACCCACTTGTAATTCTCATTGATGCACGGCGCGGTCGATTATTTCTGCGCGCCGCTAGAATGGCTTGTTTATCTCGCGATTGCTCGGCGAATTTTATCGTTTATTGTTGATAGAACTAAACCCTTTAAAACGAATAATACTCGCTATTTATTAAAGAAATGATGTACGTTTTTCATGAGATTTTCTATTACAGACATTCAGATATTTTTAGAAATTTTTATGAGCAATTTTTAATAGGTACATACAATTAATTAAGAACGCGATAAAAAACCTCTCTATCCTCATTAAAATAAACAGAATAAATAATTAGACAGAAATTTAATTTGTATCCTCGTTCAACTTCAATGAGCAAAGTCTTAAATTAAAACTCAGATACCAAGGCCGGTATTCATAGTCGGTTCTTATATTTAAGACCCTCTTAAGTACAATCTTAAGATGCCATGAACCAATCACAGAGCCGTATTAGCGTCTTAAGATGTTACTTAAGACGGTCTTAAAATAAGAACGGACCATGAAAACCGGCCCTAGATATTAATAAGACAAGAGGTTTGTGAGAAAATAGAGAGAGATTGACGGCAGCTTTGTTGCAAATAATTTATATTGCAAAGTCTAAAGAATATACAGCAATGCATTCCCCGTCACACGCGAACGTAATAGAACTAATCTCGTGTTTTGCGATTGAATAAATCCTCTATATTTATCTGTGTGCTATTTATTATAATTGGAATGAATAACCAATTCGTTATTTATTGTGCCATTGTTCATTGATTGCCGTTATTACACCGACCGTTTAGTATAGAGAAGGATAGCGGAGCGATAGAGTTTTCTGCGATACGTTGCTTTGCATAACGTGGTCGAGGTCAGGCGGTATATTTTTAACCCTTAACTACACAGTATGCATCGTCGGCTGCGCGCTGTTACATCTGATCTAACCGCACGTATGCCGATACTTCGACAATTCAACTATCCCCGCAATGCGTAACGAGCAATGCGAACGGGATAAAGCCGCACAACGTACACCCTCGTATCTCGAAGCGATCCCGCGTAATATACGAGTCCCTCTTAAAATCGCAGATCGATAGAGGCAGGCCGAAGTGTAAATTGCCCTTAACGCCACCGCGGCCGCTTATAAACGGCCCGCAATTACATCTTACGTCGTAATAGTTTGTCGTCACGTACCAACGCATAATAGGCCTCCAATCTGGGCGATCGCTCTCGTTAAGTGGCCTAATCACAAATTATATTTTAATCGTCGGTCGATAGGACGGAGAGCACCCCCTCGCCGTGGCGGCCACTGCCACCCCCCAGGTCGACTTGACGAGGATATAATTGCACGCTCACGTGCCCGTGCTTCTTACGCAAATTATAATCGGACTGTGTGTCAACCGTCTCTGACAAACGTCGGAGGACGGCCCCAAGAAACTCTCTGATTCGTATCGCAAGAATAATCAATGTAATTTCATCCCCCTCTCGCGCCTATCGTTAATGCCATTACGTTTTCTTGGAAGCGCGTTTCAGCGAATTTGCGAAAGCCCTCCCGTTATCGATACATATTAAACATTCCCGATATCAGCTGCTACTCCTCGTCGTAACTTCCACGGGCGGCGGAGACGAGCGTAATTTACACGTGCGATACGTTAATGCGATTGCCCGTCCGTTCGACGGCATTTCAGCGAAGTGTATACGCTTCTCGTTTGAGGCATCGGAGACACGTATTAATTACTGTGGATAGTACGCCTCTTGCGGATAGTACGTTGATAATATATTACACTTCGACAGTTTCAACGTGGCATATATATTTCGACGATTCTAACTAATGAAAGCTTTATGATGACTACACGGAAAGAACGGTTTTGCTGAAGTATCTAAAAATTTAGTCGGATGCAGGTCAGAAAATAATTATGTTGCACCATCCAAAATAATTATGTAGGACGCTCAAGTTGTTTGCTAAGATGTCAAAACTTTTTGTATAACATTGTCATTATGCTTGAGCGTCCTACATAATTATTTTCGATGGTCCAATATAATTATTTTCAAATTTGTATTTGGCCAAATTTTTAGATACTTCAGCAAAATCGTTCTTTCCGTGAATTCTAATAAAAAATAATGGTTTCTTCATCATCATTTATTAAATTTTAATAATTATTTTTTCCTTCGAGATATTTTACTTGTTAAAAACTAGGTATAGCGAAATAGGGTATATCAGCGATTCTCAACCTGTGGGGCGCGACCCACTGGGGAAGGGGGCACAAAAAAATGTAGTTTGAAGAAAAAATCTATTAAAGTTTAATAGATTTAATCTCAACATTAACGAAAAGTCTGAAAATGTACTTACAGTAATATATATATTAGTATTGTGTCTATTATAATAATTCTCAATAAGTCAATTTCCTGTTTTTGTGCTGTCAATTTTTATGAGTTTCTTCAGTGTCTCGACACAAGAATTGCAAGGGGGCGCCACAAAAATTGATATTAGAAAAGGGGGCACACATGAAAAAAGGTTGAGAAACACTGGCGTATATCATTAAATTCGAAAGAATTTTACGTGATAATATTGCTCGTCGATGTCGCAATATTTTATATGTGTATTCTTTAAATGTGCTTTAACACTTAATTTGATCGCAGTAACTCTTTCCCTCTTTAGTTTATCGAATTTACAGGAAAAGTGCGCGGTACGAAGCAGCGTGGAAAGTTAATCACTTCAGCAGCGGATTACATTAGCTCTGAGATATTAGCGAAATAATTATAGATATCCTTCTGATCAGCTTAATCGAGTTAATCGTGTGCAACCGAATCAGTATTGCGAGGCGCATGCTGAGTTGCGAGATGCGGGTATCGAACGTACAAATTACACAGCATCGTTACGCCGACTATGCGCCGCCATTGTCTACGTTTTAATTGAACGTACTTGATCACGATACAACGGAAAATTTAATACCTTTATCGCGGGAGCTTTGAAAAAAAAAAAGACGAAAGCGACTGGCGCTTCTCATCCAGGATTTAATTACCTGTGACAATATAATAAGGTCTGATACGATCGTAGCTGACGCATTGCGTAACGTGCTGTTAATGTTTAATTTTTCATCGCACGATATTCGCGTGCAATATGCAAGGCGAAATAATTACGAAGCATTTTAATTACACAACGTGAGTTAAGATATGCGTGTCATTATTTCTGAATTTAGACAGATAAGCGAGCCTGTGTTATCATTAAGAGATACGACAGATTTTCAAGCACTTAAATATAACAGTCAACATTATATATTAAAAGTTACACGTGTTGCAATATTATGAACAAAATGAGTGGACAAAAGTCTCTTTGGAATACTATGACTTAACAGTGACAAGCGCATACCTTTTAATTCGAAAACGGTGACAGAAGATCTGATGCAGCAATATTGCTGCGCCTCGTATGCAATTTTATTGCGTAATTAGCTCAAGATTGCGCTAATTAAAGCCTATGGCTCAGCCTACAGCAATTAAAGTCTGTGGAAATCTATTGCTGGTTTGAACGCAAGATGAATTGCCTTCCGACATTAGGAATTATTCATCCACCTTAATAGCGCTAATAACACATACAAAACGCGTAGCTTTGTAGTTGCATTTTTTCTTAATCGCTTGTTATTCCTTAACCGCAATATTCGGGATATTCAAAGTAATCGTTCTGCCTTGCTTCTAAAGTATTCACGATGTTCAGCGCAAATACCCAATATCGGATTCCGAATGCATGTAAATTTGCATCGATAATGTTAATTAATAGCCGATCGCAAACATTCTGATAGGCAGTAGCCTCAATAGCATCCAATAACATCATTATGCAAATATCCGAGCAGTTATTTATCCGTACAGAGAGCAAGACGATTAATTGCAACATGTGTCGTTTAACGGTGCCTGCGTCTTTAAAAAAAATATGCAAATCGTAAAATATAAATATCAATAGTCTTTGCGTTAATGATGTAATTGAAGTATGCATTTTCATAAAAATTCCATTTTTGTCCGCCTACACCGAGAAAAAAAATTTGTTGAAAAACTAAAATATTTAGTCCGATACACACAGAAAAAGTCTTCAATCAAGACGAATATATTTAAATTAACACTATCATTGTTTTATATATAAGCAAGAAAATATTATTTTCTTAGAAGAATTTTATATTCTTGTATTTCAAAAATATTATAAATTAATTTGAATATTGTAATTGTCACATAAAGAATACAACAATAAGATTAAACTGTATTATCTTTATAATATGAATATTCTTGGTTTGAAAGTACTGTTAT
>NJRP01000008.1:1075490-1087508 GCA_003063835.1 Aphaenogaster floridana
TATATTTCACAAAAATGTATATTCCGTCATTATAGCTAAATTTAGCTATTTAGCTAATTTTCCTCATTAGATGATTCATTTTCTAGAAATAAAATTTCATATTTCTCGCCGTATTTAAATAAATCTTATTTCATAGAAATAAATTTTCAAGTACTTTTTTCTCACAATCAGTGTAACATCGGCTGCATCATCCACCGAGCAAAAATGATTAAAATTGAGATCTCGGAATACGAAATAATACATCACACGGGAAAGCGGTTTACCCCGAAGGGGGAGCCTTGTCTCGACTCAAGGTCTCTTTTCCTTCCCTCGCCTCCCTCTTACTCTCACTCTTCCTTTTTCTCTCCATTCCTGCTTTCCTCTCCCTCGTCCAGTCTCGCGGGCGATAAGCACCCTTTGACCTTTCAGTTAAGTTATTACTTTTATCCGGCGCGGGTCACGGGGCATAAAGGCTCGTTGAGCATCGAATCGACTCTATCAGTCCAATTAAGCGGCGTGCCGGCCGCGCGAACAATCGCGAAACCGCGCCTCGGTCCCTGAGCCCACGACCACCTGACGGGCACCCCCTTCGCATACCCCTCGGCGGCTCGCCGCGAGCCTTGTGTCGCGGGCTTTTTTATATTTCTCGCGTGAGATATGGAACTAAAGAGCCGGCGGCGGCGTCGGCGGGGCCGCGCCGCGGCACAGACCGCTCGTGAGTTACATTGTGGGTCGGCGCTGTCATTACGCGGTTTTTCCCTCGCTGCGAACCAACGTAGGCCGCCTAGGTCTTCAACCGGGCTTCCTCGAGCGGGGGTTACGGGGCCGTGTAATCGCGTCGTCCGAAACGCCCCGTTGCGATTACGTCGACTCGGATGCGGCGAGCGCTCTCGCGGTCATCGAGTCGGGAAATCATCGCGCGTCGCGTGCGTCCACCGCGAATACGGCCGCGCGGTCATGGTTGAGTGGACGAGGGGTTTTTACATTGGGGTCGTGAGTAGGGTTTTCCCTTTTATGAAGATTGCGAATGGACTTGAGCCCATGGGAGCCCATGAGGGGCAAGGAAGCACATGTCCCCCTGGATTTTAATTTTTTCAATTTATAATGATTTTATTGACAATCAGATAATTTTTTGTTTAAAATTTATACAATTAAAAATAAAAATTTGTATAAATATTTCTTTAAAAAATATTATTTTAAAAAATTCGTTTGGCAACCTTAAGTTTTACACTCTGCCCCTCCTTGAAAAAAGTTGTAAGGGCGCCCATGGTTGAAACGTTATAAAGCGACCGGAATTCAAGGACCTTCGGTGCGAGAACCAGACACTAATTTCTACGAGACACTACGATTCGTGAGATCCACGAATTTTGGATTTCTAACTAAAATGAATCTGATAAAAATTATTTACAAAATAAAATCATTTACTATTTAGATACTTCGTTCTGATATCGAGCTTTTCAATCGCAAAAGAAAAACCATTGTATATTCCTTCCTCATTTCTTATATCTTCATCCGTTTAACATGAGACTTAGCATTAATTAACCGCGGTTTGATTAAAAAATCTTTTTCCATTATATGCTTGTTAATAAAAAAATCTTCCTTGGTAAACATTGCGAGTGAATTTCTTTCGCTTAAAGATCAGTAAAATAATAAATTAATTTTGCAATACTCACAAGCGTTTCGATGTAAATACAAATGCGCGATAATCTTTAAAAAGAGATGAAACATGTTAGGTGAACGAGCGAGTATATACCGTGTAAAGAATAGACTAAAGAAATACAGACGTATTTCCAGGCTATCGTATAAAGATGATCAAGTAGCATGTAGCGTTCGAGGGGGTGCTTTTCATAACGTTACCCAATGCTTCCTTATGGCACATCTGACGAGCGCGCTGTTAAGTTCGCGTGCATTTGCTCGCGTTTCTACGTCTCAACGAGCACCTGCACGATGTAGATTATTCTCATTACGGATGCAGATGAATCTCCGTAACGGGATGAGGCGCGTTTTGAGGATCGCAAATAATGATTAGGAAATATCTTCCCCGGATTTAACGAGAGCAGAGATTATCAAAAGATACAACAATGAAAATTAATATTTGTACACATACGTGATATATAGCAGACACTTGGAAGATGTAATTTTTAGAAAGGAACGGAAGATACATTGGCAAATAAAATGTATATTGCGAGGTAAAACAAAGTAAATGGTAGCTGGGTGGAAAAGAGGGGAAGAATGGGCGCTATTAATGACGCGAAGAAATTTTGTAATGTCATTCCTTGTCACGTTAAGTAATTCCCGCCACGAAAGATAGAAGGCGAGATTCGTCTGTGTACACAATAACTGTGTACGAGAATCAACTAATGTAAAACACAACGCTGCAAACCGTGATCGGAGACGCAATCGTACTACAATCGAACATAAAGAAAAAAAAAAGAAAAATCGTATAACGAGACGACCATTTTCCGCGAACGCAGCTTTGTGCGAAGTCATCGTCCTTGTTTTTCTCAATATATCGTACATATATACGGTACCGTTGCGTGCATTGTTACGTCTCAATGGATACTCGTGCACGAAAGTTGGCGTAATAATTCGAGCTTGTTAAAGAATACGGATGAAGGGCCTTTCAATATAATTTCTAACGCGTGTTCCGTAAGATCCGTTTACGAGAACGCTGTAAGATACTATCGCGATTATCGGAAAATCTGCGCCACGAAATAAGAAACGTGAGGCATAGGTGCGCGTGAATAATCAATAAATTATGGGACTTGAACAACTGGTGCGATTCTGTAAAGTAAGAAAATGAATGTATTGTATAAGAATTGTCCCCGTTTTTCCATTTTCAAGTAAAAATATATTAATTCTAAATAAAAGTTAACTTATTTATGGCTTTTAAGATAAAGTTTTAAATACATAAAATATACCTGCGCATATTTTATCTTCTCTTATGTATATTATTAAATTGATGTAAAAAAAATTATATATTCTCGGTGAAGCTAAATTATATTATAAATTTTTTTTATAAAGCGATTTCTGTTAATAACTATTTTCTCTAGTACATACACTGAGAAAAAAGTACTTAAAAATTTATTTCTATAAAATAAGATTTATTTAAATACGGCGAAATGAAATTTTATTTCTAGAAAATGAACCATCTAATGAGAAAAATTAAATATATTTCATAGAAACCTATATTCCGTCATCATAGCTAGCTATGCTACATTAGATGGTTCATTTGCTAGAAATAAAATTTCATTTCGCCGTATTTAAATAAATCTTATTTTACAGAAAGAAATTTTTGAGTACTTTTTTCTCAGTGTACTTATGTTTATATATATATATATATATTTGATAAATTTTATCTCGTCCACAAATTATAATTTTGCCGTTAATACATCAAATTCATTTTATAAAAATTGGCTTTAAATATCAGAAGATAATAAATAATCTGATATGTAAAATTATAACGTCATATATATATTCATAAGACAGATTAATTTCAGTGAATATAATTTCCAATAAATTTTCTCCAAGACAGATATTAATAAAATGCGTAATTCATACGTAATTCATACCGGATCTGGAAGCTCTATAAAACAGTAGTGCACTTTTTTCCCACAATCATATTCGCGCGGATTTCTGTAAGAAGTTGATTCGACTTCCGTCATTCCCAGCGAAATCGGGGTGGATGATTTCCGTCGGTGATTTCGAACGCATACATACGCGCATACATATATGCGCATATCGCGAGGGGTATTTAGGAGGAAATCTAGAACGCTCATATAACAAACCACTTCTTGGTTCTTTTTTGTTGTCTCGGATATGCGGTCATCGAGTCAGAAAATCATCGTCCGCTATTTTCTGCAATTCATACTCAACGCGTTCGCGTGCGCCCCGTATAGAGAGTCATCGGCTCGGGAAATCATCATCCGTCATTTTTTACAATGTATGCACATTGCGCTCGCGTGCATGCCCGGGTCCCTCTCGGTGTGTACCGAAGGGGCTCGAGTGACGGTATTATGCCGGGTAGTCGAGTACCTATCCCCCGTATAGATGGATGGATGATTCTTTAATGCGCTCTCGTGTGGACGGCCGACGATAACGCGATCGGATCGTCGACCGTTTTTCCCGAAATACGGAGAACGTAGTGTATGCCAATGCCTCAAACATCTCACGCGTCTTCTGTAAATTCTAGAAACCGAATTATAAAGTACAATTCTTGTACATTGAAAAAAAAATTCTTGGTAAACTTGTGAGATGCATTTAGTAATACTTTTTTTTGAAGTATTTGATTATTATTACCGATTATAATAATAATAACAAAACATTTTGTAATAATTATAAAAGAGTAAATTCTATTTAGTTGAGCCAACTAAATTTTGTAATACTTATTATACATTTAGTTGAAACTATTTCACCAAGCTGCTTGGTAACATTAACTAAACCTGGATTTTTATACCCTGGCGAAAATTGTTAGTGAGAGATTGTGTTTATATTTGTTTATGAAGAGTTTTATCAATAGTTATACTATTTATAAAGAGTTTTATAGATGGTTACACTGTTTAGAAACGCGCGTTGCAAATAATGCTGACAATAACATTTTATAAATACTTACAAAACTATAATGAAAACGTTTGAGACTATGTCATTAAACGCCACTGAAACATTTCATAAGATACATAGCCGTGAACATCTCATAAACAATTCCATGTTTAAATTTCCATCTCATAAACAATATTTAATAAATGTTTTAAAGCTCAAATGAAACATCTACTCAACACTTAAGCAAACTTCTTATAAACTTTCAATAAACATATTATTTTCGCCAGGGTAACCAAGCCTTTTTTCAGTGTAGCGTACCTATAACGCTGTAAGTTAAATCCTAGCAAAATTACCTTTTTAAAAAAAGGTAAAAAAACGCCAAGTAAACGCGCTCGTAGTTTGTACCAAACTATACCTCGTAATATCTTTGTACCTCGAAAAAACCCAAGTGGTATCTTTAATTAAAAGAAAATACAACCCAAGTGGTACGTATCTATGTAAAGTACAATTCTTGTAGCGTACCTATAACGCTGTAAGTTAAATGAATTTTTAAGATAATGGATTACACTTATAATTAAATTGATGCTAATAAATTACTGAAATTGCTAAACATTTGTTAATCATTTATCATTCTCATCCTTCATCATTTCGGCGCGAAGCACGGAGTATTTTCGCGACCGATTTCGCGTATTCAGCGCCGAGATGTTGCAAGTTCGAGAAATTTAGAGTCCATCGATACTTCACGCCGTCATCAAGCTGCGGGTCTCGGAACGATCTAAAAGCGACGGATGAACGTGCCGTTGAGATCGCGCCGATGCACCGGCGGAATATAGCGCAAAATCAGTTTCTACACTGTGTACACAATTCTCTCGCGTGGAACCAATAGCCCGCGCCGGGACTGTGGTTACACACAGCCGCTTTATCATTAAGGGGAAACCTCGGTGTTCGAGCGGAGCCCGGCCGAAGTATTCAAATGATCGTGCGCGGGAACGCCGGTAGCAATCGAATGTGCAACAGTGTGGATCGTGGCCGCGCAATTAGATTCGGTCTGCACGGCGAATCGGGATCGGATGGTTCCGTGGTTCCCACACCGAGGGGAACCGCGGCCGGGGACGATACTCTCCCGGATCGGCCGCCGATCGTCGGCCGACGCGCCCGAATAAAATCGCCGGAGTTACGTCGCCCTTAACGAGGCCCTGCCCGGCACGATTATCCGGTGTCATAATTAATTAAGGACCGTCGGAATTCGGATCTGGCATCCCGGCTCCTGATAACGTCCGTTATTCGACAATTCACGTTTATTCGCGTATGCAAATCCAGGAGACTGTATCCCGGCATGTACCACGGCTGGCTCGGATTCCGCTCGCAATGAATTAGGATAATTGAAATCGCGATAATTGCGACCTGGCGCATCGCCGTCTGAGCAACATCGAGCTGCAAAAGGAACTCGCCGAACCGTAATATCGAATATTAAAGGACGCTTCGAGAACAGGCCCGATTCCTAAGGCGCATTATAACTTGATTTACATTTTTATCGTCCGTCGCATTCACGAGAACGTCTTTAGCGTTAATGTTCTTCAACAACACAGTGCTTCATTCCTCAATTATTATATATAATAATATTCCTTATTTATAAATTATTATGGATAAGCATTTACAAATTTCAAGTCGTAAGTTGTTATGAATAAACTCTGTAGAACGACGTTTCTACGAGAGTTGGCGAATTGAGATTTTTCCGTTCGAATATCAAACAGATTTGTCTAACAAGCCGAGCCGGGTAACATCGCGAGCGTGTTGCCCGTTTGCGTCGATGACCCACTGTTACTACTGAAAAATAAATGTCGGCCGTCAGTCCTGGTGGATGGGTACATTGTCTCGCGAAAGGGATGATGCCTTTGGCAAACGTGACACGTACGATGAACTTGACTTGACAGCGTTGGCGTGACTGCCGCGTGTTGGGTGTGGACATACATTGACTGAAGATAAACTAACAACGAGGGTGAACTAGAATTATCTTGCAATAAGGGAGTCTTGGGGGGAGGGGGCGGGGGCGAAGGGGGACAAATGCGCAAGTATCCTCGATGTATAAATACATCATCGATTTCGTTTTTAAGAGACCTAAGTGACTTTTTAAACGCCGCTAGATTCGTGGGCAGAGATTTTCTAAGTCGAGTTCCGACAAAATTTTTCGACAGCGAAATATTTTTAGATACCCGATTTCGAAAATAGCGTTATGGGAGAGTCAGTATTTTAATTGTATTGTTATCTAACGGTTGATTCCGTTCGGAGATGTTAAGTAATCTATGTGATAGAAATACGAATATATAAATTTTACATGCTATATAATATTATTGTATAATATTCATGGAAAGAACGGTTTTGCTGAAATATCGAAAAATTTGACCAGATACAGATCTGAAAATAATTTTGTTAGACCATCCAAAGTAACTATGTTGGACACTCAAACATGATAATAATGCTGCAAAAAGTGTTTCTAGTAACTATTTTGGACGTCCTACACAATTATTTTGATGACCCAACAAAACTTATTTTCAGATCTGTATCTGGCCAAATTTTTAAATATTTCAGCAAAACTATTCTTTCCGTGTTGTATTAAAGCAATATAGTACGCCTATCATGTTCTGAATATAAATCTAAGGATTTTAATATGGTATATTGTGTCTCCTTTTCCCTCCCTCTTTCTCGGCTATATTGATACAACGGTTGCCTTAATTATAAATTCAATCATACCTGATGGAAGCCAAGATAACTCTCTATGCTATGGGTAGCGAAAAACACTTCCCCGTCGCAAGTCAGTATTAGCAGGAACCCGTTCAGTGCCTGGAACAGAAAATCGATCCGTCGATTAAATTACACGTCAACGCACGTGAAAGCAACTGTACTAATAAATATACAAATCAATTAATTTTTGATAAAATATTAATATACTCCCATACACTTTTCTATTTTATAAGAATATTATATTGATATAATAATCGACGACGGAACTGAGTCGATCGTCAATCAACTAAAACATGTAAAAGCGTCCAGAATGGAACATAATCGAGACTGCTCCGTTTGCATCGGGTCGAAGCTCAAGAGGCTAATTCGTGGCGCGGATAAGTTAGGGGCACTGTGCAAAATACAGGTTTAGACGTTGTTAGACGTGTACGCGGGAGTACACCCCGCGCGAATAGAGCGGCGGCACGAGAACGAAAGGGTACGTTGCCTTTTCGAAACCGAAGGCTAGCGTTTTGCGGCGGTGGCGGTGGCGGCAGCGGCATTGCTCGGAAACGTTCCGGAAAGTTTTCTCATTTGTCTGCCGACTCGATACCGGCAAATACCAAACGAGCTTGCACAACTCGAGTGTTCACCTCGAAGCCCAAAATACCTGTTATTCTCATAGTTCTCTCACGAGAGGGAAATATACCTTCCATGATATCCAACTAATGGATATCATGAGGTTGAGAATCGACTGATATGACGAGCACGTTAAACTTACAAATATAACGAAAAGAAAACGGGTAATAGTATCAATTAAAAATAAATGTACCAAGACTTATCTAGTAGTTAATATAAAAGTTTGGAAAAAAATATTATAGAAAGTATAGAAGTGTACAAAAATATCCTTACATTTACATTACTTTGCTTTATCAAATCTACAGATAATAAATTTTCAAATTATTGTAAAGTAATACCAAATGCAAGTTGCATCCAAGATGGAATACTGCATAAAAGAATCCGTTTAATAATTTATCATGTAGTGCAATAATTTTTGTAGCACAAGGATAATAAAATTTCCTGAAAAAAAAAGCAAAATTCGGAGCGGATGAATCTTGAGAACAAAGGTTACCGATATACCGATAAGAATAATTCAAGTAAATCACGTAGTCCGACGCGGCACACACGATTAAGCTTTCCGAAATACAGAGGCAATTTGGAGCCGCCACGCGAGAATAGTGCGGCGGCACGAAAACGGAAGGGTGCGTTGCCTTTCGGAAAGCGGAGGGCCGGGCGGTGAGTGTTGTTTCTGCCGCGAAACGCGCTGAAAACGCCCCGGGAAAGTTTTCCCATTTATCGGCGGTCCCGATACCGGCAAATACCAAACGAGCCCTCGGCGCAACGAAGCCGAATGCGGCGCATCGAAGCCGAAAATATCCGTCCCAGTTTTAGCAGTCTTCGGCCCGCCGCCCTACACGGCTCGGAAGCGGGGGTAGGAAACCATTTAAAGCCTCGTCCGCTCTCCGCCGTTTCTGCGAGCTAAATGTGTATTGTTTTGTTTTATTTCGCAGTGGCAGTGCCAGGCACGCCAGACCGCGGAAACTTATTGTTCTGAAATATGGCGAGCAACGCCGAAACCGGCCGGAGCGTAGAAAGAAGACGTACCGATGAGGGTGTACGCAAGGCTTGCTAATTAAATCTCCGATCGATTTTTTACTTCAACAATTCAATTTCAACTAAACACGCGATTACAATGACGTGCAATGATTAAATAATGACCTCCCACGATGCTAAGACAAAGCTTGACTCCAGGTTGATTAAAGAAGATATATAGTTAAAGAATAACTGATGGTTTTAGAATGTTTTATAGATTATAATAATTATTTTCGTTCTAGGCAGAGATTCCCATCTTTGCTATCCCTACCTTCTCGTCTCGCGATAAAGGATATATTGGTGTATAACTCTCTTCTGACGTATCTTCAGATTTTCCCGCTTCATCGCGCCGACGCGATGCGTGCTCGTAAAGTTGCGATAATTGCAGATATCTCGCGGCTTCTTATAATCCATAACTTCCGACAATCTCGCAAGGAACGATCGCGGACTTTGTAATATCCCATTATTGCCAGGGTAAAATGAGGGCTGTATTTCTCAGAAGGGAAGCGTAAAATAATTATCATGATAACTGCGCGGTTTAAATCGCGGTTGAAATTTGCAGGCTTAGTTTTTTCAGTCGGTTTGGACTACGTAGATAGATTTCGAACTGATCTCTTTAGATAAAACACATTTGCAAAGCTTGCTTTTGGTCATTGGCAAGAAATATTATGATATGGAAATATTACTAGTTCAAGACGGAACGAAACTCACGTTCCTCTCATTTAATGATATCGATGCAAATGCAATTCTTCCTTTTTAATTAATCTAGATCGAAATATAAAATTTTACATTGCCACTTTATATGAGAGTTTATTTCATTGCAGAGATAGTGCAACATTTAATTGCATTTCCAAATATTCTAACGATCGGGAAATCTAGTGAAAAAAGATAGAGACTCGCTCTTCCGTTACTCATTCGCACATCGAGTGCGCAACCCTTTGCAGCCTTTATGATTAAATATGTCACTGTGTCAAACTCTCGGTTTCATTTTCCGGCCGCGGAAACAGGCGCCCCGATTCCGCCCCGCGATAGCGTGGCATACAAAATGGCACGCGTTTCCGAGCGATCGCATGCGCGGATGCTGCGTTTCGATTGGTTAATCCGCAGGGTGGGCTCCTGCGTTGCGTCAATACGGATGTGCGCGCGAGGGGTGAGCCTCGGGCTCACGACCCTCTCGCTTCACCCCACACTGTACCACTCCGCGTACGGACACGAGCTATAATAGGATTTTCTCCCGTGTGCTTCCCCCTTTCCCGCCCCCTACGAAATGGCCGACATAGCCATTTCGCGAAGGGCATCATCCCGCGAGACTCGTTCGTCGTTACTACTATAATTGCATTGTTTGGGGAAGTAATCGAGTTTTCTCGATCGACCGGCGGAGTCTTCACGATTATGACTATCGCTTCGTTCGAGCTGTGTTTCACGTCACGATAAAACGGAAGAAATATTTAGTCGGACGATACATCTCGGAGTAATGCAAATGTACCCAGGTAACAGAGAAGAATGCAACAAGCATTCTACATTCCAGCAACTGAGAAAGCTACAATCTCCCTACGTTCCTCAGTGCTAGCAAGTAGTAATCAATAGTAACAAAGTAAAAAAGATCTTTGATGAGAAAGCTTGTTTGCTCCTACAGTATCTAAATTGGGTCCAAATACTGTTTCTCGATTGCCTTAGTTACCTTATATTAGTAAAAATGTAGCCAACCTGTATTGTTTTCTACAAGTGTTAGAGATTATTTACATACGGCTATCGGATTTATATATTCCTGATCGAAATAAAAACATGAAACTCTAAATATCATATACTGTAGGATGCATGTAGTGTACTTTGATAGGGAAATTATTGATACACTTATCGTAGAAGAATTAAAGAAACTTTGTCGTATACACACGAAGTAGAGAAATGGATAGAGTCTTTGTTTACTCTACCGTGCACAAAAAATTTAAAAATATTATTCATCTACTGATTGCGCTTCCTACTTTTGCTACCTGGGTGTAACGCTTAGCTTCTATGATCTATGGTTACATTCGTGTTAGCACCAATCTATTTCTTCACAAATGAACGTTTTCATTATTTATAGAAATGATTCAGGATAAAGTATATCTTCAGGATTTTCGAAAGGTACTCTCAAGATTAATATACGATTGAAATGTAAAATTGAGTTTCTTCGAAGCGTCTCGACTAGGTGAGCCTGTACATTCGTGCATTAATTTCACCTGCGCAGCAATTTCCGATGGACGTCCATCGAAGCCGAACTCGAGGAATGAACTGCTCAGTTTCTTGAACTCGGGGAGCGCGATCGTCCGATTCCGCGATCTGCATATCCGGCGTATCCGATCGTGCTCCGGGGCTCGCGATTCCGTGCCCGTGACTCCCGCTCGCATGAGAGAAGAAAATGAAAAGATTTCGTGCGTGAAGTATTATTGGCGACCCGCTAATGCGGGAGAGTCAAGGTGAGGATGAAGGGGTATTAGAAGTTCACGCTTGGACGGAACACGCGAGTGCGCCCGCGAGTGGCACGCGACTGATTCGCCGGGCGGCTCACGCGAGAAATAGAAAACCGCGTGTGTGTGTCTCTTTCGCCCGCCCTTTCTTCTTCTCTTCTTCCTCTCCGCGGAGAGAAACACCTGCGTGTTTCCGCAGTGGACAACCGTGCCGGATTTAATATTATAATTCGAATTTGATGTCGCGATGAGTCGCTTCACCGTGTCGTTCTAAAAAAAACGCCTCGCGAATTTTTTTTATTGCATTTGTACACTGAAAAAAATGTACTAAGTTTAAAAAAATTTTAATTGGTTTAAAAAAATAATTTATTTAAATACTTGCAAAGGAATTATTTATTTAAATGAAACAATGAATATTATGTAAATTAAAAAAGATGATGTCAAAACAAAACATAGATTTGAAGTTTGAAGCATAGATTATTTAAAGTAATAAACAATTTCTTTATTTTCGGCTGCTTGTTTTAAAAAACAGATCCTCTTCATTATAATAAATATGCTTTTATTCGACCTATTGTAGAAACATTTATTTATGGAAAGAAGTATTTGATGCTCGTAAGTTACATTGCTCAAATTAAAGATTCACATATACGCAGCATATTTTTTATTTGTTTCTAGCGTG
>NJRP01000008.1:1087888-1099669 GCA_003063835.1 Aphaenogaster floridana
TTTCTTCGTTTTCGGCTGCTTGTTTTAAAAAACAGATCCTCTTCATTATAATAAATATTTTTTTATTCGTCCTATTGTAGAAACGTTTATTTATGAAAAGAAGTATTCGATGCTCGTAAGTTACATTGCTCAAATTAAAGATTCACGTATACGCAGCATATTTTTTATTTGTTTCTAGCGTGGTACCTAAAGGACCATATCAATTCTCTCCGCAGGAAAAAAATGCAGGACACTGGCTCACGGTGGATAAACACGCGATATCGCGAAAGTATAAAACCTACAGGGCCGTGCATTTTAATTCAGAGCACCGCGGTGGAGAGAATCAAACGCGTGTCTCTAATCAGCTGTTGAGTCCACAAAGTATTATAGAATGGAATTCACGTGACACACGACGACGCTCGTATGCCGCGGGGAGAAAAAGAAATACGGGGGGAGGGCGGGGGTGGGAGAGGCGAGAAGTCGTTCGCGTTTACAGATCAATAAGGGTGTCGAAGATAAGCCGCCGGCTGTGAATACGGGCTAAGCGTTAACGCGTTCGTGCCGGAGCGGATTTTCATGGCTTTTCATTTCCATACGCAACAACGGGTCATACGGCTCGCTGATCCGCGCTCGTTGCATGCGCCATTATCGTTATGATCGCGTATACCGAGCGCCGTCTTACTCCGCCTGGTTAGCCGATTAAAAGAAACCGCATCCGAATTAGCCTGGTTCTCTGCCTGTTCCTCTCTCTCTCTCTTTCTCTTTCTCTCTCTCTGCTCGCACGGTTTTATCTCGGTTTAGACCGCCTCGCTCCGTTCCGTTATCGGGCGACTAATTGCGTCGCGGGCGAGCACGCGACCGACCCGACGACGAAACTGGATCAGCGCGCTAATGCCGATCCGCCGTGGAATTTCGCTGTCAACCGCGCTTAGCAATGATTCCGATAAAATGTAGATCGCGATGGTTATGCCCAGAGCCACCGCTGCTGTTTCGCTCGATTCGAAGAAACTAAGTATAGTCGAGCGGCAGAACTTACATTGCAGTTGAACTACACGGAAAGAATGATTTTGCTGAAGTATCTAACAATTTTGCCAGATACAGATCTGAAAATAATTATCTTGGACTATCCAAAATAATTATGTAGGACGTTCAAGCATAATGACAATGCTGCAAAAGGTTTTAACATCCTAGCAAACAGCTTGAGCGTCTTTCCGTGTAATATCAAGAAAACTAAAAGTGAATTGAGTTTCAAGCGAATTAAGCTTTAAAGATGCAAATAAACGAAGGAAATCTTATTCAGAAAGAAGGAGGGTCAATAAGGCCGGTTTTTGGCCCCACCTCCGATTGGTTTTAAAGTACGTCATTTTACTCATCTAAGCGGACCTCATAACATACTGTAAGGATTTTTCCTAACAATGATTTAATTCAGAGAAATAGGTATTTTTTTTAGATGCCCATTTTACATGGGTTTTCGTACCTTCAATTAAATGATGTTGGATTTTATATTGTTAATATTGCTCACGCAAGATCATACTTTCCCATTGCACATCTATATGCACTACAACATATGTCAGAGCCATCATTTTTCTCGAGGTACTTCACCTTTAAAATGAAGCTTTTTTGCACACTTTATTACGCTTGCGTCCGCAAAAGAAGAACAAATCCTTTATTTCAAAGAGAATTCCTTCAAAGAAACATCAAAACAGATGAAGATCAACCAAAACTGATGGTTAATGAGATAAAAAATATTGTTCATCGACGGCGTCTGCACCAGTGAGGCACATTCGAGTTCGCGCCGCCTGACGTCGAGCCGCCGCACCGCCGCCGCCGCTAGTATTGTACCGCTAGTACAATATTTTTTGGTTGATCTTTATCTGTTTTGATGTTTCTTTGAAGAAATTCTCTTTGAAATAAAGGATTTGTTCTTCTCTTGCGGACGCAAGCGTAATAAAGTGTGCAAAAAAGCTTCATTTTAAAGGTGAAGTACCTCGAGAAAAATAATGGCTCTGACATATGTTGTAGTGCATATATATGTGCAATTTTTGGAAAAGTATGATCTTGCGTGAGCAATATTAACAATATGAAATCCAACATCATTTGATCGAAGGTACGAAAACCCATGTAAATGGGCATCTAAAAATGCCTATTCCTCTGAATTAAATCATTCACGGAAAGAACAGTTTTGCTGAAATATCTAAAAATTTGTAAATAATTTTGTTAGACCATCAAAAGTAACTAAATAAGACACTCAAGCATGATGATAATGCTGCAAAAAGTTTTAATATTCTAGCAATTATTTTGAGATCCTACTTAGTTACTTTTGATGGTCTAACAAAATTATTTTCAGATCTGTATCTGGCCAAATTTTTAGATATTTCAGCAAAACCGTTCTTTCCGTGTAGGACCAATTGTTCCAACTTCTTGGTAAGCTAACTAACAGTTAAATCATATGTTTATCTTTGTCTAATTTGAAGGAGAAACAAAGAGACACATAATTTAACTATATTAGTTAGCTTACCAAGAGGTTGGAACAACCGGCCCGTAAAGATTTCTCGAATCTTTGGTACCGGAAATGCGCGCTGCCGAGGAAGATTTTCAAAGACGCCGTGCGCATACGTAATAAGTGCTTGTTTTCAAAAAGCTACGCCCGTCGGCCGCGACAGCTTCACCTGCTGCAGCTTCGTCATCGTTCGTGCGTACGATATGCGCGAGAGGGGCTCGTTCGTCACGGCAAGCACCCCGAGACGGGACGATACCTTTGTAAATTCACCCGGCTTGTAATTCATTGGTCGCTCTCACACGTCCAGTGCGCGTGACGGACGCCTTTCAGACCCTTCGTTAATTAAGCTCTTCGGCATCGTATCCTGTTAAGACCGTTAAACGACGCGGTAAATACCTCCCTTTCCTCAAATTGCACGATCGCAAATATGCATATACCCGCAACCATCTTGTAGCCATAAAAAAAGCCACAGTTATCAGATGGCAAACGTGACCATGCTTCGCGCATTCTGTATCCGGAGAATATAATAATGCGAGTGATTGCTGTATAATTCAATCGTATACGGAATAAATTTTTAAAAATGAAAGTTTGAGCAAATAAAAGTTATATATTGTGAAAGACTTAGGAATAATAATGAGATTATTTTATATAATCTCGAATCTTCATCTACATATATAGATAATTTTATATATTATCTGCTGATTATAATGAATAATAAATCTGTTTTATCTACGTAAAACAAATAATGGTAAAAATTATTTTGTATAATAGTAAAAAAAAACCGGAATTCTAAAACGTCACTACGAGATTTCTATTGGCGTTGATGCAATCGTAATCAGTAAAATGAAAGAAACATGGAAACATTAATTCTTTCTAAAAATCTGATTAATTTTATAAATAAAAGCGTTTTTGAATATTTTTGTCGATGACAAGAGATTGCAATCACAATAAAATTTTACTTACGTTTCCGGAAAATTGCTATACAGTGGGATAAAACAAACTACGAAGCTACGGATCAAAATATTATTCGACGAAACTTCATCGAGTTCGAATTTCCATACAAAGTACGGAGAAACACGTTTTACGTCGATCGTCCTGTTTTCAAAATCACAAATAAAATCTTATCTGCGCATGCGAGACATCGAGAGCTAAGCTAGCCGGATTTATATAGATTTCAACCCTTGATTTCAACCCCCAATCGGAGGATCCGCCGTGAACGCCTCGGCTTAAGGTCGAGCCTAAGGTAGGAGCAAACCCGGGCCATACGTAAGGCTTAAGAGAGGGTCGACGTGGTATCTAAGGGAGGAAAGGAGCACGCGATCAATACGGGAAGGACTAGCGGTGCCAGACCAAGGCGAGCCCCGTCGACCACCAACCTAACCCGATATCATCCCATCCCATGCACCCACCCAACCTACAGTTACCTTTGACTCAGCCCACGTTCTCTTTCTATCTTTCTCACGCGCACACCCTGACTCACTGCGAGTCACTGTCTGCGAATCGCGTCCGCTCTCTCCGCCCGATTTCCGCTCATGCCGCTATCGACGTCCTTGACTCCCGATCCGACCGCCCGTTCCAAAAGCATCCCAAGGCTGATATCGTAAAGTTCACCGGGTAGCATCAAACGGGCTCGTACGAGCTACCTAAGGACGGCTGCGAGCGATGCGTTCACTCGGCGAGTATTTCGCGAAGCTCAGACACGAGGCCTTTTAACTTATGCCAGGTATTACGAGGCTCTACATGATTACGCTCTACGCAAGTCAAGTGCGATAAGGTCCTATATAATTTCAATCTGGTATTAAAATGTCAGGCGGTAATGGTATTAATACAAGTGTAGAACGACGATGGCAATGATCGCGGAGCACAGAATTATTCTCAAATTATCGCGGGAAGTCTCGAGTACTTACTTTTTGATCATCGACGAAGAAACTAAGCAACGACAAGCAAGAAAATGAAGATATTACAAAAATAGGTCATCGTGCTTAAATCAATAAGTAATTCTATCATAAATAATATAAAATAATAAAACATTTTTCAAAACCATAATACGTTGCGATTTTGTAACATTGAGAGAACTGCGTCACATCCGATAAAGTAACTTTTATGTATTTTTGTGAAATAAGAAGATGTATCTACAAAAAGAAACACGAGAATGAATGTGGATTTATCGAAAGTAGACAATAAGAGTCTTATGATATACATCTTCTTTTATTCTAAAAATAACTACTAATTTTAAGGAACTTAACTTTTTACATCAAGGAATCAAGACGGCCATCTGTTGATGATTCGTCGACGAGAAGAGGACATTTAAAATTAAACGCGCTGAATATTACCTTGTACGGAAAATATATACGAGGAATACATTTGATATCATTGAACCGGTGCTGTGTAATTGCCAGCTGCCGCCATCTGGCCTCTACTAATTTTAGGATTAGTAAGCCGCACTGCATTAATGGTTACGCCGTAATTATACGAAGCCCGAGTATTCGCCGTTCCATAAAACGTAATTGGAGTGGACGGTCGAGGTTTCCTACTAACCTACCTTTTCGCATTACGCATTTAATGTCCCTTAGAATTTATTGCTATGTCTGGATACATATTCCGAGCATACGATAGAATGACCGGCGCTTCCCTTCTTTCATTTAGCGCGTTTTTGATCGGATTAAGGCCTTCACACATAAAATCGCGTAAAGACGTAAAACGTAAACGTAAAAAAATCGACCAATCCCAATCGAGTATTTTCCCCTACTGGGGTTACGGACAGCACAATACTTGATTGGGATTGGTCGATTTTCTTACGCTTACGTTTTACGTCCTTACGCGATTTTATGTGTGAAGGCCTTTACGCGTCGAATATTGGAACCCAGAGAATACCTGTATGATTAATATAGTCGTAAAGGCAAAATTGTTATTAACGCTAAAACAAGTAGAGAAATTATCTCTCTTCTGTTATCATTAAACAGATCTTATTAATATAATTTTTATTACTGAACCTTTGTCTCTCATCGTTATTAAAATACTAACAATTGTAAGTAAATTTTTATTAAACAGAATCTTTTATTCTGCTGAATGCTCTACAAGTTTGCAGCAATCGACGAGATACGATTCAATTTTGCGAAAATCGAATTTCCTGCGAAACGTAACGTGCGTGATGCAAAATGCCGGCAAAGCGCTGCGGATGCGTTTACTGTATTCCCCGAATGCGGTATTCCCCGGCACTGCGTTTTCCTTTGTTGTTGCGTCGCCAATGACGGTGAAAGTGTAACGAGGAATTAATTAAGAAAAAAAGGAGGACATTTCGCGGGACATTTCTGTTTGCGACTTCTGCGGAACGCGTAGATGCGGTGCGACTTTCGCACTGAATCCGATCGATTTAACGACAACTGGCCTGTTTATCCCGGTCGATGCTTTCCCTTCTGCGTGATGGCTCTTTTAATGCTCGTCGTTGCTTAGTTTATGATCGCCTTTTTAACCCTTTCACAGCTTAGCACAGCAGCAACCTTAATTAAACACACACCGTGAAATCTCCTTTCCTCCCGACTTTCCACGCTTAACAGCTGTCAATAATCGTAATTATTAGAATTATTTAATCAACGGAATATTATCTCTTAATGTATCAATAATAAATGTCGCCACTTTTACTAGTTTACTATCCATTTTCACACGCGTAGATGGAGAAAGTATAATACAAAGTTTAAAAAAAGTTATGAAAACTTCGGTAAATAGAAAAACTAAACGACTATAGTTGTTTAGTTTAAAAAGTAATATCTATTTAAAAAGAAATTTGTACCAAGATATTTATATAAATTATGTGGAATATAATATTAATATTCTTGGTATTATTTATAAATAATACTAAAAATATATTATACACTACTTTTTATATTCCATATGATTTACATAAATATCTTGGCACAAATTTTTGTTTAAGTAGATATCTGCACTTTTGACAAATAGCCAATTAATTTGAAAAATAGAATAGCTATTTTATAACTTCTTCCTCTAACTTTACCTCTTATGATAATTTAGAAAAAGCAAGAAGAATGGAATCTTATTAGACCTGCGATGCATTTAAAGATAAAGAATATATCTGATGGCCGCTTCTTTGATTCAACATGGACGAAATTGGGTGTTCGCCAAAACGAATTCGTTAGTTATCCTCCTGTATAGTCAACCCGCGAAAAGTCACGGTCAAGAAAGTTAAAAAGTTGAATGGCTTTGCATACACTGTGTGCCGTAACACACATCGCACCAGTCCGTGTCCGTAAAAGTTCGAGTGTGCGGTTACTCGAAGAAATTACCTGCGCCGCTTCGTGGATATTTCAAGTGCGAGAAGAGAACCCCATCTAGTACTTACAGACGTGCATGCGAGCAACGTTACTTTATCCGAGAGAAAAAAACGCGAAAGAGTCATTTAATTACGGCTGATAAGTTGTTATCTTACGCTCTAGCATGCTTTTTTTATATTTTCCACTTAGAAAAGAAAACATTTATCACATAAGTAATTTTAAAAATATGTCATTGACTTCATGACTATAATTATCCTTCTTTAATTCGTAAAGATATTAAGATAAAATTAAGATCTATTTTTCAGTCAATAAGTTTCACTAAAATTGATGAGAACGCGATCCTCAAGATAGCGAGTTTGAAATTATTGATTCAATAGATTACGAATAGAATAGATGTACTGGTAGCCACTGCGCCGGTTTTGGTCACTTTTGCGATTTTCGTAATTTTTTTACTTTCAAATTGGCTGTAGTAACAATCGAGAGAACTTTATTCTGCAAGCATTTTTGTTGATCATGCGGACAGGCAGATTAGGTTAAATTTATTCTTTATATCCAAAGAACTGTGTGGCCACAAATGGCCTTAATGTGGCCACAAATGGTGCATCTATCCTATTGCAATAAGTCGCATTTCAGGCCGATTTCTGTAAGAAATTAGCTTCATGGCTTTCGAGATATAGACAACATCGCACTCCACGATGCAACCTAAATCAAAATGTGACTAGGAACTATGTCCTTTCTCCGTAGCTCGAGCGGTTCGCCGTTCACCCACTTCGCGCAGAAATCGCGAACTTTCGTCCGGTTCAACGACTAGGAAACCGCCGCGCCGGCCGTCCATCCGGGACGAAGTTCCCTATCGCTTCTCGCATACGGAGCAATCAGCCGGGAAGCAGAAGGCACGGCTCGCCGCCGTGGCAGACATGCAACCATCAGCAACAAGTAAGACCTTATAGCACGGTGATCAACTTGGCCGTACGTTCCTTCTCATTCCATCCAGCCAGCCGGGGCCTCTGACTCGCTACTTCGCCAACTCTTGCCGCGTATACAGAATTCACTTAGGCCGACTTGGGCGCATCGCTCGCTCACGCGGAGACGTGATCTAAATTGCACCGCGCGCCGCACGAGTATAACACGCGTGTTATACTCACGCCAAGTGGAGGAAAGTCCCGCCGCGTGCCCTGATTGATGCGGAAAGTGGAGCTCATTCCCGGCTCGATGGCCCGAAAGAATAGCGATTGTTCTGTCGTGATCGCGAAGCCGATCGAACGACGATAGCGGATCTTACGGATAAACGTTTCTAGCGAGAAGGGGACAGGAGAGGCAAAAGCTCGAAGTAGAATACTCTACGTTAGCTGTGATTTTTTTAAGAATCGAGAAAGAGTCGCTGATAAATAACCTACATGCTGGTATTCGCTCGCTTAAGCCGCACGTGAAAAATACCGTTTGTATTAATTCATTCAACCGTGAAGCATGTCATTTTGGGTTTATGACGTTTAAGTGGCATTTTGTGCTGAAAGCATCGAACGACATGAAAATATAAGTTCCAGGTTCGCGGACGGTAATGTTCGTGACTTGAAAGTAATCAAAGCCACGGAGGTAACCATGCCTGCATGGCCAGGTTTTGAATGGACCCCGAATAAATTCTGAATAAATTTATATTTACAAGAAAAAATATATAAACCTAATAATTCTTTAAAATTCATATATACGCGTATTATCTCCATTTTGCCCCTTCCCTAACAATTATAAATGTCAGCTTGGCCGTCGTATTATCTCAATTGCAGCGAAAGATATGGTTACCCCGTCAGTATCATAGCATTAGTAGCATCTTTAGGGTGTAGCCGTTCGCATTCGGAGCTCGCGGGAAGCGTAGATGTAGTAGCGGGCAGCGCGAAGGAAGGAAGAAGAAGGGGGGTTGGAGAAAGAAAAAGAGAGAGAGAAAGAGAGCGCGGGGAGAAAAATAGCTCGGTTATGATTACGGGTTACCGGGTGGCGGGGGTCGCCCCGACCACGACCCTCTTTTACCGCTACCGCGCGGCGTAGCTGCCGCGTATTAATGCGATACACGATAGCCTGGTGGCTATTAAATAAAAAATATGAGAGCAAAATGGCTGCTTTCGCGGCGATACGTCACTGAGAGGCGTGATTTGTACCGAAGCCCGAGCTGTGCGCCGGGGTAAAAATTGGTCGATCCGCCGTGTACCAGAAGGGGGGCAGGCAAGGGGCGAGCAGCGGGACCGGGCGCGCGAGGGGGAGAAACGCGCGGCCCCCGCTAGAAGCCGGTCGCTGAATTTCGCCTGCAGTGATGTATCAACAACATAATGTACAGGTTCGTTGCATTTTGATCGGCTCTGTCAGCGCTTTAACGGGTAATCTCGCGGCAGTACGTTTCGTACTGGTCGGCTTTCTGGGCACCTTGTTCGACCTTACGCGCCTTTGTTCCTCCCGAAATTCCTGCCGTTCCGCACAGAATGCAAATCAACGCGGGCGAATTTTTTTAGCCAATCTGAAAGCAATTCTCGCATAATGCAAAAGTTGGGCATCTGGAAGTCTTGTTTTTTGAAAGCTTACGTCAGTTTCTGATAAAGAATATATGATATCTTTAATCGCAAATTAAAATTCCCCTGAAGAAAGATCTGCTTGAAATCTCGGATTGAGAATTGGTCTTATTTATCTATTTGCATCTTTGAGGCTTTCTCTCTCGCTTCTCGATCGTCGTGCATCACGGCGACTCGCGTAATGGCGGCGTCTTGACGCGATAAATGCAACCGTCCGCATATTTTCCCCCGCGAATGGTGCGCGAGTTAGTGGCCGGAGAAAAGTTTATTCGAGTTTCATAAAGGAACGAAAGCTGAGAGCCGTGCGCGCTCGACGGGGGGCCCCCCGCCGTGTATCGTGCGTTCGCGCCGGGTGATAATTTCCGAGAGACGACAGAAATGGATTGGCGAAGTATGTTTCGCTCAACGATCGAAAAATCTCTCCGGCCGTCCGGCCGGATAATCAGCGTTTTATTAGTTTAACTTCAGAGACAATCAAGCGCTTCTAGCACCGCTCGCGCTAATTCACTTAAAAAATTGCTTTAGCTAAGACTACACTGAAAAAATAATTCTTGGTATACTTGTGAGATGCATTTAGTAATACTTTTTTTGAAGTATTTGATTATTATTAACGATTATAATAATATAATAACAAAACATTTTGTAATAATTATAAACATTTGTAATAATTATAAAAGAGCAAATTTTGTTTAGTTAAGCCAACTAAATTATGTAATACTTATACGTTTAGTTAAAACTATTTTACCAAGGTGCTTGGTAACAATAACCAAGTCTGAATTTTTATAACCAAGGCTTTCTTTCAGTGTACGATGGAGAAAAGAAAAAATATTTTGCATAATGAATTTACAAAAAAATATTACAGAAATTTTTTGGCATATACAGAGCGTTCTAAATTTGTTTGACACACTTTGATTTGCAAGAAGGTTTATTGGATGTAAATCGACATAACTGGCCAAATTTATTTAAAAAATCACAACGTTTCGATTGGTTTTGGTCCTCTTCAGGTGTTAATAAATTATGTTGTATAAATTATAACGAACATTCTATGAATGTGGCGTAGTGTGCCCAATAAAGCCAAATATCTAGACTAAAGAGAAAAAAATATAAGATTCACTTTGATTTGATTTGATACGATTCTAATGATTCTCCAATTTTTAAATGTAAAGTCCACAGTTAAGTAATTAAAACAAAATGCAATTTATTATTCGGCGTGAAAAATATTAGAAATATTAAATATATGTTTATACACGTTTCATTCTAACGATAATAATAATTAATAATAATAAATAATATAATAATAATAATAATAAATCGAGGAATCTTTATTACGGAAGAGATTTCTAACACGTGATATTCGTTACTATTTTCTCGACATCTCTTTTTTCTTCCGAGTCATAGCTCGTGCGCGGATTTGCGAAAATGGCGGTGTTTAGTGTGGCGAATTACCGGCGCGACGGTTTCGTGTCGAGTTGATCGAAGAACGCTTTCGGTCTGCTTGAACCTTTTACGCCGGAGATTCAGGAGAAATGGTTTCTCTTTCTGTCTCACCATCCCTCTTTTTCTTTCTCCCCCTGTCTTCGCGCGCAGCGGCAGAAGTGACGAAAAAGGGCAGTAAACGTTTTACACGAGGAAACTTTCGTAGAAGTAATGTATCCGCATACCGTTTAGAGAATAGTAAGTATTAAGTAGGAAGGTACCTCCTTGCACGCTACTCACGAAAAACGATACTTTAACGTGGCAAAAGGGAAAAGTCTGTGTATTTGATTTCAGTTTGTTTCTTAAATATTCGGCGTTTAGCACGAGAAGCTTGTTTCGCATGTCTTCGCCGTACTTGCTGTCGCGCTAGTACCTAAACTCTTCTTGACGATTAAACCTACTGCATATTAGTGCATCACACATTAGTGATTCAATTTGCCATTGTTGTATAATAGGGTTGTCGATACACGGAAAAAATTTTATATTAAAAATTACTACACGGAAAAAACGATAAGGTTGCCACAACCATAATAATAGTAACATTTGGTACAGCCACGTCCTGTGGTTGTCACATTCACATTGATGTGAAGGCAACTATATGCATGTGGTACCGCAAACATAATGAATGTTGAGACAAACATAGTGAATGTTGAGACAAACATATATAGATGCACTACACAAAACAATGTGAATGTGACAACTACAGGACGTGGCTGTACCAAATGTAACCATTATTGTGGTTGTGATAACCTTATTGTTTTTTCCGTGTACGTATGGCAGTAGCCGTGGACTATTACTGGGATTATAAAAATTTTTACTATGTTTTTCATGGTTTTACATAGTAAAGATTTTTATAATTCCAGCAATAGTCCACGGCTACTGTCATACATACACTGAGAGAAAAAAATAGTTGAAATAACTATAATCTCACTATATTTTATAGTTCGTTTTGGCCTCAAACATATTTTTATAGTTCATTTAA
>NJRP01000008.1:1101384-1122975 GCA_003063835.1 Aphaenogaster floridana
TAACTATAATTATTATACTATGTCATTATAGTTCCAAATATCATACATTTTTCTCTCAGTGTAGTAATTTTTAATATAAAATTTTCTCCGTGTACATCATCTTCGAATATCGATTGTTAAGAATCGGATTCCGCGGTCGAAACACTCTTCTACAATTGGTTTCGTTAATAATAATTTGCAATGCAATATCGAGAAATTTTTGAATAGAACTAGTGAATCGTCATCGACGCTCATCTCCAAAAAGGATATGATAAAAAAAGATATCAAGTTTACACTCAGGACTAACTATGATTTTTAATTATGGCATGGCAATCCGCGACGAGCATCCGCTGCTTTCTTCTTGGAAAGGGTCTCATTATGTTTCAGTCATCACACGTTGCCTTTTTGACACCACAATGCAAATGGCGTTATGATAGCGATAAATTCAAATTAACAAATTAGATGTCCCTGGTAGTGGACGCTGTCTCAAACTAGCAGCGTGAAGCCGCCTTCCGAGCGTGAAAATATTTAATAGGTGTATCCACCGTACACGTTCTCGGCGAAAACACATTAAAGCAAGCAAATTAACTTTCCTCAGTCGCGGACATTCTTCATCGAGTCTACCTTGACCAACACGAGTGTATTCAGTTAGAAACCTGCCCATTATTTTGGGTTCTCCTTTAAATTAATGAGCGATTTAATGCTAACTAAAATAATCCAATGCTAAATAATTTTATATTAAATAATCTAAGCGACAACAATTCAATTATTTTAATTTTACATATTCCTCGTGATACATATCTCATTGTATATAATTAATTGTATATAATTAATTGTAAAGATCTAAAGAGAGAGAGGACATTTTTATTTCTCTATCCTTTTTCCGAAAGTTATCCAAAGTTACTGGAATGTGATCATCTAAAAAGTTAATTTTCGTAAACGGCTAAGCAAGATTCCATTAGCAACCTCTCTCTCTCTCTCTCTCTCTCTCTCTCTCTCTCTCTCTCTCTCTATCTATCTATCTATCTATCTATCTATCTATCTATCTATCTATCTATCTATCTATCTCTCTGCGCACAAAACAAATCTCTTTGGCACCTACGAAGACGGGGGGGTTCGAGGGATGGTAAACGCAGCGTGGATGCGATATGATCTACGCACGGCGGCGGTCTGCTGATTTGATGCCGTGTAATTCGATAGACGCGAATTCCTCTCCACGAGACAAGACAGGGAGACGTCGTGCCGCGTCTAAACGAGTCGTTCCCTCAATCGCTCTCTCGCTCGGCGCACACCGTCCAGTCGCGATTCACGGTATAATTGGGAAGGGGTATAAAAATCCGATCGCGCTCAGCCGTAATTTCGAGGATACCTCGTGGTGGCCGGCTTGTCATAAACCGGATTTACCGTCGGGGTTCGTAAAGTTTATGGGGATCGGCGAAACGGTATATGGCGCGTGGAAAGGAGAGACGGCGCTGTTTGTCGGCGGGGGGAAACGGGAGGAAGTCGAGGGTGGCCGGAGGGAGGAGGGCGTAGGAGGCAGAAGGGAGGTCCTGGGAAGTCGGGTTCATGGAACCGCGCGAATTGTATAAATATGTTATTGATATACGAGCCGAGGATGGCGTGAGGTGGATTACCCGGAAACTGGTATCCAGGTTCAAGGAACACGAGCCGGGCATGAGCCAAGCCCGAGCCCGGTCAAGAAAAATCAAGCGCGACCTGATTGCATCGCCATTTTCATAAATCGATACCGCGTCTGGAAGACGCGCGCTCGCGCGTTGTTGATTTATACCTCGCGATATATAGTCAAAGTTGCGTTGAGTTGCAGCCTTTCGAACGTCTAGCTTTGAAAAAGTACTCACTTATGCGGTTTTATGTAAAATGATACGATGTTACTTATACAAACACGCATAGAAATTAATACGTACACGAAGTCATTCATAATTTTATAGTTATAAATTTCTTGCTTTAAAAATTTCGTAATTCGATATAATTTACAATTATTTGTAAATTAAATTCATTTTTATAATTCAAGGTAATTATTTATAAACTCTAAAGTTTCACCTTTTTTAATTTAATCTAACATCATCATAATTCCAAACGTCATCGTAATTCTTCAATGTGTAAAATCCCATACGAAAAAAATTGCAGATAATTTCATGTATTATTTTGACATATAGCGTATAGTGATGCGAATGATATGATGCAAAAAGAGAAACATTATATAAAGCTGCGATAAACATTCTTGATTCCCTCATAAAGATGATGCCAGCCGCGTATGTCGATATAGTTCCACGTCGCTCATCGCGACTCGAGTGCGCGTGTCGTCATCGTCGGAGGCCCGTTCGGGGATTAGCTTCGGGCGTACAAGGGCGTACGTAACGCAATTAACGAGCCGACAATTAATAACCTGCCGTTTAGACGCTGGTAGGATCGTTCGATCGTAGTGATGCACGTCAACTCGCGCATGAAATTGCGCACGTTACAGTTCGTACGTGTAAGTATAATATTCTGCACTCGTCCCTCCCGCTCTCTTACTCTGTTCTGGTCCTCTCTGTTTTTCCTCCCTCCCCCCACCTTTCTCTCTCTCTCCCTTTCTCTCACGCTGTTTGTCCCCCATCCCTTTTTCTCTCTCGTATCCGCAGACTCGCTCCCTTTCCCTCGTGTGCGCACCTAAAACGCAAGAAAGGGAACGTAATAGCCTTGCATGATACACGGCCATTAATCCGTGTATATACCCTTCCATACTTTGGAGGAATAGACACCTCGTACGCCTCGGTTTCATAGCCGGTTCATCAGCCGGATATCTCCCTGCTCTTTCTCTCTTTCTTTCTCTCTTCCCTGGCCTCCTCCCGTTCTCGCTTCTCCCTGTCTCTTCCTCTCACTACCGATGATTTAATTTCGGCGCGCGCTCTGCTACGACGCGACTTGAGACTTCTATATCATATGAATCAATTCACTTTATCGATTTAAAAAGGGTACATGAGTAACTGTGGCATTTTGTAAAAGAATAAATTCAGACTTGCGTTGAAAACCTTCCTGCATTCTGTATAAAATGTAAAAATATCGTATATTTGGTAAGACAATTATGATATTGCGATATATCTTAATTAAAATTATTTTTCGAAAAAGACGTTAAATAATATAAACAGAAGCTTAATTTAAAAATGGCTCTGTAAAAAGAAAATCGGAAAACAAAAATAAAAAATAATATAATTAATTGAAAATAATACGTAGTTAATATTTCTCCTATTTTCCATTTTGCATATTGATAGAACTCAATTTTATTTTTTAAATATTAAATATGCAGCGATATATAGATTACTAATTATTTGGTTATTAATTGTCGTTGTCTATTTTCGGGAGAAAAAGGAGCAAAAATTTTCGTTTACTGCAACGAATTCACGAATTTTCTCATTTAATATAATAAAACTGTTATATTCTCGATCAGAAAATGTATCTATTTTCGTCGTATCGTTCGCTTCACCGTACGCTTTATTTCATCGAAATAATATACGAAACTCCCTGCCCTTCCCTCGTCTAGTTCTCTTCAAACGTGACGTCGAATCGCATCGTTTTCCTGACGGACAGTTCCAATCACGGGTCGTCATTCGGTAGCACGCCCGTTTCTCTTTTCTTGCCTGCTCATTCATCTCTCCATCTGTTCACATGCACACACATACACACCACTAACCGTCGATCAATCGTGAATCGTAGACGGTACTTATGGCAGGTGAATGTATCGCGCAGATAATATCGCTGCTCGAAATGGAGTCGATCGTTTGTAATCGCTGACTTATCATATCGCAGTTGATTGGTCCTTAACGATTAGAATCAATAACTCGAACGGCGATCGTTTTTTTTCACTCTTTACGCAGATTGACACAATGGCCTCTTGCATAAGTACTGTCTAAGAGATAAATATCGTTGGTGAATACGCTATAGAAGTAACAAATTAAAATTTAACATAAATTGAAAAAAGATATGTAACCAGAGATCTTTAACGAAAACTTATAAGGAGAAAAAATGCAGCAATAATAAGTTAATTAAAAATGCAGTGTTATTAGATATTAAATATCATCTAATTTTAATGCTTATTGAGTGCCGAGTTCTTTCGATGTTAACGTACACGGAGAAAATTTTGTATTAAAAATTACTATGTATGGCAGTAGCCGTGGACCATTGCTGGAATTATAAAAATTGTTACTATGTTATATTAATAATTATTAAACTCATTAAATGAAAAACATAATGAAAATTTTTATAGGTAATTCCAGCAATGGTCCACGGCTACTGCCATACATAGTAATTTTTAATATAAAATTTTCACTGTGTACAGCGACATTTATTAAACCAATAATTCGCGAAAATTTTGCACGGTAGAATTACGTTGTAAGTACTGACATTATTTCTATTGTATCACAAACACAACGTTTCTTTTATATAGACTTTTATATATCCCCCGGTCAATCGCTAATCGTAAAGAATTAAAACGCATGTATAAATATACGCATGAAACATTTGTACTGCTAACAAAGCCATCAGATCATAACTTGCGATGCGCACTTCCGTTACCAAGGACGCATCGCATCGCAAATCGGTTGAGTATTTCACGGGACTCGTCGCCGTCACTTATTTCTCGAGCGTGGATCAGGGGCGAGATCTCGTTCGCGACGATAGATTCTCTCCGCCACGGTTAGCGAATTGAGACGATCGATCGAGAGAGCGAAGAGGAAGCAGGTGTCCCTCACCACGGCATGCGATAAATACGAGCGCGCGCGCCGGGCATATGATATGCATTTTTAAAATTTGGTGCGTCCAAATGAGGTCGTAAATACGGGCTGTTTCCACGTAATGAGCGTACTCGGACGAGTACTCACCTGTAGGAACATTTCGCCGTCGAGGTGATGGTGGTCGTAAGCAGCGAGCGCTGCCAACTCTCTCGCCCTGTAATGCGAGTCGTGGTGTGAATTCTCCTCCTTATCCTTGTGCATCACCACTGTAACAGAGCGAAGTAGATTATGAAGATACGGAAATCAGGAAGTCGGTGTAATAAAAATCACTTGTTTGTTGAAGCGCTCGTTATGATCTCTATACATGGAAAGAACGGTTTTGCTGAAGTATCTAAAAATTTAGCCAGAAACAGATAAGAAAATAATTATGTTGAACCATCCAAAATAATTACGTAGGTCGCTCAAGCATAATGGCAATGCTGCAAAAAGTTTTGACATCCTAGCAAACAGCTTGAGCGACCTACGTAATTATTTTCGATGGTTCAACATAATTATTTTCTGATCTGTATCTGACTAAATTTTTAGATACTTCAGCAAAACCGTTTCTTTCCGTGCATGTTAATCCACTCTCTTTCCTTTTCTATTTCTTCGATGTCAAATATATCTCCCATTCTTCTTTGCTACTTTTTGAATTTAATCGACTCTAATAGTGTTTACCGTCTATAAATATATTACTTTTTGCTGGATAGATATATAATCTAATTATCTAGGTGATCTGTATTTAATGTACCTATTTATTTATATATAGTACATGTTCCATGCGCTTTTAATGATTACATTGAGAATTCCGAGACGGTAATCGAGTGGATTTCTAATGTTCTCGGACAAGTTTCAAGGCACGAAATGGCGAAAGTGCGAAAAAATGGTCGGAAAAAAAGCCGCATTAATGCGATAATATACAACGTCGGGCATAAAAATTGTCGGGGGAAACGTCGTCGAAAACGTGCACGGAGAAAGAGGATAATTTCGACGGTGCAATTAAATTTTAATCAAGCGGTCCCGTGGCGTACTCGTCCGCGAATCTTAATAAGACGCCCGCCCGCCCCCTCGTGCCCCCTTTTTTATCACGTCGACCGCAAATCACGGGAATGATTAGAGGGTTAAGCGGGCGCCCGTCATCATCCCTTGGCACACGAATGCGAAAACGAGGCACCCGCTCGCGCAACCGGCCGCAATCACAATCAGCTTTACGATTTCTTTATTCCACGGCATGAACTGCGGTAGGCAGTTTCTAGTCGCCAGCCGAGAATTTACGATGCGATTTTTACGATGCCTACGGGAGAGGCGCCGCTTTCTCGAAATCGCAATTTAAAGCGCTTAGCCTTCGAATTATGAGCCACTCGGTGGAACAACGATATTTGGTTTACCGTGCCATGTAATTATTATATTATAAAGCATGTTTATATCTCTATACAGGGGCGTAGATAGGGGGGGATTAGGGGGATAAATCCCCCCCGAAATTTTGGAACCAGATATGAAAATATGAAAATGAAAACCGAGAGAGAAATGAAATGGTAAATGCTTTAAGGTTTAAAGAAAATGTCCTGAATGAATATTGTTATCTTATTTAATTAAAAAAGTTATGAGTTGTTTTGTGATTTTAATTTAAAAAAAATCCCCCCCCTCGAAATAAAATCCTGGCTACGCCCCTGTCTTTATATAACTTATTTTGAGACAGAAAAGAAGCGAAAGCAAGATAGAAATATAAGATAAAATCTTCAACGCGCTTACGATATTTTGGCTTCCATTTCCAATTTGTTTGGCAAAAGATAAAGATAATTTAAGTGTCTTGTGAAAAAAAAGAGAGATCGAAAATATGCGACAAAACTGATGCGTCGGTCAATTTACGCAAGATGCCGCATGAAGGATATTCATCGGCGATTTGCATAGGCGATTGCTGATCCCGATTGGAGATTATGACTGGTGGAAAAGAACAACGATGGAATTAATATCGTGTTTCGATAAGAGCAAAGATGTGTTTCCGGTGCTTCATCCGGTCGACAATCGGTACTACTCGAATCACATAAATTCATTTTGCCCCATCACGCGCGGTGCGTTACATCGTTCGCACATCGACTGCCTGGATTAAAAGTTATTAAAGTCAGCCGTAACAAACCGAGCCATTATCAGATTTGTCATATTATACGCTATAACGTTGGTTGCAGTTTGCAGATTTTTATGAAAGATTAGAGTGACGATGACGTCGGCGAGGGGCAACTGAAAAGGGCGACGGACACTTTTTACCGTAACGCAAATTTATGTTTCTCGGCCAGCGATAATTAAGGCGATTACTGTCAAAGATATAAATTTGACCGACGTTTCTATGTAGACTCGATGATCGATATTAGTTTTTCATCATATATAAATCGATAAGCTTTCTTAAACCAGCTAGATAAACTGAAGTCACAATGTTATGCCAAATTTTATGTTACCAATTCTTATACCGGAGAAACGAAAAGAAAGGAGAAAATGTAAGCCTAGTATATTATTTGATATATAGGCTTTTCGACTTGATATTGTATAAACTTATCTATTAATATATACAGGGTGTTTTTAGAATTGCACGGCATTATTTTAGGGAAACATTTTCTAGGTCAAAATGAATAAAAAAGTTTATATAAACATATGTCCTAAACTTGTTTATTAGTAAGATATTAAAGAGTAAAGATTATGTGTTTAACAGTAAAACATTTAAAGTATGTTTTCGAAGTAGCCGCCGTTTTGTTGAATGCAGCACGATGAATCCATTGGTTTGTTTTTTTTGGCTGCACTTCTGAACTAGTGCAATAAGTTAGAATGAGACAAATATATTTTCTTTCATTCTAACTTATTGCACTAGTTCAGAAGTGCAGCAAAAAGAACAGACTACATGTTTCTGTGGCACGTCTTATGGCATCAGGATTATTCCTGATAGTTGCTGCAGCTTCTATTATGCGATTTCTTAATTCTTCTTGCGTGCCAATAGATCTACAATAACCTAAAGACTTCTACAAATCTTCGAAGATATTCCAATACGAGATAGACAGGGAATGTGGTTTATGCACGATGATGCACCAGCCCACTTTTCTCGCATTATTAATAATTATTTAAACGGCGGCCACTTCAAGAAAACATACTTTAAATATTTTACTGTTAAACATAATCTTTACTCTTTAATATATCTTACTAATAAACAAGTTTAGAACATATGTTTATATAAACTTTTTTGTTCATTTTGACCTAGAAAATATTTCCCTAAAATAGTGCCGTGCAATTTTGAAACATCCTGTATATATATTTAAAAAAAAAAATTTTTTTATCTAATTTATCTATATAATATGATTTCAAATTTTTGCAAGTTTGAAGATTGACGAGAAAATGAGCTCCGACGCACTTTTCTACTTCTTAGATTATTTCATAAATTAATATAAATTTTTTGATTATGGATATGTTATAAATAGTGCGAACAGATCGGAAAGCCGGCGCTTTATTTCGCACTCGCATGTTGAAGTCACGGCGACGTTAACGCGACCGGTTTATTATTTAACACGACGGTGGTCTTGTATGTTCTAATTATGGCGCGCATATTAAGCAGGAGGCAAGCAGGTGTATGGAACTGTAGCAGATCGACGGTGTATTATAGGGTTTAAAAGGAAGTGTCGCTCACATCCTGTCACGTACGTATCGCCGCCGTCGTTTCCCCGGGCCCACCGTTAATCTGTTTGCGCTTAAATTGTTCGGACATCGATAGTCCTTGAGTTCTCGGAGGGAAAGGAGGAGAAGCGCGCACGATTTTTAACGAAAAATTCGGCCCACTTTTACGATCCACACTTATCTACACTGACGCGTAAATTACTCTACGCCGTGCAATAAAATGAAAATTACGGTTGAGTACGAATGAGGCAATAAACAGAAGACTTGAGGCTTATCTTAAGATATAAATATTTAAGTAGAGCGTGGAGATATACTCGAAATCCTTTCTATTTAAGCATTTTGCTTTAGGTATCGAAATAATACTCGAATATCTAGTCCAGCTCAAACCTTTATCGAAATCACTTTCAGCTTCGTTTCAATTAAACTTCCCTCGATCCGTAAGTGAATATTTAACGATATTTGTTCAGTTCTACCCTCTCGCATTTTACAGATTTCACTCTCACATGATACGGTGACGAATCACTTCTGCCTTTCAATCGCTATGCTCAAATATAAGTCAGAACAGCTCTCAACTACTCATCATCGGAAATCCTTATCGATAAAGCTTATACTTAATATTGTAATAAATTATAAGACGACACAACTGGCAGTAACTTATTCTATTTATTACTACTTCGACCATACGTGTCGTCTTATAATTTATTACAAGTTAATTATTTACTGGCGATTTGTAAAAGAGTTTTCTGGTTATTATACACTTTGACCGTAAAATGTCCCACGAAAAATTACGTTCTCTTAACATCATCGGTTGTTGCGATAAATATTATCACATGCCTCGGTGGTCGAACTAGCTACGACGCCCGCACGGATTGTAGGGAGATCCAGGTTCAAATCCTGGCTGAGGTAATATTTTTCGCAATAAATTCGTTACAGTTTTCGTGATGTGAGGGGAGGGAAGAATCTTATAGATGCTTGTTAGCATCATTATTATTAAAATTGATTACGAAAAGGACCACAATCCGTATAGTCGAAGTATAATAAATAGAATAAATTACTGCCAGTTGTGTCGTCTTATAATTTATTACAAGTTAATTATTTACTGGCGATTTTTGTAAAAGAGTTTTCTGCTTATACTTAATACTTAAATATTAATTCTGTTTTATCTCGAGGAAGAAATCTAGCTATTCTTCTTCAAAATCTCTTCTCAAAAGGCATTAATGCGTAATTAAATCATTTCATACTCGGTCTTAAATCATTTCATATCTCATCCAATATTGTAATTATAAATTACATAGTTAATTATAATTCTATTAATCCTAGTAACTGTAATTAACCCGTGAAAGGCAACGGATTTTACTGATGTGACCATCTTTTCTTCTCGTGAAACGAGAACACTATGAACTGATGTTCCGGGTCCGCAAGGCGCAAACCCAAGAGGTCGCTGCGAGTGTCGCCGAGAGGAGCATTAAACGGGCAGCGGTTAGTATCGCGGGGCAGCGATGCGTGCACCGGGAGATGTGCGAGAGCAGGGCGCAATGGTCACTCGTAAATAGTCGCACGCAATGTCGTGAAGCACTCGGCATCGCGCCACGCGACCCTCTGGGACAGGATCCATTAGGACGACCGTCGTCAGAATGACCGCAGGATGCGCGGACGGACGGGAAGGCCGCGATGTCCCGGGGATGTACGCACGTGCGTGTCCGGCCACCGCCGCCCGGTCGATCGGGCAATCCGATTTTTGATTGCCGCGAACCCGGACCAGGACGGGGGAACCTCGGTCCGGTCATTCGGGTCTAACGACCATGCCTAATGCTTCCCGAAACAATGGCTCTTTCGCGACAAAATACGCGAGGATGTTTGGAGCGGTAACGGGAACGACGAGGCAAACGGAAGCGTTTTTGCTGGAGCGGCCTTTCGGAAAATAAAACGAGGAAGATATTAACGTAAGATTGTCGCATCGTAGCAGTCACAGATCTCTGATACCCCTGGACGGATGCGGGAGAGTGCGCGGAGCGAAGGAAGAAGCGTTATTCAAAGACTAATTGCGATTGTTAACGCGCGAGCTTTAATCACACACGTGCACCGCTGTTAACTTAATTCTCCCGTTTGTCCTCAGGTATATAATCACACTTAAAGCACGGTTGTATCGATAACGTAGAGTTAACAATAGCCACGAGCGGAGTGAGAGGGAGATGTGTGAAACTCGCCGGAAAAACGTCGCTCGCGGGCGACAGGCGTAATCGCCGTCGAGAGTGGAACGTGATGAGGGCGGAAAAGAGAGGAAGAGAGCGAGAGCGAGAGAGAGAGAGAGAGAGAGCGAGAGAGAGAGCGAGAGAGAGAGAGAGAGAGAGAGAGAGAGAAAGAGAGAGATAAAAAAAAGAATGGAAAATAACGGGCGACGGGCGCGTAGATGCAATCTGCGCTGCGGTGCGGTGGAGAACGTGGAGTTCCGAGTGCGGGGAGGTCGCGCCATCGCGATGCACCGCCGCGCGCCGGTGCAATCAGTAATAATAATTACACTTCCTCCGGCAAGGTCAGTTTATGAACATATATACGCGCCGGAGAGGAACGCAGGAAGCGGCGGGATCTAAAAGCGGAGGCGGAGGCCAATCAGAACGCAGCGCAGAGCGTCCAGCGGGAGCGGAATGGCGCTGGGGGAACGGCTCGTGCTCTCCTCGTCAGATGTTTACGCCGTGGTATCAGCCTCGCGGTGGTGCGCTTCGCAACCTTATCGCCCACGCCTGCCGCGCACGAGCGTCAATGAGCCGCTGGAAATTGGCGCAATTGAATGTAGCGCGTTATTTTTAGAAATTATCGTCGCCGCGAGATGTGAGAAGCCCTCCGCCGCGTCGAGGCGGAAGAGCTTCGTGGGGGTTCGCCACCGAAGCTGCAAGCGCCGGTCATTTTAAACGGTTCTATTCGTTAAAGTTTTAAGAATTTTACTTTACAAATGCCACTCTGTAGTTATATTATATTTCTTTGGGGCTGTAATACTCTAAAATAAAGAGAACTATCTTCAAGTGTGACTGTTACTTTATTCGATAATCTTCGAGAGAGAGAGAGAGTGAGTGAAAAACATAGATGTACAAAAGTAAGAAAAGAACTTCTAAGAAGGTGCCATCTATGGGCAAACAAAGACTTTAAAATATACACGGAAAAAACCATAAGATTGCCACAACCACAATAATAGTAACATTTGGTACAACCACGTTCTGTGGTTGTCACATTCACATTGATGTGAAGGCAACTATATGCATTTGGTACAGCAAACATAGTGAATGTTCAGACAAACATAGTGAATGTTGAGACAAATATATATAGATGCACTACACAAAACAATGTGAATGTGACAACCACAGGACGTGGCTGTACCAAATGTTACTATTATTATGGTTGTGGCAACCTTATTGTTTTTTCCGTGTAGGAACATAGAAAGGTAACTAAAGGTTCAATGAGTGTTATGCAAAAATTAAAATTCCAACAACACACTCTCATTTTGTAAAAGAGTGGAAAAATCTCTAATGGTATATAACGAGAAATAAAATCAGGATTAAAAGGCGCAAAACGTTCTAAAACCGCATAAACATGAATATATGCGTTTTAGTATTAGTTACGGGTTTGTTAAATAAGCTTAGATTTGTATTTTATTATTTCCCAATTAATCAAAGACTGCGGAAGAATCTGTATGGAACGCTTAATAAAATTTATGAAGCCTCTACAAAAGTCTTCCGTTTTCCTAATATTTTTTATAAATAAAATAAGCACACAAAAGCATGAAAATAATTATCCTTTTATTCTTTTTTTTCGTCAACAAATCCCGATTCGTTTATAATCACGAAAGCCAGGGTCGGAATTCCACGCTCTCGCCCGTCGCCTGCGTCAACGACCGTTTTCATTAGATCGTCCCTGCGATCGCTCGGTCGCTTCATTAAGCACCGCCGCCTTCATTTATATAGACGTCTTTGAAGTGCAAATAATGACGCTGCTCCTCAGGGGTGCCTTTCCTATCTACCTCCTCGCGGTGACTTGCGTTTTACGCACCCCGCCGCCACCGGCGTCGACCGCGGCCGGCGGTCGTGCGAACCGGGCTAAGTGAACGGTTAAATAAGTGATTATCTCCCGATCGCATAATCGATCGATGATTGATGAAGTCGGTGCCGCGAGACACGACGTGTATTAACAAGCGCGCCCAACATTTAACTGCCCACCACTGGACGCGCCCGACCACCCATTAGATTGTTTCCGATGTCACGCGGAGAAAGCGACGTCCGTCGGTGTGATTTGGGAGGGCTGCGTTTGTTTCGTTTTGTAATTACGACGGTCACGAGATGTGTGCAGCTCGGAATAAACGCGTCAACGAATTTGCGCGAAGTGAAGAAAAACGTAATAACGAAGTAACAAAAAAGTGTTACACTGGCGTATCTTAAGCAATCTAAACCTAAAATTTAAGAAAAGAATAATAAACGAAAAGACATAACGACGTTAATAAAAAAAAGTAATCGTGATTATAAAGCGATTTTTGTGAAAGTATGGCTACGTTTTATTCGTTTAGCGTTAATAATGAATCATATACAGTCACGGACCGTAGCCTTTTCTTTTCCTTGTTTATATAGCAAAATAATAAAAATAAAAACGCAACATAATTATATAATCGCAGACTGGCATCTCAAAAATAATTACAGCGTGGATTTCTTTAATATAATATACATTGTTAAAGTAAGATACCGATCTTACAATTAGCTTTCATTTCTTCCCCCTTTTATACGTCAAACAATAACATTCCACTTTAATGCAGTGCATAATTTAAAGATCATAATTATTTTCAGAAACTTTAATAATCTAGATCGCCAGTAAATAATTATTTTCTTTAACGCGGCGCGCGGCCACGTGAACCGCGACAACGACCCTTCCTGGAACGTTCGCCAAATTTCCTCGAGAACGGGCCATACATCACGGCCGGTTCTTTCAGCCGGAAGATTTCCAGCGGTATCGAGCGGAACTCTTTAGTCCCGTGGGATTACGGGGAAGTGACATGGCTGCGAGATCCTTCGTGGCTACATGCAAATGCACGTTGGGGATACGCGCAAAGACATTGCACGTCAGGCCGCCTTTGGGTTCCTGCTGAGTCAGGAGCGCCAACGGGAACGGGCTTAAGGTAGGGGCGAATATTAAAGATTAAGCACGAGGCACGCAGATTAGCGTGCTAATACACTTGTTCTTTGCGACCGGCCGGGCCGGCGGGGCCGATTGTGTCGCAGAAACGAATGGCCTCCACGATAAGGGAGACGAAGTACTTTTCGTCAGGTCAGTCGGCGAGTTTTTAGAGCACCGGGCCCTGTCAGGACGATACACTGGCAAAATCAACGAGCCTCGGTTTCCTCAGGACACCTCCGATCGCGACTTCTCGTCCATCATGATGCCAAGCTTCTACCTCGAGATTGGACAAAGCGCTACCTCGACGTTACTCATTCATACATTTATGTAAAAAAGTATTTAATTAGATTTACGATAGTTTTTTGATATTTTCTATTAGCATTTCTTAATATCATCGTTTTTATTTCGCGTCAGTTGTACATGTCCTATGCTATAAACAGATTATCAAAATCGCAGTAAGGAGCAACAAAGAAATGTTATATATAAAATGCAATGTGTGTTTGCGCGCGCAGTATCTATAATATAATCTGCGTAAGTTCCTCTCGAAAGATTTGTCTCACAAGGAAGATATTCTCTCTCTACCTAGTTGTATATAATAAGAGCTTAGCTAATTAGCTTAACGAAGTAATTTAAAAACGTGCTATTAGAACATTATACTTGTACAAGCTCTTTCCCCGGACATTAGTAATTTATGTACGTCTCACTCACTTCAATCAAGAGAGATGTGTAGATGACTATGAAATATCTACGTAATCATCGCTGCATAAATACTTTTCCTGTTCTCACTGCATTTTATGTTTCTTAAGAGATTCTTGATTGCCTATTCCAGTCGTCATTGTATCTGCTTTTGTGATTTTCGATTTACACATGTATGCTAATTATTCTTTACTTTGCTAAATGGCTCTCGACTTTACTCGAGTGTAGTGCTATCAATTGTGACGAGCAAATCAAACAAGCGTGACACGCAATTCATTTGTATTACACGTCATAAGTTAATGGAATGTATATAATTCAGATGAGTAAATAAAGGCAATTGCATATATGAAACAAGCACGGAACATTTTTTTGTATTTCCCTGAGTTTTCCTAAGTTGGCATTTTATTATTAATATTTTCTGGTTTTCTAAGATGATGGGACAAAAATATTAGTAACACTTTATAATTGAATTTATTTCTACTTCACTTATGACAAGAGATTATAGCTAATTAAAAAGAGTATGCAAAAACCTTTTTGTCTCTCAACCTGATTAATATTTTTATTTTATTATTCTAATAAAGATCGATTGGAGCAATATTTTAGTAAATAAAGTTGTATATATATTTAGCCGCGGTATAAAAAATAATTTCGAGAGAAGAAAATTGTTTTATAAAAATTAAAAACTATGTATTATGGGGGAAATTCGTCCTAAAAATATTATTTTCAGTTTCTCAATTTGAAAATAAGAAAATAGACTAATTTTTTTCCCGCAAATTGACCAAAAAGACGAAGGTGTCTTTTTGGCAACTTTCGCTCCGGCAATGTCGGACAAATCGGAGGAAACGTCGATTGTATTCAACGTAAAGTTAATTCGCAGTCTGGTCTGCGATATACAAGAGAGAGAGAGAGAGAGAGACACAAAGAGAAAGAGAGAGAGACAGACTATTAACCCGTCCGTCCGGCTGACGAACACGATCGCGGGCGCGTATCGCCGATTGCGAATTTACGGGAGTGCACCCCAATTACGGTCCCCGTTTCTGCATACCGGTTATCCGTCGTCGGGAAAAACGTCACAATGTTGGCATCGCCAGCGCGGCCGCGCCGTTGCACGTGGATGAACGTGTATCGCCGGGGATCTTTTATGGTGCACCACGCACCGTGCAAGGTCGCATTATATACCCTCCCTCTCCCCGTCTCTTTCTTTCTCACCGTCTCTTTGTCTTTCTCTCTTTCTCCCTGCTCACCGCACGATATTGCCACACGGGGGATGATTACAGGTATTACCCGAGCCACGATACACCGCGCACCGCGTGTAGATACACCCACTTATCGATGCTTGGACGTGCGCTCGGCCACACAGAATTCGGAAGCCGTCAGATCTTCGCGATAATGCGGACGCGATACTAAAAGCTTTCGACTAGGACTGGCATGCTCAGATTTCTAAGTTTTTCCACGTGGCTAGATACGTAAATAAGATAAAGACGAATCTTTCGTTAATCAAAGGAAACTAGAGGAAAAAAATTATAAATGTCTTGTATTATGTAAGGGCCAATATTAGGTATTTTTTATACGATTGGCGACTTATCTATTTTTTCATAAATGTTAATCATAATTTGTATGATATATCTGGTTTATTTATCAAGATCTCCGATCTGCGTGATATAGGATTTCATAATTCACAAAATGCCATTTCGGTACACGGAGAAAATTTTATATTACTATGTATGGCAGTAGCTGTGGACTATTGCTGGAATTATAAAAATTTTTACTATGTAAAACAATGAAAAACATAGTAAAAATTTTTATAATTCCAGCAATAGTCCACGACTACTGCCATACATAGTAAATATTAATAATATTTTCTCCGTGTTAGGGCCAATTTCAACAACCACGGTTAACTTAAACGGCCGGTTATTCTATTGGAATTGACCAATCGCATTTGTCGTTAAGCAAAATTAAAAAATGCAATTGGTCAATTCCAATGGAATAACTGGCCAGTTAAGTTAACCGTGGTTGGTGAAATTGGCCCTAAGAGCGGCACACGTTATTAGTTTTTCACATACGTGTGGATCTCTAGTGGATAACCCATGCAACCCCTTCTCATTAATCAGCATGGGTAACGAGTTATGTAAGCGAATCTCGTAATTCGCGAAATATGAAACATCAGAAGCACACCCTGCAAAACCTATTATCGCATGTCATCGTTTTATATGAGACGCGGCGTACGTTTCCGATTAGTTCTCTCGTTCGCAACAGTGTTCGATATCGCGAGTCCAACGGCGATACTTAATTTTCTTATTTATATCACCCTTTGTCTATAACTTATTTAAAAAATTATACTATTCTCGCGCCTCTTATCTTTTTATTGTCGTAATCAATACTTTGAGTTTATCATTACAAATAATCAAAATGGAGAACACGATTCCGGAGCAGCAGCAAATCTCTACGAGATTTCCGATGTCTACGAGATCAAGGCAGACAAAGTTGCAAGACGATAATTTTTAGTCCCACTAGATGGTAATTAAAAAATAATTTTTCGGGGCGAAAAGCTCGCGCACGCTCGCAAGTCCAGTCGCGGGTCTAAAGCGTCATCGGCGCGCGTTTCTATTCCTTTCTTTTTTTTTCTTCCCATACAAATTCCAGCGTATGATCTGATACCTGGACGGGAGGAGGGCGGCGGTCAGACACACCGGGAGTTTTTATCGAGTCCGGCGGCGGGCAGGAGAGTTTTGCAGGCGCTCTTTAGTGCTCGGCGCCGCGCACACAGCCATGACGCACGGCCGCGTATATACACACGTTGACCGTATATAAAGTAATCCGTCAGACAGAAGCGGGGTGATAATGCATGAGCGCGGTGGCCCCGCCCTATCCCTGTAACCGCGATAAAATCTCTCATTACGCAACGAGACGGACCCTCTGCCGCTAGACTGTTATCCTTAGACGGCAACTCCAATAAAGCATACGTATGTGGAAATTTATTTTTGTTTTCGCCGCACCGCGCCGACCGGTCAATCTTTCTCAGGAATCGACGAGCGGTGTCGTTCAACTGGCCTGCGCCGCGATACGGTCGCGCTTTTTGTAGAAAAAAAAAAATATATATCTGAACCTGGGTTCTCGCGCACAAAGCGAGGCAAATTGCGAGGGTGTGGTTGCCCTAAGCGCTGCACACGTAAAACGAATAATATTCATCACTGCGGATATCGACGCGATAGTTATATCATCGTATTATGGAGCCCACGTGTGTCCTTCTCTCTCGCCGCCAGCGATTTATATACATGAGAAAAATACATGCTTAAGAAATCTTTCTGCGCTGGTTTCTTTAATCGCTTTATCCCTGAGATCTCGTTGAGATTCTCTCACGGAAAGAACGGTTTTGCTGAAGTATCTAAAAATTTGGCTAGGTACAGATTTGAAAATAATTTTAGACCATCAAATCAAAAGTAACTATGTAGGATAATCAAATATGATGATAATGCTGCAAAAATTTTGATATTCCAGTAACTATTTTGGGTGTCCTACATGGAGAAAATTTTATATTAAAAATTACTATGTATGGCAGTAGCCGTGGACCATTGCTGGAATTATAAAAATTTTTACCATGTTTTTCACTTAATAAGTTTAATAATTATTAATATAACATAGTAAAAATTTTTATAATTCCAGCAATGGTCCACGGCTACTGCCATACATAGTAATTTTTAATATTAAATTTTCTCCGTGTACATAATTATTTTGATAGTCCTACAAAATTATTTTCAGATCTGTATCTGGCCAAAGTTTAAAGCCTGTTCTACATTAGTCGCAAGTCGATCGCAAGCCTGTTGCGACAGCCAATCAGAAGCGTCAATGGTACCATTAACGCTTCTGATTGGCTGTCGCAACAAGTTTGCGATCGACTTGCGACTAGTGTAGAACGGGCTTTAGATATTTCAGTAAAACCATTCTTTCCGTGTTCCTTTATAAAAATTCACATAACGTAAGAAAACGTCATCGTCATTCGGGAACTCATAGCGCATTCATCAGAATTCACAAGCACAGAAAACATATTCTCCTTGATGACACTTTGGCCTGGTATTCGCCATTACGATAACGCACAACACGGAGTACGTAGCGGGCGCAATTACGGCAGATTACACGTTGTGCGACAGAATGTATTCGTAGAATGCACGTGCACACGTATCGCGGATATGTGTGCGACGCAACACAATTTGTACCTATCGCTAATTAACTCGCTAATAGTGAGTCATCGCCGAATCATTAGGTTACATCACGGTAGCGGCATTCTTCTCGTTCGGGTCTGCACTGATTATTCCGTTTTATTACGAGTGCCAATCTGCTTTTTTAATGACAGGTATGGTCTCGTAGAAGTTCTTCCCGAGTCACGTAAAGCGTTCGTTTACTGCAGCCTTAGCCGAAGGAAACACATCGCCGGGAAGAAAACTTCTTTCCTCGTTTTTTTTTTATACCGTAGCCTAGACGCTAAGAATAACGTAGATCTGGGACGCCCTTGCAGATACGCGTCTCAATGTTATAATAAAACGTTATAAGAATGGATCTAGATCGATGTACCCTACACTCTCTCTCCTTTTATCGCGTAAAACATTTTGCCAGGATAAGACCGCACGAGCGCGTTGTAAACCGAACATCATTCTCCTCTCGCAATTTCGTGGCGACAGATATATGTCGTCGAGTTAATTACCTCGGTCACGCATTACGCACAACGTGATTTGCTCTATCGCTAATGAAACTTGTACCGGCCTCTCGCGACGCGAATCAGCTCGAGAGTCGCTCAAAAGTACGCGCATACTCGTGTAATTACGCTTGATGTCTCCCGTTGACTTCCAAACAAGCTTTTCACCGCCGCGCTACAGAGTGGCCGAGACCAGTTTCTGCAACTGGAAGCACTTCGCGAAGTACGTTTCCCCGGTATGCTTTACGACGTTATTTAGTGGCTGCCTATTAGCTGTCTAACAGCCGCTAAATTATCAAGTTCGCTAAATTATCAATGAGTTCCGCTATTCTATGATTTACTTCAGAATTACAGTATTCGATCTTACAATTAGATTAAAAATATTTGAAATCCATGCAGAGAATATACAGCCTTGGCCAAAAGTATTAGGCACCTGTATTTTTTTCATTTATCTGAAATTTTTTTACTTGTATTATTTCCTATCGATTATCGGTATTATACGTAAGATTAAAGGTTTCTTGAAGCAAAGAATAATTCACAGCAAGTGTCATCGATCAATTTTTTAGCTTTCAGATAAATGAAAAAATATGGGTGCCTAATACTTTTGACCAATGTATTTCGTCTAACATTCCACGATTACTTCGCGCAAATTTTCTTCTAAAAATTCCGATTATCACGGATATTTCAAGTATCTTTTTCTTTGATTTTTCTTTGTTTTTTATTTTTTCATTGTATATTGCTTTTCTCTTAATCCAATAGAAGCCAATGACAACGCACTCGCGCTATTCCTCACTGACAATAATTACGGATATTATCTAATCATCATGAGATGTGTCTGACCCTGAACCCATGAGAAATCCGTAAACCTCTTCGCTGCAACGTAACGCCAAAGATTGTAGCTACAGTCACATCGACGGCGATGAGGATGACGCGACAGCGAACAGTGTACGCCTGCATTATTATGCGTCGCACTTCCGGTCCCGGATTATGACTCTCGAGTATCACCTTGACACAGTCCTATAATATCGACTGCTTGTCGATGATTCCGCATTCGCGCGCATTAATTTGCCTCGACAACGAATACTGGGTAGACAATATATTTAGTAACCTTGGATGACGTTGCGCCAGGTTAAAAAGACTTTTTGCTGTAAAATGAGGAAGCTCGCTACTACCCAGTACTGTCTTTCACCCTTTAAGGGCCGGTATCACCATCTCCGATTAACTTGATCCTCCGATTAAACTCACTCTTCGTCTCTTTCTAATTGTTCAGTTAGAAAGAGACGAAGAGTGAGTTTAATCGGAGGATCACGTTAATCGGAGATGGTGATACCGGCCCTAAATATTTGAAAAAATGTAAGAAGAAGAAATGTGTTTTAAATAAAAATGGAGAATATAAAAGAAGATTGTATCACAACAAAGATATTTTAAATAAAAGTTGAGAATATAAAAGATTTGTTATCGCAAAGAAAAAGCTGTTTTATTCCAATTTTCAATTATCCCATAATATCTCCGACAATACACGCGTGAATTAAGCTCGAAATGTCTCCATCCCGCATTCTCGAGCTGAAGATCACGGCGCGACGCGCCGGTAGCGCAGCGCATTTTTCAACCGGCGACGTTCCTCCGAAGGGCAAATCACATTATAATTAGCGCGTACAGCTGTAGATATAGCACGGCAAATTGTATTAATGCATTCCGCCGTGGGGCTCTCTCTCTATCTAAGACCGCTACACTGTACGCCGCACATATCCTACGGGGCCCAGCTGTCGGCCGGTCTAAGCGCGGCGTATACTGCCCGGCGACACGACACCGTCATTTATCACCGGCGTGCCTCGTGTGGGTTTTCTGCATTACTTAATGAGTTTCATAACCGAATTAAATTTTCGGCCCGCGCGCGACGAGCTAGCCCGGAGCGGGCAGGGCGGGTCTCCGCTTCGCGAGTATGGGCGACTATACGCGGCACGAGGATAGAGAGAGAGAGAGAGAAAGAGAAAAAGAGTGACGAGCATCGTTAGAGGCCGCACTATGGCATTAAATTTGCAAGATTAATCTGTGCCGCCATTAGCCCGGGTGTTCCTGTCGTAGCCGTCGCTCTAAACCGGGCAGGTGTGTCTCGCTGACGGAGATACGCGAGGTTTCCAGCGTTTCTTCCTTTTACGATCGCCACGAGTTTGCGCGGATAAATTCGAAACGCGATTCTTTGCCGCGGAGAAATTTTCGGTGATTATTATATTTCCACGATTAAATGTGAGAAGAGATTGTGTTTGTGCAGAGTATCGCGCATAGATTCTAAAATTGATATGATGCAGATTTATCCCTAATAAATATAAGATAATGCGATGAAAAATCTTGAAAATTTTGCAAAATAAGCTTTAACTCCATAAAGGTGTTTAGCTCAAATTATTAAACAATAACAAAATGAATAAAATAATAAAACAAAATTCGGGAATCCTATAGTGAAGACCGATCTCCGACGCGAGAGCCGACTTTACCGACCGATTTACAATACATACATACGATTTACGAAACATCGATACATCACTACATACTACTACATCAATATTGCACGCATACATACGCACAAATTTTCACATAAAATAATCTTTCATATTAGGCTTTCAATCTTAGTTCCAATTGCACGATATTATT
>NJRP01000008.1:1135598-1169345 GCA_003063835.1 Aphaenogaster floridana
TTACTATGTTATTATATTAATAATTATTAAACTCTTTTGTGAAAACATAGTAAAAATTTTTATAATTCCAGCAATGGTCCACGGCTACTGCCATACATAGTAATTTTTAATATAAAATTTTCTCCGTGTAGTGAAAAGTAAGAAATAAAAAGCTAAATAGCGCGCACGCATCTGTGATGTCTAGAACTACAAAAAGAGATGGTAAATATTTCCTGTTTTTTATAATTGGCAATATTTCTTCTACTTTTTTAATATAAATTAGTGTTATAAGCGATATATTTATTTTAACAATTTAGATTGTATTCTAATTAATTTTTCTATTCAGGACTGTGTTGCTTAGATATCGATGCATTACTACAAATTTGTGATGTAACGGTAAATCGTGGCACAACTGCTGGAAATGAAACCGGGAATCGATCTACCATCGTTAACGCCGTGAAACAATCTCGCTCGAAGGAGGTGTAAAATAACATCGTGCGGACCACCCTGAAGCCGTCTTAGGCGCCATAAGCAACACCATTCATCGTCAGTCACCAGTTATTACGGAGGAAGCAGGAAACGCGCTTGCTCCTTTTCTACACGAAGCTATGATTATGTCGTATCGTTGAATGTACAAAACTAAAGAACCCGCAGAACATCGCAAGCCAGATAATCGCCACCTGCGGATTAGTACCGCAGGTGTCGTAATTAATTTTTACACGTACCTTACTTATTAGATTGAGATTTTCTGGACGTTCGAGAGATTACCAACAAAATACTGTTCTCTATATTGTTTAAAATAAATAAATCACGTGAATCATACCATTATAATATTTCTAAATAATAAATACTTTTCACGTGAAATAAATAAAAATATGAAAACTGTATATAAAGTAATTAATAACTATCATTAATGCCAAAACAAATTATCTTTGTATATAATTTTTATAATTCTTATGATATTAAGAAAATTTTAGCCTCTCTGCAATTAAATATGGGAAGTTCGTTTTAACGAGCTATACGAAGTTCTGCAGTTATAACATTTGCGAAAAATAAAATAGATTTCTTATTATACAATGTGTATATTTAGAACGTATTAAAATTAGCTTCAAATACTTTTTACCGAAGTCTACTTCGATATAATGCACTTTCCTTCCGATGAGATTTTAAGCATAACGATGCTGCAATCTCGTTTGCCTTAATTACTTGCTGAACCACCAGCATGTCGGATTATCGGTGTTAGATTCGCCAAGAGTGGAAATAAGACGACTTGCCCTGCGCCCCTTCCCTTCCTCCCGGCTGCGTACGAATAGCCGCGAAATCTTTCGCAATTCGTGGTACTCTTATCGAGATTTGGAAATTCGAGACGGAATTCCGGCGCATTTTTCGGGGTTTAGGATGAACGTCGATTTGCAACTTGACGCTGCGCCGCCCGTCCATCAGGGCGTAAAAAAAACTGATATTCCGACCGAGGAATTTGGGCGAAATGTTATACGCAAACTTTCCCCGAAAATCGACTGGCTTGTCAATTTTCATTGAGCAGATGCTCTAGAAATTCTTTAATATTACTCTGGAAAATTTTTGCTAATAAACAGTAAGCGCCAAAATCAATAATACAGTAATATGAATAAGTATGTTTAAGAAATTTGACTGTATCACTTTTGATAAATTAATAACGCGAGAAGGGTTGACAATTATTTCGATTAAAATTTAATTGCTTAATTATTAAATGTAACTAATTTAATGCGTTTAATTGAACTAATTAACTAATTTATTAATACATAATTTTATTTCTCTAAACGTTTCGCGACGTGAAGAACGATATCTTTGGACTTTATTTTACTTGAACTGGATGGATTATCCAGAGTTTAATCGTCTCTAAATGCAAAGAGGGAGAAGCGCTCCAGGGTGGAAATCACTTTCCGCAGATTCGCTGTAGACCCCGAAATAAATGCATAACGATGGAATAAATGGCGGCAGACTCGGCCTCGTCATTATGCAGATGACCTCTCTTTACCGCATCCTGCGTCTACGTCTCCCCTTACCCCGTTCGCTCCTTCTTCCCCCTTCTCACCGCTGTGAGGCACATTCGCTCTCTAATATCGCACTTACATCGACATCGGCCTGCTCTGGGTGCAGTGTACAGCGTACAGACAGCGAGAGAGATACGGGAAGATAAAGAGAGAGAGAAAGAGCGAGAGAAAGGGAGAGCAATCTCGACAATTCCGCACGGGACGGGACAGGGCGGCGCACGCGCCTCCGAGCGGAAGTACTTAAATCCATCATGGCGTCCACCGGAAACCGCCTGAGTCACTCGCGTAATCGTACCTCCTCCCGATGTATCGATTTTCCTTGAACGCTTCTCCGAGCGGCTCGACTCGACTCTCTTCGAGTTATCTTGGTATCGCCGCGTGGCGCTCATGGCCTGTTCTCAAAGGGGTCGCTAAGGAATCGTTCTTCGAAAAGCACCGGGGGCACACAAAACGCGCTTTCGATGCATACCATACATCGATCTTTAACGACTAACTTATTATTACTGCTATGAGCTTACGTGTTATCTCATCCATGGTACATCTGCGTTAACATACGGGACCCTATTCCTCATACAACACAGAAATTGCAGCAACATTGCAGCAACATTGCAGTAACATAACAATATTGCCGAAATGTTGCCACAATGTTCTATGCTGTATGGGTTCTATCTTACACGAGAGACTGTACTAATCTGAGTTATGAAAGTAATACAGTATCTTTCGGAAAACTGTCACAAACGACTCTCTTATGAGTCGTCCTTTGAAGGACCGCTTTTTATTTCGCACATAAATTGAGTGTTAATTCGCATCAATTAAACTCGTATGAGTCATCTGTGTAACCATGTACTTGCTTAAGGAGGATAAGTTTTGCCCGATGAGTATACATTTAAGCTACGACCACACACAGAATTTTTTTTTATTACATAAAAATAAAAAAATATAATTTACATGTAATATAAACAAATAAACCGCGCGCAATAGCAATACAGTAAGCAAATTAGAAAAATCTTACGTTTTGTGATCCAATAAAATTTTCTTAAAATATCCTCTGGAAAGAGAAATTGCGTATCTTTGGAATTTGGAATCATACAAAATTATACGAATGTTAAGAAAAGTCACAATGCCAAATTGATAAAAAAATCTGTAATCGAGAAAATATACTTTAATATATGTTTAAAATATTCTGTGTGTGTACATATTTTATCACTTTATACTAATTATAAAAATTATATAATAGAAATTATGTAACAGCAAATTATGTAACTGCAAATATAATTCTACAGACAGCTAAAACTGAGTGTTATTTTCATTTTTAACCTATACGACCATGCGAGTTTCCAAAATCGTATGTCGGTCTATTTAAGATACTAATTGCTCATTTATATGCCTGATTAATTTCTCATTTATGTGCATCGTTATAGGAATCGAAAAAGTCTCTGCAAGCAACTTTTCGTGAAATCTTGGCTGTTCCATTTATACCGAATAAGTGCGTTATATAATTTCGAGGTATACCTAGACGATGTAATAATCTGACAAATGTGTATGTGGGCTTTCGTCGTGTAATAAATTGACGGATGAATAATGTCTTGACGTGCCGCCACATCGTCTATTTAATAAGATAAATGCGGGAAATTACGTAAGAAATTATTGATACGTCTAATATTTCATAAACATCGTCTCTCCTCCCAAAGTCAACAAAAACTTCGTATATATAAAATAAAATTAATCTTAAACAATATCAGATAAACTAACATAAAAATCTGAGTTTATAAAATATTCTTAAATTTAAAAAATTAGATTTAATGTATAAAAATACTTGCATTAAATATGTAATGCTACATGAAAATAAATATATATTTGAAAATATTTTTTTATTATTTCTTGATGCTTTTATGTAATTTATTAAATTTTATGTAATATTTTAACTCATAAAAATGTGGGCTTCAAAGACAAACATAAAATAAATATTTCACTAAATAATGACATCCTCAGCCGCAAGATAGTATTAAAAATATATCTACCTCTCCCATTTACACATCCATTAATATCTTTTTAAAAAAACATAGATACGTATCCGGTATCAATATTTTTTACTAATAAATGACAAATCGAAAAAGCGGCGAGAAAGAACTGAAAGAGATTCCGGTCGTAGATTCAAGAAGAGTCGAAGGTAAGAAGGAAAGTACAACGAACACGCCACTAGGTTTATCGTCGGCGTAGAAGGAAGAAGAAGGTACCAGGGTAGTCGTTTGAGGCCACGAGAGATCGATAAAGTCTACCACCGAGAAAGTTCACCCCCGGCCCTCGTCCCGGGTTAACTCCACCAGTCAATTGTTCTCTAATCGTAAACTTCTGAAATTGGCTCTGTCCTGAAAATCAATCTCGTCTGCGTCAGCAAATAAACATATTAGCCAACGCTTCTCAAATGTAATTGTAATACAATTGATTCCATAAATCTGCGACATGCTGCTCACTGATTGGTCACAAATATTTTTGTATATCAGTAGCCGTCACTTGACATTTTTATGCTTTTACTTTACTTATATTAAAAATAATTTTCTGGAGTTTTTTAAAGTAAATATCCATTTTGGAAAAATAAGTCTCTATGTTTAAATTGTTATTTTTACTTGTATTGTCTTCTATATTTAAAGACATATTCATTCAAGAAATTATTATAAGAAAATTTACAAAAAGATATTTTAGCAAATGTTATATCAAATAAATCTTCAATGAAAATATATTATTTGAATAATAATAAAGCCTCGTTCACAATGTCTTTAAACCAATGAATTAATTAAAACTACACAGAGATAATTTTCTCTTAAAATGTACCCTGAAATTCATGGTAGTTATGAGACAACATAATATTTCGAAGATTTTTATACAATTTTCTCTGATTAATATCTACCACAATAAAAAATATTAATATCTACCACAATAAAATATAAAATATATTTGATTAATTTTACTAAAATACATAGTAAAACTTCCATAATTTTAAAATATGTTAAAATCTTATGATTTTTTATTGTTTTAAATTGAATAGATGCCAAGTAGTGCTAAACATGTAAAATATCTTATTATAAATTTTACAATACAGCATAATATTTTCAATCTGACTTAGTCGCTCATGATAATTTTACTATGCAGCATGGTAATTTATTGGCTAAGTCCGATGATTCTCGGTTTTTTTCGTGTCGGGTGTTACAATCTGCTTGGTAATTTTTATTATGTTGTTTATAAAATGTTTTTTTCCATATTTCAGAAATTCCTTTCGTTACCATAATATTTGACAGATTGCCAAGTTATTCCAAGCTTATTACCAAACATAGTAAAATTTGTAGTGAATTTTGCGGCAAAATATAACGAAAAATTCTCTCCGTGTACAGTACATTTATTTATTTATTTATCATTATATAGTTCTTTATATATATATATATAATTTCTTTTCGCTCTGTACAGGATAATTTCTTTTAGTAGCAAAGTCCTGGGGCCTACGAGCTTTCTCTCTCTCCCTCTATCTCTCTCTTTCTCTCTGATGAACGGATAGACTAGTTCCGACTAGCTAGACCTTCGGTAGGTCTCGTAGGTTTCCAGCGAACGGTAAATTACGGGACTGCGGTGAAGTCAGCTGAGCCACGCGGTGCCACGTGTCGGACGAATATGGAAAGGGGAATTCCCAAGAAATATAGTCCCAATGACAGGGGTCGAACCCATTTTTAACCGGCGATCTCACCGCTAGACGGGCCATGACGGTGAGATCTATAAATCGTTCCCCAGGATCAAGGCGCGATGCCTATCGCATATTCGCGGCTTAGCTCGGGATCAATCGAGAGCCCCGATTGATATTAATGACAGTCTTTAACCCTTTGACCGGCTACCGGCGTTAAGACGTTAAGGTCGCGTAATCCCTCAAAGTCGCGTTAAGTGGTTATCAGACGTTACCGCTTGATCCTTACTTACAATTAGATCTCATTTAAGTCGTATGAGAAATTGTTGCGCAGGCCGGAAACGGTGAAACTTTTTCCCGGACATTTATAACGTTCCACGATACAATAAATTAATGTTTAGTAAATTAACTTTTCGCAACGATTCTCCACAATTCAATACTCGTATTAAATTAATGAAATAAAACACTCGCCGACGTACGAGAGAAGCTCTCCCAGAACACGAGCTATGTACAAGAGCGAGACATCGATCCCCCCGTATCTACGATCGGCGATATATCTTGACCGCCTCCATTTCGATTAATGCCGCTACTACTTACGCGTTTAACGTAATTTAGCCACACGCGATACCGGCCGGCCGGTCCGATCGGCGGAATCGCTAATCGCCGATCGAGCGCGACTCGCGCGGCGCTTAAACATCACATACGTCTTCCTAGCGCATAATCAAGGCGCGACCCCCGCCCGCCTCGCCCTCGATTAGGTGCGGCGGAGAATAATTCGCGACGTCTCTCGGCGTCATTAGAAATTCGCAACATGTGTTTCAATGTAACGACAGCGCGCGAACGGCATGCATCACCTCGCGGTGGCCGGCCGCTGCCGCCGCTCCGGAGCTCTCATGCAATATGAATGACTCCCGGCGCACTCCGTAATTACCAGCGCATTTCATTAGGGGCATTAAATGATTTCGTGGCATGAATACATTTCTGCTAATGCTGATTGGCGTGCCGTTGCCGCCGCCGCGCCGCGCCGCGCCGGTGCGGTGCTGCGCCCGCCCGCGCCATCGCCGAGCTTGTTTCCGCCGGGCGTACGCGCGCCGCGCGGGTTCAATGAAACGATCCCGATAAAATCTGGGTGTCCCTGCCTTCCTCCCGTCTTTGTCACCTTCGCCGCCGCCTAATTTCAACGCGGTCTTCCCATGCAACGACGACCACAAAACCAGAATTCACTTGCAACTTTGATTACAGTTATACAAGCATGGGCGCTGGATTAAACGCTTTTTAACGCCTTTCATTTAAACGCGTTTTAAAATTATGTACATTCCACTTAATATAAGCAAAGATAATGGATCCTAATTTAGCCTTTTTATAAATTCATTTAATACGTTATTACTTGGGCCATTAAACTAAATGAAGAAAATTAAAAATTATCAGATAATGAATTATCAGTTAAAAAGTATTATTCAGGAGTTTGATGAAAACATATGTAAAGTAATTGAAACATCAAGTCTTTTTCAGATTATGTTCTTCAATCATATTTATGAAAAAAATTCTGAATTAAAAACAAAATTCTCAATTATAGCTTGATATCGCTTAAAAATATCAAATTTAAAAACATAAACATTTTCAATTAAATTAATTTTCAATTTACATTAATATTGTACAACCTGTCAGTCGTATCTGACACGTTTAATCAACATGTCGGAAATGTCGGATATAGTTATCGGTTAGAAAAGTAAGATCGAATTTTTTTCGGACGAATTAACGAGCTCTTAATTACGTTTAATACCTTAAATAAAGATACGGTGCGTTAATTGCAAGCGGCATTATCTGACGAGACGGTAAATTATTAACATATAAAAGGATTACCGTCCTCAATTAATTAAGGGATATAATTACGATGCATGGAAGTGGAAGGCGCAAAAAGTGCACTGGCCACGCAGATATGATGAAACAACATGATTTGCGAAAAACAGAGCACCCTGAATTATGTAGAATTCGATGATATCAGGATGTTTGCAAAAAGATTATCAGATTAGAAGACACACAGCGCAAATAATGGCTTTATAAATCATAAAGCCGGCCTAAGATGAAGCATGCAAACACAGATTGCTAAAAGAAGACGCTGCATTCTTATTTTATTTACATCCAGATAAATTCCTTAATACTTCCTTTCCTAATTATAACGTTGTTATGCTAATGGATGCTAAATATCTAGTGCTATCTCTAGATATTTAGTAAATCAAAAAAATATGTCAGATTTTTAAATATTTTTACGCTAGCTACTTATTCATTTTAATCTTCAATACAAAAATTTATTTACATAGAATATCTTAATAACGTCTCCTGTGAAATATTTGATTGTCATATTATTGAGCGACAATTTTAACCGCACGTATTAAATTATCTAGCGGAAATTTAATTTTTCGTATATCGTGGCTGCCTTCCACTGTCGCCATATACATGGTTAGTTTGCGAGGCAAACACCCATTTTACTAACACGTTAAGCCGTACATCACTCTCTCAGCGGGTCCGCGCTACCCGCCATGACGGTTATCACTGCCATTATTAGCCAGAAGTCATTTGGCCCAATTAATTCAAAATGTTTTTATTCGGGATACTTTGTCTTTGTCGCGGGAGCAGACACTACCGGTTGCCGCACCTACGGGATACCGCCCTTTTCGTATAATTGCTTTGTTTATCGTCCCCAATCAGAGCGCCGATATTAGCATATACGCAAACTACGAGTTTCTCGACCCTTTTTTATATCCACCATTGATCCACCCTTTGTTCGCTCTCCTTCGTCGCCATGCTCACTCCCTTTGCCTCTTTTTTGTCAGGTCTACCGACAATCAAGTTTGGATCACCCCTCAGCGTTGTTCCTCGACCGATTCCAGCATTTTTGTAAAAATCGTGAAAGTCGTTTCATTTGTTGAATAAATGTACTTTTATCAAATTCCTCCGCTGTACTTTTTACGCTTATGACAATGTATCGTTTTCTCATTTTGGTCTAATGATTCCAAATTACATCAAGTACAATATGTACAAATTAGTGTAAATTTATAAATTTTTAGAAGACATATAAACGTCAAATCACGAATCACGTGTTTCTCCCTTAACGTTATCTTTACCGAATCATCTTTTCTTCCTTTCGTCTCCCCTAGGTTCTACCCCCTTCTCTGAGCGGCATAAAGCAACTTACCCTCGTCATGGCGACGCGAGCACCGGCGGCATTTCCATAAAAGATATCGTTCGGGGGCGACCGATAAAGTTTTAGGAATCGCGTAAAGCTATTTTATCATCATTTCTTTTGGGCTGGTTTTATGGCCGTAGAACTCACGCGTTTTAAAAACCTCGCCAGTATCGCGTACTAGGCTTATATTAGAACTGTAAAGCAAAAGGTGAAATTCTAAATATATTCAAATATATTCAAATAACTTTGATAATCGTGCTCTTAGAAAAACTGATAACAGAATAATCCGAATATTCTGTCTTCAAACAGCGTAATCTTTTATCATATAAATTTTATTCTTATTTCACGAAAAAATAGAGCTATGTAATAACAGGACTGTATAGTAATAAATTAATATGCTATGCTTTAATCCGGATTTAATTCTCTACAGTATTTTCATGTTTATGAATTTTTAAAAATGTTTTACTATCTTAATAAATCTTGAATACGAATGGTTGAATAGTATAAGAGTACCGAGAATATTTTAATATATGGTCTAAAATCCATGCATAATTCATGTATAATCGCATTACTCTCAATCTTTCCTCCACAATCCTCGTATTTAGACCAGACAGAGAAAATAACTGACATTTTTATGATACGTGATATATTTCGTGCATTGGGACATTTTATAGACCGCCACGGCATTCTTAGAGATCCCGCTGTTTTTTATAATTAGCTCCTGGAATAACGTTTCCCTAAACCGCAAACGGTACATTTTGCGAATTCCATACATGCCAATGCATATTTGTGTCGCAAGACAACTGGAATAAGTTATTTTCTTGCTCATTTGTGTCAAATGCAGCCCTCGGAATGACGCGGCAATTAACATGCTATAGTAATTAGCATTTAAAGTTGAGAAATGATTAAAAGCAGTTATATATATATATATATATATATAGTATATATAAAGCGCGCGTGTGGCTTCTCAAAATAATTTTCTTATTTTTATATAGTTATATATAGAATAGCTATAATTATATATTGTTATTTTATATAGTTCATATAGCAATACTTATTTCGCAAACAGGCGCGTTATAGTTTTCAGAAGAATTATTTATGCGTCATATTGAAATCCTCTAATATTCACGCAATTTTAGTACAAATTCTACGTTGCACATATAGTTAATGCTACGAAAAATATCATTGTATTTTATTTTAAATAAATGCAAAAATATATATATACACAATAATATTATTACAAGAGAACGTTAATCGTGACGGTTTCAGCTGCCACGCAGACCCTACTTCGATGCGCCGACGAATATCAAAGGTCGGCGCCATGATTCGAGACATCTTTAGAGCCTATAAAGAATTACGCTAAGTAGGAGTTTCATCATCGTCACTATTGAATGACTAACGAAGCACGCGGCCGCCGCTTTACCAATTCATGCAGCTGGCCTCGCGTCGCCTATTCCTCGCAACGAATTGACATCGCGCAGCCTGGCTGCCAGGTGATGATATCTACGCTGGTATTAGGCAGAATCGAACGCGATCGCATGATCGTTCTCGAACAATCATCAACACACAAGTCACGAAGAGCACACATTCGAGGACTGACATTCGTGTGCAGACGCCCACCTACTCGATCGTTCATCTATCCATCCATTACCTTCGTCATTAGGTCTTCAACAGAGAAGAGTGGCACCGCTGATCAGTTCTGTATATGGCGCCGAGAAAACGAGCGGATGTTAGCGGAAAGTCGCCTCTTCAAGGCAAAGTAGAGAATTTGCACGACTGCGAAGAAATAACGGAAGAAGAAATAGAGCTACACAGAGTAAAAAGAGAAGGGAGCAGGAAGAAACTTTGTAAGAACCCTTTTATTAAAGTCGGTTGCACCTCGAGTGAAACCGACGGTGAAGCGCCGGGCACGAAGCGAGGAATCGAGATAAAGAGAAATGCGAAAAAGACTGGGGCCCTCGATCTGCCAAATGGAGAAGATGTAGCGACCGGGGGATTACGTGATTCGTACCACCAATTCGCCATCAGTGTCAGTTTAATGAAGGCCTCTAGGTAACGCGAGGGATTCGCTCTCTCAGCGGGATGCCGACGACGGTGATCGTCTTTCAGTTCGCTAGTGCCTTTCCCGGCCGACTTGTACTCGGAAATCACCGTGAAACGACCTGTAGCAATCGTCGGAAGGCTGATCTACCTGCGACCGGTACCGGTGACGCGGATAATCGGTTTATTGCTATCCTGATGACGATCGTTGCTGGAAACCGTAAAAGCGTAACTCTCCGGAGAGATCATTTCCGTCGAAAAAAATTCTCAAAATCGGCTCATAATTGCTAAGTGAGTATTTTGATACTTATATACGATGTCTTTAGTAATATATAGAAGAGATTAATAATAAATAATAAATTACAGAAACTATTTAAGACATGAAAATACGAAAAATGAGCTAATTATGATGCAACTTTTGGCACAATTCTAATTTGTCAAACATACAATTAAAAATGTTATTTTGAGATTTAATAAAAAGAGAGCTGCTATGAAGAGGTACAATAAAATTTAAAAAAAAAAAGAAATATACATTCCATATAAGACACCTTCTCATTTCAAAATTCGTAAAGAAAAGTCTTCGATAATAGCGAAGTATGACGGTAGTTCGGTATTACTACAGCTGCATTTCTAGCAAGGACTGCAGCTGACGTAAACTCATTATCTAGCGAAATTATCCCGTAACATCGTGAGTAAGTCCGTCATTCACGGAACAATCGCGCGTAAGTGAGCGCGCCCGCTCCAGTTCTCTACTTCGCAATTTCCATTCTTTCCGTTTCTCGCGTTAAGTGCCAGTACGCCTATCCCGCGAAATCTCACCACCCTCCGTCCCCTCTCAGCCCACGTTGTTTCCACGTTGTTCTCTTTCTCTATTCGGAGCGGGTGGAGTTGGAAGTCCTATACACCTTTGGCACGCTAGAGCGGAAAACAGGCGGCACGTGGAGGAACACGGTGTTCACAGCTGTGCCCTTTCAAATATAAAGGAGAGAACATAATTTCATCCCCCTCCCTCCTCTCTCTTTCTCTCTTCTCTCTCTCTCTCTCGCTCTCTCTACCATGTACAGAACTGAAAGATACTGTGAGATACAGCCAGGTGCGCGTCTCGCGGAGGAGGTGGCGGCCAGGTAGACGATAGATTTACAGCAAATCATTTTACACGCCTATTGCGGGGATCCTGCGCGTGAAATATCGCCGACATTAACTCTCGAAAAGTGATGCCGACCAGAGAAGGGGGAGAGCGATGATCGTATGCCATTATTGTAACCCGTTTTAATATCTCTTCCGTGGATTTGTAAGTGAAAGACGATATTGAACTATCGGTCGATACGGTTAATGTCCGAAGAGCTAATATCCGAAATTAGTTTTGGAAAATTAATAATCAAAGTGTTAGGGATAAATAAAAATGTCTATAAATGATGCTGTAAAAAATTTCGTATAAGTTGTACTCAAGGGCGTCCGCAAGATTTTTTCCAGGAGGAGGCATGATTAAAAATATTACTTCCAGAATTAGAATACTTATAATTTAAAATTTATAAAACCTTTTGAAATTATAATTCTATGGATTAGGGCAGAGATCGGCAAGATTATAGCACAACTTCGTTTTTCCTTTATTCAAAGGGAGAGCAAATGCTTAAATTATTGCTGATTCCAAGGGGGAGAGGGCAAATGCCCCCTCTTGCCCCCACCCCTGCGGACGCCTATGTTTGTATTTATAAAAAAACTAATAACATAAAAAATTTAAGATATACTATTTAAAATATATTAAAAATGTTTTTAAGATAAGTAACTGAAGTCACAAAAGACTATATATTAATTTTATCCTTAATTTTATAAATTCAAAGCTATTAAATTAAATTATATTTAATTATTCTCATGTATTTAGGTCAGAGAATTATTAATTTTGCGAGATTCGCATTAAGTTTGAGATAAATTATATACAGCAATGAAATATTTCCTGAGGAGGTAACTTACAAAAAGCCTGTAATGCGAAACGTTCAATTTATCAGGTTCTTAGAGATTCCGAGTATATTTCGAGATAAACCACGGCTAATTAAATGCATCAAAGCTGATCGAGGTTTAAAGATGCAATGTATACGCTTCGTGGACGCGGAGAGCTCGTGAGTGTGTACGCGATATACGGCGTATATACGGCTATAAAATTGATCGCCAATATGATTCATCCTGACTCATCAGCATATATCGCATGTATACGCGCGTACGTGGTACGACATAATGCACATAACAAGGCTATGGTTTGCACGGAATTAAATTATACACATTGCGCTTTCCCAAATTGCTCGGAGCAAGCGCGCGGTAAGCGCGCGTATCGTACGTGCCATTTGCAATCCCGCGTTGTTACGATCTATCCGTAATGTTCCGCGACTCGATTAACGGTGAGAAAATACGAAGAAAATTACCTGTGATGAATGCCACGATGGGAAGAACGCGGTCACATCGAGTCTCGATCGTAATTTAATTCAGCATACATAACACGATTAATCACGCATTAAAAATAATATCTTATAACGGAAAATTTTTGGCCAAGCTTTCAATAATTAAATGATACTTGATCGCACACTGCATTTTATTGTAAACTTATGTCGTGTCCCCAAAATATGCGTTACGTGATTTATTTTATATTTAACGCTGCATTTAATAAAAATAATGTATATTTCGGAGAGCTAGCTAAATTTATAATAAAAAAAATGTGCCACTAAATAAATTCTACATTCCTGCGCAAAATAATTCATCCGACAAATTCATAAAAACATGAAATTAACATCAACAATATTCGCGTTATCCACTTGTGATCGTCGTGGCAGAACTTGCAGACATAATTGCTAGCGTTCGAAGAAGGAAGTGTACCGCATGTCTCCTCTCGAGTATTCGTCTCGAAGACAAATACGCCGAGCCGAGTGACTCGGGTCCAGCGCGGCATAAACGAATTTCGCGAGCTTCACACACGCAAATTCCGCGCTCCACTCTCGTCCTTTCCACTCGCTCCTCGAGCGCAGCCGGGAGCGTTCACCGGCGCTCATCCGGTAGCGCTCGCAACAAGAAAAAACGGCGCGACGTCGGCGCGGGCCCCCTTTGGGGCCCCGCGAGGTGTCTCGGTCTCCCTTTTTGAGGCTCGTGATCGAGGCATGAAAGGTGAGCCGCCCGTTACGCGGCTGCCGGGTTACGCTCGGAGAGCTCGTCCAAAATCCCCGTATATGCTCAAGCAACTTCGCCGGCGAATGCGTCCGCGAGAAGGAGAGAGAATGATGAGGAGAGGCTACGAAGAGATCTGTGGGTTCGACGACGCATCGACGCGCGTGCACATACACACGCCAGGTCGCTCTCGTCGCGCCAACACTCGAGACACGCGTTTCGTTTTATTTCCTTCTTCGCACTCGAGAAGGCAGATTTTTCTGGAATTCGTCTCCGGCCATCTCTCGCAAAAGGGCCCGACCCACCCGAGTCCTCTTCAACCTCGCGTATACCGCCGCTCCGCTCCGCTCGGCTGCGCGACGCTCCATTCTCCTTCTTCAACTTCGTGGGAAAGCAGTCACGGGGAGAGCGGTCTCCCAATCGATCGACGAAGAATCGCGCCGTATACGCGGCTCACGATCGAGGCTCGATCGACCGTAAGAGACGACGTCCGAGTTGGTCTTCCCCCGAAATCGGGGTACCGGGGTAGCCAAGCCAAACGGTTCGAGTAACCGGACTTCCTTGTCGGGAGCGAAAAGTTATGCCGAGCGGAATGCGGCTACCTGTCGCGTGAAGGCCGAATCATATCATCGATATCAAGACACTTCTGCCGTATCGTCGATACTTTTGCAAGTGCTTGTTTGGTGAGCGGAAAGTAGATAATGGTCGACCAGATTCGCGTAGAAATGCCATTAATTAGAAATAAAATTGAACAAATATGAACAAATGTGATAAAAAAGAACAAAGAAAATGAAGAGTATAATGCTATATGTTTCTGGATGTTGCTACACGGAGAAAATTTTATATTAAAAATTACTATGTATGACAATAGCCGTGGACCATTGCTGGAATTATAAAAATTTTTACTATGTTATTATATTAATAATTATTAAACTCTTTTGTGAAAACATAGTAAAAATTTTTATAATTCCAGCAATGTCTACGGTTACTGCCATACATAGTAATTTTTAATATAAAATTTTCTCCGTGTATATGTTTCTGTGAATAGGTGTGATAAAAGAATCTTTTCTTAAACGTCTGCAGCAATACATAACTCGTCAAATGGAGATAATAGATTATTTCGCTTAAAGAGTAGAGAGACTGAAGATGAGATAAAAGAGACGGAATATGGTGAGAAGATGGAAAATTATGTATGTCGCATTCTCTGGAACTTAGTCCAACATCGTAAACGATGTGTACACCGAAAGAACGATAAGGTTGCCACAACCACAATAATAGTAATATTTGGTTCAGCCACGTCCTGTGGTTGTCACATTCACATTGCTTTGTGTAGTGCATCTATATATGTTTGTCTCAACATTCACTATGTTTGCTGTACCAAATGCATATAGTTGCTTTCACATCAATGTGAATGTGACAACCACAGGACGTGGCTGTGCCAAATGTTACTATTATTGTGGTTGTGACAACCTTATCGTTTTTTCCGTGATAGTAATCATCACGTGCTCCATGGTGATTTTCTTGACAAAAGTACTCTCAATGGTTTGCCATTGCCTTCCGAGAGGTGGTAATAAATTAAAAATTTGATATGTTCTGGGTGGGTTTGAACCTGGGTCTTTGGCACAGAAAGCAGACGCGCAACTCTTACCCCACGATCACCACTTAACTTGACGCATTTTTTCTTTCGATATAAATGTCTATTTTATAATCTATTTTAATTAACATTAATAAACGTGTACCATTGACTACAATACGAATTTCTTGTTCGATACAGATAATTCATTTCCTACGTAATACGTAAAACCAACTATGATATCAGCCATAAGAAACCGCAAGCGTGAACAGCGGTCCCGACTGGCTCTCGAGCGCTAGTAAATCGCGGAGTAATACGTCTCCTTCGCTGGAGGGAGCAACAAGAGTTTTTATCTATTTCTTTTCCCTCTTTCGCCGACACTGAGCCACGCTTACGGATTTACTCCGGCATTCGTCGCGGGTTTTCTTGCCGCGAGTCGCTTTAACTCGCGGCACGCCGACGACGACGATGACGAGTCTCCGTTCCTGCGGAGGTGAAAGGCGGCGGTGGCGGTGGCGGCGGCAGAGGCGATGGAATATTAGCGGGCTCGTTGCGTTTTGCCGGTATCAACAATCATCATACCTCAGCTTGATATCCGGTGATTTGCCACAACGTCACGCCGGGGGATGGTAATCGATACCGCGTTTTCTCGACCCGCTCTCTCGGCTGATGTATCCTCGCGCGTCCATTTACGGTATCCTCGAGATCGTTGGAAGTCCGAGGATGACCCGGCGAGGCTAATCCGAGAGATTTAACGTGATGGAGAACATGACGCTTCGAACGAACGTTTTCAAAGTGTTTCAATTTCTTTAACCTTTTTAATCCGGATAATCTTCTTTGACTTTATTAATATTTTGATAACTAATAACAGACTACTCTCTAAATTTCTTGGAGTAAAATCTCACTCCAAAGAGTGAAAATACTGCCACTTTGAAATTTGAGTGGCAGTATTTTCACTCGCTTGGAGTGAATTTTCACTCAATTCGCTCAAAAAAATTTAGAGAGTAAGGACAATCTAATTTATAAATGTAAAAATTTCACCACATTTGTTTCGACTCAACTGGCCAATTTTAATTTAAATTAATATATCGCAAATTGCGACGTTTTTCGACCATGGGTTTTGGTCCTTTCTAAAGAGAGTGAAATTAATTTTAATGTAAAGAATTTGTTGCGAAAAATTTATCTTGGCTGAGGTAAAAGTCGAAACAAATCTCTTCTGTGGTTTAATATTTACTGGCGAAGAATATCCCATCTCTTGTAAAAATTTCATTTTAATGATAGATTCCTGAGTTGAGTATTCTTTAGATAAAATATGGCAATAATAATAAATTATACGTAATTAAATATGAGATCTTAAGATCACGATATTCAAGTATTCGTTTTCGAAATATTAAAAAATTTTTGATATTTCTCACAAATGTGAAATTGTTTTGCAAAACCACTTGAAATAGGTTAAAATAGAAATGATCGCGCGAATTGACAGATGTTAGTTAAAATGTAAGTGCAAACATTAATATTCATGTAATTGCGGCATGTGGTTTAGGTATGGAAAAACGTAGGGTAGATTATACTAATATATTCACCACGACTGGATTAGCAACGTCAGTTTTAACTAGACATAGGTGAGTAGTTTGAAATCGGTACTTTATACGATCCGCTTGAATCGCACCTGTCACCCGCGACTCGGTCAACGAGAAAGAACATCGGAGGGTGTAATTAAAAGTTCTCGTATCAAGAACCTCTGGCAGCTCGCTCGTTCGTGTACATGGAAACGTAATACAACCCACATTTAACGCATACGAACTGTTTCTCGCGCTCAGTTTTTTCGTCATGCTACTCACATCAAATGTCAAAAATACAAACTGTCAGATTTCATTTTATACATATAATAAAATATGCATTGCAATTATAGCAAAGCGCATTCATGCGCGAATTATCTTGATTTTTCTTCTTATATTTTTGTAATATTATATACTAAATTAAGAAAAAATAAAATCATTTCGACCAGTCCACAACTTACTTTCGACGGTGAACATGTAATTTTATGCCTTAAACTGATTTTACATATTAATTGACGTATTGTGCATTTTAATTGCTATGTGTTATGTTAACACTAAGAACCTCTTTTATTTCCATTTCTATCACCATTGACATATGAGACATCTTAAATAAATGATTGTTCGGTTAAATTGTCATAATTTAAGATGTCCTTGTTGTGTTGATGAGAGACTTATGTTGTGAGATTGGATTAGTATTTACTAGATAAGTACCCAAGCCAAGGGTCGAAACGTCGTAACGTTTTCTATATCAAACCTTTGCTAGTTGTTGTCGATACTAAAGACTACTGTTAATTATTTACTGGCGGACTATCTATTATTTCTTGAAAATCATTTCTGTATACATTTAGTATTGCAAATACAACTTATAATAATAAGATAAAATGCTTTTAATTATAACACTGTTATAAAGTGTTTAGTCATCAATCGTTACAAACTAAGCTGTTCATTTTTCGTATTAAAAATTTTAGTATTAATTCGCTTTACATTGCTACGCAAAAACCACAGCGTACGTAGATTTGTATCTGTTATTTCATCATTTTTAACGAAAGAGAAATTAATAACACTCGTACGCAAGACAGACTCAGCTGTCTACGATATATACCCCAGACGACCGTAATTACGAGCAATCGAAAAAATCCAGGAATTCATCCTGCTATGCGACTAATACGTTTTCCACGGCTCGTGAACGCCGGGATGGAAAGGCCGACCGACGCGGAGGGGCGGCGGACGGAGGCAACCCCTGTCGATTCGCTCGTAGTCTTTTTGTCTGACCGTTGGTTTGTCCATCTAGACATGGTTTCGACCCTACGCAGATACAGGCGAAAGACAGAGGCAGAGGTAAAAGGGAGGGCCAGGTGGTGCGCCGCTGATGCGATGATGTGATCGCGCCATATGCTGCGCCCTCTAGGGGGCTCAACCATATACGCGCCTACTAATTAATTCCCAGGCCTTTGTTCTAACAGACACTATCGCTGAAATTACCCCCGGTACCTTTGCTTTCGCGCGGCGCCAGGAACCGGCCAGGAATGCGTAATCTTCGTTGGCCCGTGACGGATAAAACATATGTAAGCGGGTGCCCCTGCGAGATATCCCGCGTATGCGAGAATCGACATTGATTATTAATCGTTTGCTTATCGGTACATCCGGAAAAGAATACACGGCAGACGGCGTAAGACGCGAGACATTCAGAAAATTATATTTGAGGCATCACTGAACCAATCAAACGTAATGCTTGAGTTCAAAATTGGTAGAGAGTTCATTCACACATCTAAATAGTTTCTTCTTTATAACGTAATAAGATATTCATACCACACAACTGAGATTAATCATACTTGAGAATATCACCTTTCTATAAACACGCGGGAAGCAGAAGACAACGTGATAGATGTAATCTGCCCGCTACTTGCTTCGCGCCACTTTTAGGGCTTCTAATCCGCCAAGATCACTTGCACCCCGTCTTTACTCACTTAACACAACTGTCCGCCTGCTTAAGAAACTCCGTGATTTACAAGGTTGCCCTGTCGAGATTTCCCATCCGACAGTAAGACCCGCCATTCGAACGAGGACAAATCACGTCAAGGCGTGCTATTCGCCGAGCCCTAACCCTAAGCCCTAACAAACGCGAACCCTGTATAATCATCCACACGAGTTGCAATATATCGCATGACTATTACATAAACCCTGACCGCGCGACACCGCCGACGATAATTAACCGGCTAAACCCCGATGCATTACCCAGCCGCGGCACAGACGCAATGGCGGGGCTCCGATTAAGCCGACGGTGATTAGCGTCTCTAACGACGCGACGGCCGTGTACGGCCAGGGTCAAACGACGAACGTATAGAAATATAAATACGCCGTTTCGCGGCGTAGTCGATAAGGGGGCGAGAAGGGGCTGCATCCGCAGGTAACCGCAGGGGTAGCTCAGCTAGGAAGTACGGAGAGCTGCAGTGCCAGCCTGTGTAACCGACACCAGTCATTCGCCTCCCCCATTTCACCACCATGTTGTGCCACTTGTGCCCCCTGCCACACTCTGTCCCCCCTCGAACTCCCCTGCCGGTGTCGTGTCTGCTCCCTTCTCTCCCTTTCTCTCTCTCTCTCTCTCTTTCTTCTCTTTGCGAGCGCTCCGCCGCTCGCTCTGCGGAGTCCTCGCCGCGAGGACTGAAAACGATATGTTTGCGTTGCCTATTCCATATTTAATTCCGATCGCCGTATAATTGTACCCGTCCGTGAAAACCGGCGAGATTATCCGCGCGATTGTGCCGAGGGGAGTGCGCTAATCCACTCACATATGATTGACGCAGGGGGAAAGTGTGATCGAAGAAACGGAGCACGATATAGAGGATAACACGGTGTAGAACATATGTAGTATTTCTGAGGCTTTCTTAGGCACGCGCACGCAAAAGTGTGAAGACTTTAAGAAGATAAAGAAATAGTCTCTTTCATATTACAAGAGATTGGAAACAAAACGAAATTCCCAGGAAATAGTAACGAAATGTGATTGGTCCATCGGAAAAGCTATGTTTCAATCAACAGTTAATTGAGCAGTGGACTATAATAGGACTAGATGAAGCTCCATTTATAATTAGGACAAAGTACAATGCTCTCTTAATGTTCTCATACTTTGATGGCTTAAACCTAGCTTCCCACACTGGGGTTCCTGTAACCCCAAGTAAAATTCTCTAGTTTGCGATTTTGAAATGTAACTTCTCTTACAAGCGAATATTTTACAAACTATTGTCTTTTTCATATTTTTCTATGCATAGGCATATTCCTTGATGTGTGGCGTATCGATGGAAAAAAATTACTTCAAATCAGTTGATTTTTTTCTTATATTTTTAGCCTAATATTTTTGACTGGGGTAGCCTGTACCCCAGTGTGGGAAGCCCGTAAAAATTTAAAGTGTGGGAAGCTAGGGTTAATAGGTATTTCATTTGGCTTGTTTTACAGCGAATAAATTATCATTCAATCCATACGTATCGCTTCTTTAACGAAATGCAATCTTTCGATCTCGATTAATTATCCCGGGAATTAATCGCAATTGTAAAAACTCGATACCGCATCCATTCTACGCAAACAATCGCAGTCAGCTGCACTAGTACGGTGTGTTAATAATTCCAGATCGTCACTACAGTAATTCAAAATCCCGCGATCAAGATCCAACGTCGGAAAATAATTTCGTGTGTCCCTGCACGCCATTCCCCGTGATACTGTACTCGAGTTCGCGATTCCGGACGGTGTAAGAATAATTGGAACGACATTCGCCCGCTGTGCGACGATATTACAACACCGAGATAACAGTAGAGTCGAGATGTAGATAATTTGTTCTGCAAAAGTGTCACGCGTCTGCAGAGAGACTACGTATGACAGGGAAAGTCTGTAGATATAAGAATAACGAGTAACAATACTATAACGCCATTAGATTTGTAATTATTTGGTACTGTCATATTTAAAGAATTAAATTAAATTAAATTAAATTAATATAATTAATTATAAATTAAAATAAAAAATTTAAGTTAACATTTATATCAATTAATTCATAAAAGAGCTAATATTTTTAATTTTTTAATCAAGTTGATATTCATTTTAGACTTGGTTATATATATTATAAAATTATGTTTATAATAATTAATCGGAGTTACTTTGTCAAACTGCTATTCATCGACATCTCGGATATTAAATTGAAAAAAATCATCCAAACGTTCTTCGATATTTGCACCAGGGTTACGATTAATATTTCGCTATAATCGGAGACCGAGAGAACGCGCGCAGCGTCTCTTTCGTCGAAGACATTACGGTTTCGAGAGGGAAAGACAATATTCTTGATTCTTCGCGCAACGTGCCGACATCAATCTCGGGACGTCCGGCGGGACGGAACTTTTTAATCGCTCGTCAAGAGAGCCGTCCGATTATTTAAAGGAAGGGCTCCTTTTGTGACGCCCGACGGTCCCACTGACTAATAACGCCATCGATCAACCGGTGACTTCACACGGCGCATTTAATGCGCCGTGATGCCGTCATGATACGCGTACTTTGAATTAGTTCCACGATCAGAGGTCACGGACGTGCGCGGTTTTGTTCGTACGCGATCTTTTCGGGATCGGGACCGCAGCCGGCCTGGCTGGACATAATTGGGCCAGCCGTCGCGTCGATAAACGTTCGCGGAATTTTTTCAGATCAGTTCCACGATGTCGGGCCGGAACGAAGCGAGAAATCAAGTCCTTAAGTAGTATTAACTGTGCGTCGTTTGGGTAAAAAAAAAAGTTCATTATATCTCCCGAGGTATATGAAATCTCATAATGCAGCGTTAAAATACCGCGATTGCATTACTATACTTGACGTATTATCATTCACATTGTCTTGTGAAATATATGAATTATGTTTTACTTTACTTGACGTATTATCATTCATATTGTCTTGTGAAATATATGAATTATGGATCTAACAAAAAATTCTTAGATAGAAATTTACGCATTACACCAAGAGTTAATCAGTTAACTGGTGGATCCGAAATCAACGTTTTGTGCCAAAACTGGTGAGAGTAATAATTTCGTATTATACATGGAAGTTTATCTATAAGGATTTATCAAGTTTAATGCAAATCCATTGAAAATTGGCAGAGCTATTCATGGTGCTTATATATGAGTCATTATCAGTTATGGCACTTTTTTTGCTCATATATGAGTCATTGCCAGTGAACTGGTTAATCTAAAAAACATTACATTTTATAACATTATTTCGTTTATATCGTTGGTTTATTTGGTTTGTGATTGATGAAATTCTACAAGTTTCTGTATATAAAATTGCAGACATTGCATAATAATAATAGCGGAATTGCATTTCCTGCTTATAATGACAATGAAAGGAGAAAACTGGCTGTCAGCACAGTGATAATTTTATACACGTTGTTGGGAATTTTTCTTTTTTTTCTCATGTGCGTACCGTCAGCTACAGTGTACTCCTACGTATGCTTTTCTGAGCGTTTCAATGTCTCGGATATTGCGCACAATACAATGCGCTTTCACTAGTCATTATGAAATGCAGTGTCATAGTTCGTCCCTAGTTATTAAAAAGTTCGGTTACATCAACTGGTAATTAACCGAATCATTGTAGGCGGCAAAAACCGTAAGTTATGAATATGATACGTTTGGGCTATATTTAAATATATGAATAATGCTATTATTTATTGAAATTTCGTTTTATGATAAATTGTTCCATTTTTCCTTATTCTAACAGCAAAATGGCAATTTGTTCATATGTATACACATTAAATTATATAATTATTATATTATACTATATAATTTTTTCAGCGTATTTATAAAAAAAAAAATATATATATATGTATACACACAACTATTATATATAGTTTTCAAGTTTTATGTAGTTTAATAAATTTATTTACTACATTTTGCTGTTATAAATCACATTTCACGTTTCAAGAAAGATTATTTTCACTCATATACATATCTACTAATAGCACAGACAAAAATTAGCTCTTATATCGAAATGACCTGTAATATATCAATAGAGAAGTAATGATTGTTGGAAAGATGGTGCTCACGTATAGCAAGCACATCATTATCAATTAACGCGCGAAAAAATTGTCTTTATGCCTCCGCGTTTCAAAATCGCGCGCTGCATGCTCATGAATCAAACTCAGTTCCACCATATGTCGCAATAATCCTCGAATCGGCGATCAACATAAACTTACGCATCGCGATGATTGCGATTCATCGCTCGCGGCATTCCTCGGGCTCACCTACTACCAGTGCAAAGTGAACGTAATGTAAACGTGCGACACGCGCGACGGTATCCTGCTCGTTCGGTCAGGAGTACAAAGAAACGTGCTGTAGTGCTTTTGTTATCGAACAGTATCACGCGTCCGTCGGCATTACGTCCGGCGCGATAAATTGTTAGAATCGTGAAACGATGGCGGGGCTAATGGACAAATCGATAAGCCATTATCGGGCCGACGAATCTGGGAATCCGCGGAGATGCATGAATATCACTGCGTATTCGTCATATTTCGTGGGACCTGTATCTTGAACTTCATCTTACGTTCCGCAAGATTTCGTAATTACAGATTATCCGAGATAGAAAGTGGAGTGTGGCACAGTGGCACATTTGGTGGGAGAAACATATGAATGAGCTTTTGCCTTTGTCAGAAACTACCTTTCCTATGATTGTTTATATCATTAATACTGATAAGACCTACATATGTCACCCTTGGTCGCTTTGTCAAACTCCCCGCAGATTCGTTTCTGGATTTTCTGAACGCTATCAGCAATGGTCAATTCTTTGAGGGCACGGACAAAGCGCTCACGTCGACGTTCACAATCACCAAAGTTTCAGATACCATCGAGCGAGAGGGGGTGAAGTTAAACGAGCGGGCACATGCAAAGGTGTCTTGTTCACTGGGTCAGGAGTGCCAAGAAACCTTCCGGGTTTCCAGCTGATCGCGGCACGGGCATAGCGTGGCATGGCGTGGCGTGGCGTGGCGTGCTGGCGTGATGCGTGTGCGGTACCCGCACACGCGGGGAGAGAAAGAGAAAGAGGGCGGCGGAGGTTGCCCCGTGCCCGGGGAAGTTACTTAGTTCAGCACGGTCTGCCGCGGCCTGCCACTCGGATATCGTGGATCCATGATCCTCGTCGTTCGCTCTCGTGTGTCGTGTCCCACCGTCGGTGGTATCCGCGACGTGTCCGTGTGGATACCACCTTCGGGGCAAGTCGAGGTGCCGTGCGTGCAACTACGTAAAGCTCTCTCCCTCTCCCACCCCCCGCTATCTCCCTCTCTCTCCGCACGCACCGTATACGTTACAATGAGTCTGCCCGGGCGCACAGCGACTTGCATCGCGGTTCGCCTTGCGTGCTGAACTTCGGGGTATGAACGTTATATCCGGTGAGGCTCGTGGAAGCATCACGAATCGTCGAACCCGGACGACGAGCTAAGTTGGAGGCGTCGTACGATAATAAGATGAGGTGGTATGACGTGACATGGGTGTCACGTCATAAAACTATCTCAATGGATGATTTAAAGAAGTAATGAGGCTGCTGTACATTCAAATGAGCTTCTTTCACCTGTATTAAGGAATCAGTAACAAATTCATCTATTAATAAATTTCAGCGAGAACTATCTTATGCCTAGATGAACTAGACACATGTCTAAAGTTCGTGCTTCTAAGGGTATCCGTAAATAACGTAATCGATATTTGTTGGCAATTAAACTCTTAACTCGAATCTGTCATAACGAGAAACAAGTATTATGATTTAGTAAAAATCTCAGAAGTTAAGATTATTCTATTGCGTGAAATTTCTTCGCACATGTTTGATTATTGTTCAATTACTACACGGAAAGAACGATTTTGCTGAAGTATCTAAAAATTTGACCAAATACAGATCTGAAGATAATTTTATGGAACCATCCAAAGAAATTATGTAAGACCATATAATTATTTTGATGGTCCAACGAAATTATTTTCAGATCTGTATCTGGCCAAATTTTTAGACATCATTCAGCAAAACCGTTCTTTCCGTGTAGTTACGGAATAACTATTTTCTTTGTCGTCTGTTAGACAGAGAACCAATGTGACTCACCTATAATCTACTCATTTAGATAAGAATTCATTCAATGAAATGCTAAAATTGGAGGGAAGTATCAGGCTCGCGCAACTAAGTAAAATTTCCTATTGATCTACCGCAATTTCTCTCCCCCTTATCTACATATACCTGGCGCGATTACATTTCTCGAGTTCTTTCTTCCCAATTCTGATTGCGAACGGATCGGACGATTGTTATCCCGATAGCGTGCGCAATTTGAATTATAAATCGCGATGAAATTAAGACGGCCTTATTTCGCGATGCATAAAGCACGTAATTGCCCGGCGGGACGGCCGTGAGCGGCGCGTTGTGGCCTCCCCTCCGGAGAGTCCTACAATCCATTCGGGTCGATGGATGTGCGCCGGTAGGAAAAACGTAAATCCTGATTCGGTCGAGACGAACGGCGGCGCGGGCGCTTCCTCCTAGCCTTGGTCTTTATCGCGTAAAACGCTTAAGTTATTTACTATCACACGGGCTCGCCACCAAATTGCACGTTATTGCACTGCTCGAGCGTCTAGACTTGCCTCTAAGTGCACACTAAGCAATTAAGTTGGGCGAAATTCAAGGCTTAGGAGAATATGTCTTGCGAAGTAGATAAATATCGAGAAAGTAAGCGAAGAGAGCCGTGAAACAAAAAATGATCCACTAAATATAATTTTGAAACAATTAAATATATATTTAATACAAGTTTCCTACACGGAAAAAAAGATATGATGCACATAACCAGAAATATTTAGTTGTAAGCAATATAGTTGCATCACCGTAGTTATCTTTGTATGATGATTACTTGTATGGTATATGACTTGAAGTATATGACTTATATACTTTGGTGTCAACTACATCGCTGTAGTTGCGCGTGATCTGGTTGTGGCAACCAGAATTTAGTTGAGGCTCATTTATCATGGATAGGCTAATTTATCCATATAGTTGCGTCGATCGGGAAACAGAAACAATCTGATTGAAGCAACCAGGTATTGTTACTGCTGCAACACATCACTCAACAATTGCTCTACGGTTGCAGCAAACACACAATTAGTTGTTCCATATATAACTATTAAATCTGGTTGACATAAACAGATTTCTGTGCAAGCCAATCATTCTTTTTTTTCCGTGTAGGTTTTCATGTACAAAATTAACGAGTATTTTTATAAATTTCTACAAAAATATCCGGTATATCATTAATGTAATTCATATGACATCAAAAAGTAATCAACAAAGTAATATTGTTTTGCATCTCACGACTTCAACTTTATTTTTTGAATTTATAGGTACATAGTCTGTGAATTTTTTTAACTAATCTTCAAACATTTCTAAAAATACTCTGAAAAAATAATATTCTAGAGTAGTTTTAACGAAAAATGGCAAACACTCAAAGTTAAAAATTGGTGAAGATTAGTCGTTTAAAGTGTATCCTAGTCCGGCCTTGTAGATGAAAAAGAAATGATATAAGTGATTTGTGTATCGTGGTAGATATCAATAACGCGTTCTGACGTGCGCACGAGTGTTAATAACCTTGGCCGTGTAACACGGCGAACGTTATGAAGCGAGTGCTGATTACCACGGTCGTTAATTCTTGGCTAATATACCACGGTAACACTCTCGGTATGTATACCGTATATGCGTATAAATATACGGTGAAGAATTAGAAGGTCGTACGTAAAGTATGTTACGATACCATCGCGGGCGTATTTATATCAGGATGATACTGTCTCGGGTTGCAGCAGGAGTTACAGCTGCCGCTGCACACGTCCCGCCGTCGCCATGTGCGATTTCGATTTCGCAATGTGTCCCGTGGACACGATATTCCCGAGTGGCCGTGATCACGAAGGAAAAATTTACGATTTTACGCTCGTAAACCTTAATCTTCTACGAGTCTCATCGTCAAACTCGCTCTTGCGTCTTACATTGCCTTGCGCACGTAAACTGTCTTGCTAATAAAGTTAATTAAAGCTAAAAATACAGAATTAATTCTTAATAATAGTAACATTTTTTATGTCTGCAGGTCTCCCTATATATACAGGTTGTTTCAGAATTGCACGGCACTATTTTAGGGAAATATTTTCTAGGACAAAATGAACAAAAAAGTTTATATAAACATCAATAAGATATTAAAGAGTAAAGATTATGTTTAACAGTAAAACACACAAATCTTTACTCTTTAATATCTTACTAATAAACAAGTTTAGGACATATGTTTATATAAACTTTTTTGTTCATTTTGACCTAGAAAATATTTCCCTAAAATAGTACCGTGCAATTCTGAAACATCCTGTAGTTAACAATGTTTATGAAATTATTATCTTCTTAGACTGCATTTACTTTATAGTAATTAATTATCTCAAAATTGCAAAGGTATTGAAATGTCTGTCAAAGATATGAGTTATAACATTTATATCTTACTTATTATTATTTTGTCATATTCCTTCAAAATATATTTTTTGTCTAATGTATTCAATAAATTTCAAGAAATAAAAACAACATATAGTATAAACTGTATATATATATATGTCGCAGCCTTATTGCAAAATCAGTCTTTTTGCGAAAGGCTGTCCTTTTGCGAAAGCATTGATCGTTTCTTTAATAAGACTGACGTATTTTAGACTTTTCACAAAAAGGCTAGCCTTTGTGCAAAAGAACTTATTTTGCAATAAGGCTGCGACATATATATATATAGATCTTTCATCTCAAAAGTTTATAATCTTATTTTTTTAAATGTATTCTATTTAAAAAGATTAAATTTTCTATGTGCTTTAAAAATAAATTTATACGCATGTCTTTTTCTTTTCTTGGTCCTAATCATTCCGTTAGAAGAAATCTAAAGCAGTTCCGCAGAATCCGGAAATGTCGGCGTCGAAATATGGAAGCTGGAGCATCTCGTCGCTTTACGCCGGATGAGTCAGCCATTGCGAATCTAAACGTACCGCGCCCTATCGCTTTTACGATCTCTCGCGCATACATTAATTTTCCCTCGCGTTTATGCGCATCCTACGCCATTCTACGCAATTAAGATTAATGATCGCGGGTAGCTTCTTAGCCGCAACAATTAGCCGCCGTGCGCGTTACATGCGTCGAACGTTTCTGTAACGAGACATTTAAGATACCGATGTTACATAAGCGCAGAAGCCGCAGACACGAGCCGCGCCAGCGCGCATTTCTGCGTTAATTTATGAAGAGAGGGAGAAGCCGCGAAGTTTCAGGTGGGAACGAGCTCGCGGCATCGCGGTTTCTGCCGGGGCCTCTCCTCGCGAGAATCCGCGACTCGATTCGCCGCGATGAAAAGACGCGGGAGGGAAGATTGTTACGATCAAGACGCCAATCACATCCACACGCTGCCGATAATAATTACTAGTTGTTATTACACTCCAATTCGCGCCCATCGGTTACGGATACGCCTCGACTATAATCACCAGGATTACGCCCGATTCATATTCATGCACGTAGATTTCCTTTTTTTATGCGCGTTACGTCGCGCTGCTCCGCTCACGTCGATGCTAATACTTTATTAGTGGCGCCAGTACGTACAGACTTCCCGTCGGGAATTATTCTTTTCGTACGATATCAAGATTACTCGTGCTTGGTGCAAACATTCCTCTTTGACATTCCTTCATGCCATGTAAATTTTTATCGTGAAATAGGATTTACAGTAAAAAATGTAATTAAATGTATACAGATAAGTAATTTAGATAATATAATTTTATTTATAGGTATGCATGCTTTTCTGGACTTTTAATGTTTTTTTCTCAATTATTCTGATCAGCGCAAAATTTTATGGTACATTCATTTTGAAACTCATTGTCAGATTTTAAATTAAAATTTATAATCAGTTAAACAAAAATACTAATCCTCTTTCTTAAAAATCACTGCAAATCGAAGATTATTTAGTCTGCCAATACTTTTAAAAGTTAATAATTTTCAGTTTATAAAATTCCTACTAACAGTTACAATGTCATCTGCAAAACCCGAGCGGTCCGAATACATAATCCTGGCATATAAGAAATTCAACGCGCATTTCCATTAACTTACACAGGAAAAGAAGCCTGACCAAGCGCAATTATACGGAGCAATAGATGAAAAACGAGCAGATTCGCCCGGAGAAGCAAGAATCCTCTTAATAAGAAAATTCTACGATCCGTGGCGCACTTGCGCATGCTTCCATGCGCGCGTATTTCACTACGAATGCGGTCGTACACAAGCCGGTTGGATGCGTTTCTAATTGTAACTTACGTATAAATATTTTTAATAGCAACATCTCGGTTACAAAAAAAATTTTTTTTAGATATATATGCCTTGCAAACCATATATATTTTTTAAAAATTTTTTTTGTAAAGGAGATGTTGAAAAATTATTTCTTTAACTGCAACCAAAATATTTGGTACACACATTATGATTGGCAATACAAAATATTTTACTTGCGTCAACCAAATTTATTATAGACAGAGCAAAATTCACAAATTCGTTTAAATTAGCGCAACCGAATTATTTACTTAATTTTTTTGGTTTCATTAACATTAATTTAAAATTCGTTATTAATAAAACTATTTGTATTTTAAGTAATGAATTTTGCAAAAAATTTGTAATTATTCCAATTGTATTAATTTATAATAAGTATTATACCCAGATAGCACAAAATTCGACAAAGCGAAAAGACAACGTGCTGCTCACTTGCGAGCAGTACGCGGCGCCGCCGCCAGATGGACGCGGCAGAGTTCTATTTCTCGCACAGCATTATATGAGATTTTTCATTCATATTCTAATGATGACTCTTGGAAAGAGAGTCCCCAAAATTGGGCACCAAGAGTGAATATTATTTTGGAAGTAAATGTTATTTTGACATTACAATTATAAAATTAAGACGAAAAAATATCTAAGAAAAATATTAAAGGAAGAAAAATATTTTTGTTGCAGAAACTAAATAGAAGGGACCAAATTTTTTGGATGGAGTAATTAAACATTTGGTTGAACCTATATTAACCAAATTATTTGGTTAGGTCTACCAAATTTTGATTATGACAATAAAATTATTTTTTCAATGTGCAATTTTGTTCGATCTGTCATCGGTTTAAAAAATTCGATATAATAAATGCGTTACTATTTTGTCGCTTCGTCTTCGACGTTCTGATTGACTACTCGTCATTCGAGATACGCTTTGCGCGAGGAAACGAGGGAGAAATTAGCGATTTCCTAAGAAAGATATCTCCGTTAGTCGTTAGCATGAGCCGCGAACCAGCAGCAGTCCGGATAGCGATCTTCTCGGCCGCGAGCTCAGCGACCATGAGTAGACTGAATATTTTTCATATGAAAATCCAGGTGGGAACCTATTCAGAGCGCCGGCTAAAGCGAATTTTTTTCTTCTCACGCACATCGCGTACGCATCTATGAACATGCATAGCGCCGGACGAGATCAGCGATGAAATGCAATATTCATAAATGCTCCCTTTTTTTCGGTTTACTTGCTATATAGCAACTCAATTAAGGGTTTGACATAAAAGTGGCTGTAAATACTACGTTCTCCATTTATCTGAGGATTTATTGGTTTGAAATGAGACAGCATTCTATAATCTTAAGAGAAAAATGGTAACATTTGTAATATAAAAATTCTAAGCAAGGCAGTTTTTCTGCCTTTTGCCAAAGAAATGAATATTCAGGAAAGAAACTTCTTGGGATTTCTATTTTAGGCATTCACGGTTTGTATTATATCAAGTCGTCAATTTTGTTCCACAAGAATGAACACGGAAATGATATATACGCGCATATTATGATTAAATGTGAAATGCATTAAATACTCTTTCTTTCGTATCTATGTATTCAAGAGAAGTGTTCCGGCATTTTCTTGCTGACTCAGTAATTAAAGCGATGTTTTATTCTTTGAATGAAGCGATTCATGGTTGGCTTAACATAGTTAACTTAATACACATACTATATAGCGTAGAAAGCACAAATGAGGCGACAGTATATTTTCTACACTGAGAAAAAAATTTATGATATATTTGTGACTATAATTAAATAGTAAATAATTATAGTTAGGTGCACCATTTTTAGTTATTACTACTATAATGTTAGTAATGATAACAAAAAAATAGTTACAAACACCACAATTTAACTATAATTATTATAGTTAAAAAAGGTTTCAACTATAATAATTAATAATAATTAACTATAATAATTATAGTTAAATTATGGTATTTGTAACTATTTTTTTGTTATTATTACTAACATTATAGCAGTAATAACTATAAAAATGGTGCACCAATTGTAACCATAATTATTTACAATTTAATTATAGTCATGAATATCATAAATTTTTCTCTGAGTGTATAGTTTCAAGTAATTATTATAAATCAAAATTCTGACGAGGAAAATTTTTTCCACAAAAATTCGATAGAAAAAGAATACTGCCATATTGTAGAATGTTAAGTTTCATAAGCGAACTTTAAGTTGCAATTTTCTTCTCAAACATAACACTGTCTTGTATGACAATTTCAAGACAAGTCCATCCTGAATAAGATATTTTCATTCCTTTATCGTATATATTTTTAAAATTTGTCTATATTGTAATCGCTATCCAATAAATCATTAAATTATATTGCTTAGCAAATTTCTCTATTTCTTATCTCTATATTATCTTTATATTATTCGGCATACAAAATATCCGTGACTCCCGCATTCCTTCAACGCGAGAAACAATCGTTCCTATCAAGTTTCCGATCACGCCGTTGCGTCACGTGAAAGATCGGGTTAAACGTGATATTCCGACTGCGAGAAACATCGGGAAAGCCTTGCAACGAGCATGACACATAAAGCGTGTTATGATTTCGCGGTCGCTAGAAAAGTCGCGCGCGACCATTCTACTCTCGCGACACACGCAAACGCCGGTCCGTCGATGCGAATAGATCGCGGCAGGATAAGTCAGACACGACGTAATTTACTTCTCTGATGGCTCGGCGTATCGAGACTTACGATAGATAGCTCGATCATTCGCCCCACGTTACGTTATGATTACGCTCCTGCCAACGTGACTGCACCGACGTGAAACGAGAACGCGCGGCGCACAAATAACTCGTCATTAAAAAACCGGCAAGATTATTCCTCGATCGACTGTCATGCGGCGTTTAAAAAATTGCGAGAGACTTTACAAAAGGCATCGGCTAACAGAAAACATCAGCATAGTCATGTAAATAGCTACGAATACACCGTGCGTTTAGGCCGCGGCCTATACCCCAAATTCGACCTAAAAGGTGACCTGAGGTCACCTACAAGTGTTTACAGCAATCGTTTAGGTCGAATTTGGAGTATAGGCCGCGGCCTAAACGCACGGTGTAAACTAGGCCAATGTTTTCACGTGAATGCCTTTATTATACAAAATTTTTATTCAGTTATATTTTAACTCGATCGTACACTGAAAAAAAATTCTTAGTAAACTTGTGCATTTAGTAATACTTTTTTTGAAATATTTGATTATTATTACCAAATATAATAATAATAACAAAACATTTTGTAATAATTATAAACATTTTAAAAGAGCAAATTTTGTTTAGTTGAGCCAACTAAATTATGTAATACTTATTATACGTTTAGTTGAAACTATTTCACCAAGGTGCTTGGTAACATTAACCAAGCCTAGATTTTTATAACCAAGTCTTTCTTTCAGTGTATAATAAATGATAAGAGATTTCTCTTATTTAATGTAACTTACAGTCTTCTCTATTAATTAGGCTAACATATATTCTAGCTTGTATTTTCATCAGATATCAACATATTCCTAATTAACAATTAAAAATTCGTGATAATAATTTTCATCATAGTTATCGAGACTCGTGAACATTCCAACACGATTTTATATTTTTATGTTCTTCATCGATATAATTACAAGAAGATACCGAAAGGAGCCCATCGTTATTGCCGATTCAAAAACTAAATCTTTTTTCTTTCGCGGCGACGGATGACAATAAAAGCGTATAATCCGTTCAAGGCTAAATAGAGACCGGAACGTAATCCGATGCAACTGACTGACAGATGCGGCGCAACGAGTGCAACGAATTCTCCATTCACCTGTCGGACATGCTCGTGGAATTGCGAGTGAGAGCTGAGGCCGGTGCCGCGAGAAAGAAAAGAATTCGCGGGAAAATTTACGGGGTGCATCGAAAAGCGGGATATACGTCTTAATTAATGTTAAGCAGATTGCGATCGCAACTCGTGCAACTCGAACAACTGCGGTTTCTTTTCGTACTACGAGTGCGATAGGAATGCACTTCGCTACAGCGAAGGATCTACGTTTGCTCCAATTACATAAGTGCAGCAGCGGCTGAATTTACAGCGAATTACAATGCATGAATACTTTGTTTGTCCAGAGTTTTATATAATACGTATTATAAATATGTATAATATATACCCAGATAACACACGATATCCAAAGAATGTCCATAGGATGTTCTAAGAACATTGTAACGTTCTTAGAATGT
>NJRP01000008.1:1177480-1224073 GCA_003063835.1 Aphaenogaster floridana
CTTCATTTTTTCACTGATTAATACAGTTTTTAATCCAAGATGTACATTGTAGTATCATTGATGTTTGTAGTATCTCTTAAACGCTACAAAATGACGCGCGCGCGACTATATCTTATTTTTTATGAAACTGACATTCCTTGTTTCCCTCCCCCCCGAGTCTTAAATTATAATATACTTTAGAATTATCTGAATATCTTCGAACCGGACCTTGATATAACTTTAAGATCCTTGCAACTAATTTGATTGAAAAAAACCAGATCCATGAAACTGATCGCTGATTAATACTCCAGAGATACAATAGATTGCCTAAGAGACGCCGCGGTAAAATACAAAATACCTCAATTATATGTGTGCGGGCGCGTTAAGTCGCGACAGGAGAAAAATACGATAGGAAGACAAGGAAAGAGAGGAGGAAAGAGAGAAAGTAAGATAAAGAGAGAGAGAGAAAGAGAGAAAGAGAGAAAGGGGGAAGGGGAGGTTATTCTTAATTAAAATGATTGCCGACATTACGGCTAAACTCTCGCAATTATGATTCCCTTTCTCCCATAAAAGTGCTGTTTGATGCCCGCTGGTGTTCGTCGTATTTTCAGCTAATAACAGTCTTACGCCCCGCGCCATTCTTATCGGAGTTCATCATCTCGCAACGGCAAGACGAGTGCACCGGTGTAACGAGCATCGGCGGCTAATTTCGATGAACTCTTAGCCTCGGCGCAGCGCGGCGCGACCTAATGACACGTCGAAAACGCGCGTATCTTCCTACGTCCTCCCCCCTGGGACCGGCTCGGTAAATTAGGGTAGAGGACCCCTCTCGAGCGACTCGGCCACGATCTCGTTTCTTCCCTAATGAGCGATTAATACGCGAGTGTTCACGCCGTGGGTATCGCGCCCGGTTAATAAAATTGAGCTCTTCATACGCCGAATCGAATCCGGTCTGTTTTACGTGGAGTTTTGACGATTCGCAATTTCTTTTTCACCGAAACGATTTATAATACATATATAAATTTATATCTCAAGGATAACCGGGCTTTATGAGATCCATTGTGTGCTTGGTATAGCTGAGATTAATTTTATGCAAGTTTTGTATACAATGTAAACTGATATCTGTATAATACAAATTAAGATAGTGATTTTATGTGCATTAACATTTTATTAAAAAAATAACCGTTTGCTTCGCCAGTAATAATCAAACAAAGTGATTTAGTTGAACGACCCAACTGGCCAATTTTATTATTAAATTACGACGTTTCGACCATAGGTTTTGGTCCTTATCAAGTATAAAATTAATCTGTAAAGATTTGGATATAATAGCGATAAATAAATATGTCGAAACGTCGTAATTTAATAATAAAATTGGCCAGTTGGGTCGTTCAACTAAATCACTTTGTTTAACATTTTATATTAATGTGTAAGTTAATTAATTTAATGATCCATATCCCATGGTCCATATCGCGTAATGTATCCTGGAATTATGGAACACTAGTTTCTCCATTATAATTTTCGAAACAGTCAATTTTGAAAATTATAATAAAAAAACGATTATGATACTTTCATAAAAAGAAATTTTTTAATATTTATTACTCCAAAAAACAATTAAAGATATTTGTTATTAATTATCGCAAAATTGATTGTGCCTCGCACTGATACATTAAACTTTAGATTCCTATAGGCCTAATATACACTGATGGAAATGGATATCCCAAGAAGGAGTTATGCTAGGTAAATGAAAATTACGCAGAATATTTGTCTACATGATTTATTACATTGCTACATACTCATCCTATGACTCGTGACCTTGTAACTGGTATCAATGTAGTAACTCATGTAGTAACAAATATTCTCTGTGATTTTCATTCGCTTAGCATAACTCCTTGGTGTTGGGATTTCCATTTCCGTCAGTGTATATGTAAACACACCTTAAACTATTATAAATTAAATTAACATATCATAAGATCATATAAAGATACCAATAAGATAAAGATGCGAAATCAAGTTTAGACCACCGTGCATATTCATCTGATATCCTGCCGCTAAACGTAAGGAATCGCTCGAAGCAGACACGTCGTCGGGGGTCTTTTTTTAATCAACTATCAGCTATTCGAATTCGCAGTCTCACACGGAGAAAATTTTATATTAAAAATTACTATGTATGGCAGTAGCCGTGGACCATTGCTGGAATTATAAAAATTTTTACTATGTTATTATATTAATAATTATTAAACTCTTTCGTGAAAACATAGTAAAAATTTTTATAATTCCAGCATGGTCCCCGACTACTGTCATACATAGTAATTTTTAATATAAAATTTTCTCCGTGCACAATTCGCGTCTTCTTCGCGGCGCGGCCAAGCTCCACGGGGCCCGACGACGGAACTCCGTCCCATAAATATCGCGGGCCCCGCGACGCGAGTTAATAGCGCGACGGAAAGAGAGACGACGCGATGCGACGCGCCGGTTAACTCACACTCGAAGGAGGCTCGTGACTCCACTTGACCGGACGACCGGAGGATGCGGGGATCCGGAGACAGGTGCGCGCTCGCGTTCGCGCGCGAGTACCGGCCGCTGTCCGTCGCGAAAAGTGGCCACGCCGGTTTACGCCGGCAATCGATTTTCCTACCACCTTTGATGATTCCGTCCGATTGCGCCGGCTGACATTCAGCCGCTGATGTATACGGGCTTTAAGCCTATAACCTGTCCGCGGGCCGTTTCGTTTCGCTGTATTCGTATATGGGAGCCGGGGGCGGGGGACGGGGGGACCCGCGAGACGGGGCCCGGAGCCGGTCCCCGCGACATCTGCGACGGCTTCACAAACGGCCGCTGTATGACCAAGTAGATACTACGAATGATCGGCGATCGCGCGGGCAGGTGGAAAGGAAACCTTAAATCCTTTTTCTCCGTTTCATCCCGCATGGAAATCCCCTCCCCCTCTTTTCTATTATGCACTGCTTTTGCAAAACGCGATAGAACTGTAATAGATGCAGGTATCTCTGCGGCACGCATAACTTATATATATAAGTTCCAGATTATGATACATAAAAAAATTTAAGTATTAATCTAATACATATTTTTAAAAGAAGGGCGATGTTAATATCGACAATATTTTCTCTTGTCTAAAATGTGGTATTAATAAATTTTTCAGTTTTAAAATAAAAAAAATAAAATTCTGATAAATCAAGCTTCTAAGAAGTCATGGTTCTTTTTAACAAACGCGTTAATTTTTATATTTTAAAACTGACACTTTTTAAAATGACGATTTTATTTTACGATGTCGAATTTCCGATAGCCAATAAATTTATAAATAATGGATAAAAACACTAATAAAAGAATAGGAGTATTATTTGAATAAATGATCTATCTCTTTCTCCAACTATTGTCAATGCATGTATAATGAAAATGAACAGGATTAAAAACCGAATTGTTTTAAACGTAAAAATGTGTTTCTCGAAAGAACACGGTAGTGTGTAATCTATTATCTAAGAATAACCAATTCCTGACAAATGGGGCGGAGTAGTAGCATAGAAAAGTTGGAGTACGAGGAAGTGAGTTGATGAATCAGATAAGCCGATTCATCCTTCAATCCCATTCATTCACCGTTATTATAATATAACTGCATTCTTTCGCAACGGCGAGGAACGAGTCCCTCCTTCATCGCTCCGCTGAAAATGACAGTGCGGTTTAACGGGCCGGGATGTGACGAACCTCACCGGCGTTGCAAGTTAATAATATAATTAATACAACTCGCACTCCGCCTTTGTGTCTCCCCCGGTCATCTGCATATCGACAATCGCCGAACGTTATTATCGCCGCGATTACCAGCCGATAAATGCGCCGTTCGTTACAAACCGGCGCCGTTCTCGTCACGCAGCCACGAAGAAAGGTGTCGAGCGTCAAAAACCGGCCGGTTTCTTGGCCGTCGCGCGCCAAGTCCGCCGATCGCCGATCTCCCGTTTCGCATCGGGCCGGTCGTGTGTGCCCGCCGTGCAAGTCGATATTCGGCGCGGTCTAATTGCCGCGTTTTTAATAATGACGTTAATGAGCGATGCGTATCGCGTGTCCGGTGGGCCCGACTCGACTCGCCGGGCCCGGGTCCGGCCCAACTTGGCGCGTTGCCGATCCGATTAAAGGCAAATCGAATCTCTCTCCCGACAGTTCTGCTCTCTCTCTCTCTCTCTTTCTTTCTCCCTTTCCCTCTGTCAACCTCTGTTGAAACGGACTTGTCCCCGACACCGATGGCGATACCGATCGTCGCGCACGCGTACCGTGTTCTCGTCTATAAGAGAAAGGGATGAAAAAGGCGCGGTTCGCACAGACGGCCAACAGGCTCTGATCCTTCGCGTGTCCTGTCATTTTATCGAAAATGCCTTCTCCGCGACGTCCCTCGTCGGCTACCGAACCCGGCAGATGTCTCAACGTACTTTTTTAGCGTCTCTCACCGAAACGAACGATAAGGGAATTGACAACGACGACAACAACGCTTGTTACTTAAAGCGAGAGATCACAATTGAAATCGATCGACGTCAATCTCATTTTGCATTATATATATCTGGCCAGAGATTTGTAATATTCGCATATAGTAAATGTTAATATTTTTTATATAGTACATGCATTTATCATTTATCTATTTAGATTCTTCGAGGGTTGAGACTTAACTACAGAAAATGTATTCTTTTTTATTTAGCTTTTAGTTCATTAATTACTTTTAGAGCAATTAAATAAAAAATTATTCTGGAAGTTATATATTGATCTTTAGATATAACCTGAAGATTACCGGAAATAAATTCTTATCGTTATTATTCTTAATGCTAATCGATTTAAAGTTCGAGAGAGTTAAAGTTCGCATTTTTTTCGTAACTCCGCCGAGATAACAAAAATAATTACTAATTTCGACGTACACGACGCACGAATGCAAAACTAATGAACTGCAGAATAAATGCGGCACTTAGTTCTTCTCGATCGATTCGATACGAATGTTGAATTTACGTTGGGGGGGACATATTGCAACCTCGATTGCAACTCTGTTCCCCGATCGCGATATCAAACTGCTGAGCAGCTCGACTTGAATCCAAAGTGGAATAACTCTTAATCTTCTATAGATATGCCAAAAGTTAAAGTAACGAAATTAATTAGGCACTTCGACGAGACCGCACTAACAAGGTAGCTCGCGAATAATAATCAATCCTCGAATTGATTTCGTCGTTTCGTTTCTTTCGATACTGATGCGATATCGATGCTAAATAAATTTGTATTAAAGGAAGACGCAATGTATATCAATGTTCTCTTTATAATTAGTTATCTTTTAATTACGCAGCAATCTTAAGTAGTCGATGTTAGATTTATTTTTAAGAAGCTAATTTATATAATCGTAATTGAAAAAGTGAAATCTTGCGGCCACTTGCGGATTAACGCCGCGATAAAGTGATATTGCTCATATCTATTCATTGTCGTAACTTCGACCGTAGGGAGACAACCCCCCAAAAAAATCAATGTATGCGAATGTAAATCCTTTAGGGAGAAAAGATATTAAGTCGGATAGGTTTTATAACGTATGCCATTATTCGTCGAGTTAACAAACTCGCGCCGAAGGATACTCGTGGATTCGCGTCCACGATTGCCGATGGCTATCGATGCAAACGAGAGGCGCGACTCCGATCTAGAATGGAATCATTTTTCAAACGGCCGACGGACGGATGGACACGGCGAACTGCAAAGAGAAGCGAGGCAAGACAGACGAGATGGAAGCCGCTGACGACTCTATAAAACGACGTGCGTCCTGCTCGCAACATTGTCCGGCAAAATCATGAAGGCCCGCCGCATCGCGATAATGACATGAAAAATGAATTCCGCCACAGATAATCGGTAAAATTAAATAATTGCATTGGTCGGCAGACCGCCGTTTTGATCGGTTGATCACATCTTCCTTAACCCTTTCACCCCAACCGTAAATACGCTTTTTATTTATTCGCAGCGGAAGTAGTCTAAGTAAAATGTAATCTTGTAAAATGTAATTCTTTGCGTTTCAGCTTGAAAACAAACGATGATATCTTAAAACTATAATCGATAGTAAGATTCTGATGTATTTATAGCTATGTAAAAATAAAATTTATAATAAATTCAAATGAGGAGAAAAAAATAAAGACTATTTGGATAAAAATCTTGTTCTATTCCTAATATCCAATATTCTCATTATCTAAAAACATTAAAAATGTCTATTGTTTTTATAATAAAATATTTTAATGCATTAACTCCATTTTCAAATTTCTCAATTCCTTCTCTTTATGATCACGCAAGAAAGTTACTGCATATTTAAAAAAGATATTAGAAATATAGATGGGAGGAATGTGATGTTGTAAATACTATGGTTATAGTCGTCGCCGGAATAAAGATGAAAACGTTAGTCCGAAACATTAATAACGTCGCAGGACTAATTACTCACTGGGCGAGCGCATCAAATACTCATTACACAATTCGTTACCCTCAGACGCCTTAATCAAAACGTACCACACGTGAACATGACATGGTGGCAATATGTGCACGATATATCAGTTTATGACACTGTGTAGAAACGTCTGCCAGCGAAGTCATTCAAATTTAAAGCATCAGCCGAATCTCTCATAATCTTGAAGAATTATTCATAAACTAATTACTCAGACTAATTAATCCCGAATAACCTTCTTTTAAATAATTATCAGTTTATAAAGACTTTTTATTCTCTTTAAATATGTAAAAATATGTATTTAAGTAAATGAACTGAATTACATATTTATCATGTATTGTGTTAAACATCTTAAAATACATATATATGCTAGAATTATAATATCCGATTATGATACGATTTTATGTAAATAGATCGTACTGATCTACTGAAAAGAATTTTATTAAGAAAATTAAAGAAATAATTAATAATTACAGATGTACTAATTCGATGGTTAGTTTTATTATCCCGTATTCTTTGATGCGCGCCAAGTTGTAATTATAGAAAATATACTCTGCAGTAATAACTATCCATTATTTATTATATCTCCACTAAAATGCGAGGAGAGGAGGGGGAGGGGCATTCTCATCGTTTTATTAACTTAACGCGCATGCACCGCTGGAATTCTTTGATTTTCTCCCGATTTGCTAGTTTCACGCGAAACTTCCTCTGCATCCGTTTTTTAACGAGTTTTACGGAATTATTCTGACAACGCGCCGTAATTTCTCAGTGTATAAAGACCAGCGCTTCCAGACCGTCTGCATTAATTAACCGTGACGCTTCTGTCACCTTATAGCGGTACATACCTAATAATTAAATTGCGGAACGGAACGTTTTCTTATTAAGCAAAAAGCTGAATGTTTCAGAAACTTCGGAATATTAAAAGCTCGATTAAAAGTATTGTCGTTACCGAACTGTCATTTTCTTTTTAATACTGTGTTATCCAGTATCTAAAAACAAAAATAAAAATAAAAAATGAAAATAAAAATGAAATTTCTATCTTGTTGTTTCGATCAAAGTACACTATCTGCATAGATGTACTTAAATTATTTAAATATATTTAAAGAGGCGCCAAGAATTTATCACGAAAAACGCGATTATTTAAATGAAATGGGCTTTTGTTTGTTAAGAAGAGATAGGTAGGGATTAATCGTGAATGCGTCCTATCGAAAAATCATCGATTTACCAACTGCCGCCGGCACGAACAAACCGCAAACAGCGATGCTATACCGCCAAAAAGGGGCACGCGCGGCTCGTTCCTAAACGATCCGATCGCCTCGACCGATCGATGTTCGCGCGCGAGCGCGTTTATAAGTAGGCACGCCTATGCTAATATATCATACACACGTGTAAATGTATATCATAAACGTCCGGGAGAGATGCGTAAGTCCGCGATGGAGAGATACAGCCGAGCGATACGGTTACCATCTCGTTATTACGCCTTATTTGCATTTTCCATTTCGTCCCCGCACCTGGCAGAGCGAGAGAAAGCGAATGAAGAAAGAGAGAGAAAGGGGAGAGAGAAAGGGGAGAGAGAGAGAGAGAAAAAGAGAGAGGCAAAGCCGAAGAGAAATCAGCGAGACGGATCTGTTGGCCGAAAACCGGAAGAGCACAAGATAAAAACTAACTCTTTCGATACCTGACTCATTATTTATTTGTTAAAAAGAAAATCTGAATGTGTATGTATGTGTGTGTATATACTTATAAATGGTTTTATATGGTGTTAATGCTTTAAAAATTCCTGAGATTTTCTGCATGAGAATTTCCGACTCATTTCAAATACGATAGATGCTGAAATCTCATATTCTCGATACAAAACGATTATAGTAAATTTTATCTCGTAATCAGATTCATCCTAGCACTGTATGCAACTTAACGTGATTATTAATATACAGGGTGTCCCATTTTAAAGGACCCAGCCGAATATCTCGAAAACTGAGCCCGGCAGACAAAAATGTTTCAGACAAAAGTTGCATGGTTTGGAGGCAACCACATGATGAAAATATGGACTTGATCTTGAATGACCTAATATATTATAACAAAATATCATGACAAAATTTAAAATATCTCAGAAAATTCTACACTAAAAAGAGTTTAAATCAGGGTTTAAATATAGTGTTCTGAAAAGGTCTTGAGATCAGCTACAAGAATATGACATGAAAAATAGGAGGTTCCATTTAAAAAATTTAAGGTGAACTTGACCCCCAAGTAGAACACAAGTCATAATGACGTCAAAATGATGCTAAAATGACGCCTTTGACATCATTTTGAGGTCATCATACTTCAAAATGACGACAAAGGCGTCATTTTAGCATCATTTTGACGTCATCATGACTTTCTATTTTACTTGGGCCTTGAAAATGTCACTCAAGGTCAAGTCCATATTTTCATCATGTGACTTCCTTCAAACCATGCAATTTTTGTCTGAAGAATTTTTGTCTGCCAGATTTAGTTTTCGAGATATTCGGCTAAATTCTTTAAAATAGGATATCCCCAATAAGTAAAACATAAAATCATAATAAGATCATAATGACATCAAGTAGAAGCCATTTTAGGAAAAATCATTATGACGTCATTTGATACACTTTTTATGATGATTTTGTGATGAATTCTTAATATAACAATGATTTTAAAGTGATTTTTTAACTAAAAAATCTTCTGAAAATCATTGCTGTATCAAGAATTCATCACAAAATCATCATAAAAAGTGTATCAAATGACGTCATAATGATTTTTCCTAAAATGATTTCTACTTGATGTCATTATGATTTCATTATGATTTTATGTTCTACCTGGGATCCTGTATGAAGTATTCAAGACGCGATGAAGATGGTCCAGTTTCGAATCAGTGATCGCTACGATATTAGATCATCGCGAATGAAACAAATAGACAATTTGCCAGACAAATATAATAAATGCACCATTGTTTCTTGTCGAGAAAATGCTTCATTATTATAAATGCGATCCATTTAAGATGAGGGAATAACAGAAAATGTGTTATTATAACTATGCGCGTGACACTCGAAAAATTCGCACCATTAATTATTATCGCGTATCTTAATTAATCCGCTCGATACCTGATTCGATGCACTTCAGACGTAAATAATGCATCTTAATAATTAAATCGTTCCGATGAACGCGGCGTCGACTCGATGCCAAGCGACGCATGTCGATTGCGAATATCGAAGGATCTATTAATTACGGTCGCACGCGTTAATTAACACATTGCAGACCGATTCATCATTCCTATATACAACTCACATTCGAGTGGGAAATCGCGCGGAAAATGCGAACAACCTCCGAGGACGACTAAGATTCAAGGCAAAACAAAAACCGTTCATATTCGATGTCCACCGATAATTATATGAGGTTAATTAATCTGCATTTATTATGTACAATAATTTAATCTCATTTTAATTTCGTAACAACAATCTCGGTATATTTAAGGCACGATAAAGATCGCGTAACTAATGCAATCCATAATATATCTATTCGATATAATTTTTATATTTGTGTTAATTGACGTAATTTTATCTCTTTATCTATTTAAAATCAATTAATATTTTCTAAATTGCTAATTATAAATAATTAAGTAATCTTGTTTTTAACGGCGAGAATAATTTATTGTTTGTCGTATAAGAAAATTTATATTATATATTACATATTTTTTATATTTTTGGAAATATTTATTGAAATTCATTTCACTCATATAATTTGCAATGTCATACATTGTATGTCACAGTAATTACAATTTTGCGCGCGAAATATCGTAAATTATTGTATATAAAAGCAAGAGATCGATTTTGATGACCGTTTATCGATTTGCAGTCAATGAAAAAAAAATTTTGTTAATTAATTTTAATTTAATCACTTGAGAAGGACCAAAATCCATGGTCGAAACGTCGTGACATTTTAATTTAAATAAAATTGGCCAGCAGTGTCGAAACAAATCTCCTCTGCGTTTTGTTAATTTATATTTGCGCGATAAGTTCAGTGTCATGAGTACAAGAAACCGTATTATACACGTAAGAATCGTATCTCATTACGAATTAAACGCGAACCATCCCAATTAAGAAGCGATACGGTAATGCAGCAATGTCGGATGCGTTACTTTCGAGCGATAGAACGCTTATGTGCTTTTCCCCGGTGTGTTTACGTGGAAGCATTATACCGTGGCAGTTTCTTTCCGCGGATACGACAGCCTTGCTGCCTCGTTCGCGTGCTATTTAAGCGGCTGATATCGAGGATCGCTCAATTCATTAAAATTGCAATGAAAAATTTCTTCGGCTTCGCCAAGTATAATTGCCCGCATTACGCGATTGTCTCACTCGGATACACCCCAGAGGCAGTCTGGGATGCTTAAAATTCGCATAAGTTGATAACGGCATGATATACACGTAACGCGACTCGGTTATAAATCTTTTTGCTACTAATTACGGCGATAAGGACGTCGTAAATCATCGATATAATTGGCCGCGCACGGTCAGTCACGCATTGTGTGCGATCCTATTTACGTGTACGATCCTTTTAACGCCTGTCCGCGCGCACAGAAGGGCCTTCACGATATAGCTATTAAATTCTCGAACGCATCGGGCGAAAACCGATCCGGAAAAGTTCGTCTCACTGCGACGTTTAGTCACGCTTAATCGAGCATTAAGTGTGAGACGACGTGTGAATGAGCTGCGGGCTATCCTCATTAATCTTTTTCCCTCAATGTTTTATTTTAAGTGTCAGAGAAATCTCTATCGGTTTGCTGCGAATACCTAAACACGAAGAATTCGACAGATAAGTTTGTTTTCGGATTAAATTATTTTAAAATATCCCATCTTTTGCGTGAATTAAGGTAAAATTGTAAACCAAGTCCCACTTCCTGGCTGTAGCTGAAGTTGAATATTCATTCAAAAAAAAATATCCCATCTTTTATATAAATATACATATTATAAGCAGTGATGTGCCGTATAGTTTATGTCAATTCTTTACATGATTATTTACGTGTAAAGAATTAATTCTTTACATTGCTATTTTCCACGTAAAAATTGTAAAGAATGTAAACAATATGTAAAGAATTTCATAATTGGCTGATTTACATTTATAATAAACAAAAATATTTTTTAAAATAACCTCTATCTAAATTTTCCAAATCAAATACAAGTTTACTATAATAATAAAAATGATTTTTTTACTATCACAATCCATTGTCAGGTGTGAATGAATGAACTTTATTTAATATTCGTCAGTTTTATATTAGAATCGGTTATTCTAAAAGAGTAGTATATATGCAGAAGTTATTTTGACTGTTCAAAGGTCAAACTTTTCAATTTTTTACATATTTTACATTATTTACATTCTTTACATATTGTTTACATTCTTACGTATTCGTTACTCCATATGCAAAGAATTAAATCTTTACACGTAGACGCACATCACTAATTATAAGCATGGGCGTCTGCAGGAGGGGGGGGGGCAAGAGGGGGCATTTGCCCCCCCTGCAATCAGCAAAAAATTAAGCATTTGCTCTCTCTTTGAATAAAGAAAGGACAAAGTTGTGCTAACCTTGCCGATCTCTGCTTTAATCCATAGGAGATTAGGTGTATAATTTTCAACAAAAGGTGTATAAATTTCCAATTATAAGTATTCTAATTCTGGAAGTAACATTTTGAATCATGCCCCCCGTCCTGGAAAAAATCCTGCGCCCTTGATTATAAGTATATGTCATCTATAAACGATATTATATTTAAATAAGCGAAATTCAAAGGCGCGATACGTATCTGAATTCCAATGTCGTTGAAGAAATACTTATCGTTCGTAAAGCGGTGTCTACAATGAGATTTTAAGTCGTAAGATTTAACATATCGACCAATCACAATCAAAATTGCGGTCTTACTTTTAAAATGCTCAACTGTGATTGGTCGATATGTTAAATCTTACGACTTAAAATCTCATTGTAGACCGCTTTAGTAATCCATTTTCTTCCATCCCTTATCGTTTCGATTTCTATTCCGTTGTATATAAATCGTTGAAGAAATACTTATCATCCGTAAGTAATCCTTTTTCTTCCATCCCTTATCGTTTCGATTTCTATCTTGTTGTAAAACGAACGCGAAATACCTATGCTTTAATACGCTTACAAATTTTAATCGATCGTATGGATATTACGAATAATTGCTAATCGTTCATAAAGAATAATAGCGTTTCGCTTTGTACTCGACACGAACGCGTTTCGAGAAATGATAGCGCGACGGTATACGGAGAGGATCGCACCACTACCCGCTCGCTTGAGCTCCCGTGTGAATGGCGAACGATCACTGTGTGTATACAACAGCGCGCCGTCACCGAAACACGAAGGCCATACGTCATCAAAACAAACGTCAAGGCCATACACCAGCCTTCTATGAAATATCTACCGTATTATGAAAATACCATACGCCGAATATTACATTTCTGACAACTTTAATAAACGAAGAAAACGAGATTAAATCACCGCGAAAAATGTGAAGACTTAATCTCACGTTTTCGCGATTTATTAAAATCATACCATTTTACATTACTCAGAGCACGAGAGATTGAAGAAAAAGTAAAATTATCAATTAATTTTCACACATAGATATTTTTTTAATAAAATGAGAATAAATCTTATTCTTTAAATACATAGATTTTAATTCTCAATAATTTTTTCAAGTGTGTGCACTTAATTGTTATTAAATTTTTATTAATCAAAGGCTTTTATAGTTCGCGAGAAATAGTTAAAATTTTCAATTAGTAGTCAAATTGTAAATATTAGTTGATTGCAATTATGTATGTACACGGTGAAAATTTTATATTAAAAATTACTATGTTTTTCACTTAATGAATTTAATAATTATTAATATAACATAATAAAAATTTTTATAATTCCAGCAATGATCCACGGTTACTGCCATATATAGTAATTTTTAATATAAAATTTTCTCCGTATAATACCTACCTATTTTTAAGAAATCAAGATAAAATATTATATAGTATATTATGTATGTGTGCGAGAGAATCTAAAAATAATATATTACTGCCATTAATTATAAATCTCATATATCGTCCAGCGAATGTCAGGTAACTATTTCGCTTGAAATTAAAGAAATTTGTCGAAGAGAAAAATAGCGGCACTGAGAAAAATTAACAGCGGCAGATTTCTCGTACGAAAAAAAAAACGACTTCCTCCGCGAGATTGCATTCTGACGCAAGGACGCGTGCAGGATCCCGCCGGAAGCGCGGTTCGAAATCGAGGATGAAGTGCGGAGCAGCGAGAAGGAGAATCAAGGACGACGCGCAGGAGAGACCTACCAATAATAAGACTAAGTGGCGTAGGTTAATTGCCGAGATTCTCGTTCGAGCGGAATCTCCTGCGACCGGTAGCGCGAGCAACGGCGTAGAATGTGAGGGAAGAGGGTTCGGACGTGTGAGAAAGGCAAGGGAGGCGCAGCCTCTGGGGAAGATCTGCTATCTGGAGCCCCAGAGAGTACCCGAGTGCAACAGGGACTATCGCACACCGCCTCTTCAACGCCCGGCGAATTCACCTCCGGGGCCCGGACTTCGCCACCTTATTCTTCTTCTTCCATTTCTTTCACTTCTCTCCTTTCTCATCTCCTTCTTCTTCTGCTTCTTTCTACCTCGAGGCGAGGGAGGCACGCACCACGTGCCTACTTGAAAAATCAGCGCGGTTACCGAGGGCCCTAATTAATTTACATAGCCCTCGCGGAGAACGAAAGGGTGGAGGGGGGATTCCTCACGGGTTACTACCCGTGTTACTCGGATTAATGTTGCCGATCGAATGCGGAGCTGTTAATCTTGTTAACAGCTGCAACAGCACGCCGAGGTGCGAACGGAGCTTTTTAATCGGGGGCGCCCGTTTCTGTGGAACGGAAGTCGTTGGCGTCGATAACATTCCGGAAATCGGACCTCGCAATCAATAATGGACGGGAAAGTGTACGGACGGAAACGACAGTGCGATTTTATTAAGGCCCAGACACAATGCTAGGCGATAGCGATAGGAACAGAGAATGACCACAGCCAATAGATTTCAACCTAACCGAACCGTGTATTAATGACTGTGCATTGATACACGGTTTCTGATAGGTTGAAATCTATTGCCTGTGATTATTCTCTGTTCCTATCGCTATTGCATTGTGTCTGGGCCTAAATGCTTCTACGCAGTTTTGATCAATGTTACGATATTTGTATATCTAAACGGGGCTAAGAGAATCGGTATAAAATTTACAATATTAGTATCAAAATTTTATTCGCCCTGCTATCAATTAGCTATCTTTTTTGTAAATCCTCTAGAAACAGAAGGTAAATGAAAATAGATGAACATAAATAATAAACTACTGCTAAGCGGCTAGAGACTTATTATTTCTATCTTGATTTCCTTTGACTTAGTTCCTTCTTAATTATCGTCATAAACCACACTTATAATACTTCATTTCTGTTCACGCAAAAGAAGACAAAATCCGAAACTCTAAGCACGCATATTCTATTTGCACAATTCGAAATCCCGCGAAAGTGGCGAGATGGGAAACGAGGGTGGAGGATCTTGCGGGCGCGGGAACTCCCAGATATCGGGACAGATCGGAGCGACACTCCGTTGGGAGTCCTCGGTAGAGATCTGAGTCCCGACAATGAATACCTATTAAAACGGCGTGAACAATGCGCTGCGGGTTAGGTCGCTGCGTCTTTCGCGCGCGTGCGAGTCCTCGTCCTGCGGTATCGCAGCGGCAGCGACCAGCATAGCGACGCAACGGCAGCAACGGCAGCAACAAGAGCGCTAAGTAGAAGCCCGGGCCGCAACCTCGCGCCGCGCGGGCCCCGGTGATATACTGCGAGATCCGCGATATCGCGCGGAGGTAGCCAGCAGCAGCAACAGCAGCAACACACGTACACAAACGGACGAACCAGCATCACGGAGGAGGCGTCCTCCTCCGCGCGTTCAATCCGGATTCGTGCCCGTGCATTACCTTGCATACGCTATTGCGCCCCGGTATATCTGCCATCTCGCTTCCTCACGTCCTCTCGAAACGAGGATCGGCCGTTCCCGACTCGCACGTATACGACCATCGACCGCGCCGTGTTGATGCCCACCTCTTCCGTTAATGGACTCTTTCCCACCCGTTCCTCCACCGTTTGCCACTCTCTTTCGAAGGAAACGCCGTCGCGTAGTCGTGTGCGTTTAGCGACAATCGTACGTCTGAAGTTAATTGCCCCTATTTGATTAGAATCGAGAGCTCTGGTTTTTCCTTGAGGAATTTTAGAATTTTTGGATATGTGTATTAAGAAGAATTCTGGCGATTAAATGGCGGATCAATATTGTACTAATGCTAATATCATTTTTTGGACAAAAATTGATATTTTTTTATTTTAATCGCAAGATCAATTTTCAGTCATATTTCTGGAGAAAATTCTTCAGCAATTATCCACACCGAAAAAAATGCTGTTGCTTCAATTAAATGTCTACGTCACGGGCTGCCACAAACATAAATAGTTCATTCAATTGTATTACGATTGGACTAAATATTTACATTATTAAAAGAATAATCTAGATATTTAGTCAATCATAATCCAATCATAATACAATTGAATGAACTATCTATATTGGCAGCCCGTGACATAGACGTTTAATTAAAGCAACAGCATTTTTTTTCTGTGCATAACTTTGTAAAAGAATTATCCCTTAAACTCTTTGCATGATAGTTATTTGTACTTTCGTACACAAAGAGTTTCTAGCGTTTGATTATAAAGTTAAATTAAACTAATTGTTATAAAAAGACGCGCACTTGAAACAAAGACGTTTAGCGTCGTTTACAATACGTGGAGTAAGCGTGGAGTAAGAAGTAAGAGTAAGAGGGATCCAATCATAGACGCTGGAGTAAGGGCATGAGCGAATTAAATTTATTTTATTTCCTAATCCTACTCTTACTCTTACGCTTACTTCTATTGTAGACCACGCATTATAATCTCGTATTTATTGTATTAGGAACTTCATAGAACAAATAATTTTTTTCCGTTTATACTGGCAGGAAAGCTTTAAATGATATTGACGCGATTCCTCTTAACGTCAAAGAAAGTGAGAAGTGGATGCAAAGACAATCTTATTTTTTCGTTTATCCTGGTAATTCCCGGCGTAAAATCAATGAGCTCGATTTCGCAGAAGTCACTTTGCTCGTCGCGAGATTGGAAACAAGGGACGAAAACATAGTGGCGGATAATGGTAGAGGAAGAAGACGAGAGCGTCTACCCATTATTCCGCGGCGATTCTTCGATTGGCCCTACCTGATTGCGATTGCAGATGAGATTGCACGCCCGTGGTGCAGGAAGGCGTTCTCTCGCTCAAGTTGCATAATTTCTGCATAGCAGCTGAACGTATTACTCACGGGAGCAAATCAGTTCTTTTCCTCTCTTTAGGGGCAAATACAAACAAAAAAATTTTTTCGTCTCAAAGCCGTCAAAAAAATTTTTTAAAAATATAAACAAGAATTAACTATCATTCATATAATGTTTTTGTACCGTTATTCTGTTAATTTTATCATTAAATAAAATCGTTTTAATATATTAATATTTCAGTCATAAAATCCAATTAATCCCTAGGTACTTTTAATTTTTATTTCTTCCTGTAAATTTTTATTATACGGATAATATTGCATTTGATATAATTTAAACTAATGATATAATTTAAAGGCTATTTTTTTCATTGTATAAAAGATCTAGTTTCGATACTTTAGCCCCGTGCAACGCGCAAAACACGGGTTTGATATTAAGCTATCAGTCAATGGATTGTGGAAGAATGATGGGCAAGTTTATGGACCGCACATTGTTTCCGGATCATATTGTCTTGAAAATGTAACGAGTATCTCGCGTGCTAACAAAAGGTGGTGGATAGTTGTATTATAATGGAGCCCCTAGCTATAACTTAAGATATTTGTTGTCCGAATTGTATGTGTTTCAACTATCGTTACGGCGATAATAAATTAATACACTGAAGTGATTCTATTATCAGCTTCAAATAGATTTAACGTGATTATTACAGCCAGACTAATTAATCAGTGCGCGTAACATGCTTCTCGAACGCAAATCATCAAATAACTCAAAAGGATATCAAAAAGATTTAAATGGATTCCTGAATATAGGGCTATAAAGTTTAGAATTGTGATTAATATGTGTGCAATATTTATTTGGATAAAACTTAGGTACACGATAAATTTGCGATACGCGTGGTGTAATTCTAAACACTTACCTTGAAAGTAGCTCTTGGTGCGGAGGTAGCTTACGCTGAGTCTGAGAATGCTCAGTCGATCCAACTTGCTGAGGATATTTTGCTCGAAAGGAAGCAATGATGCCAGCGTATCGAGTTCGGCATTTAATCGCTCTCGATGCCGCTTGCTGGGATTCGACTTTGTCACCCCGTCTTTCTGTGGTGGTTTCAAGCTGCAATGAGACAAATATATCTTTATGTAATATATATATAAATTTTAATAAATTGAGAAGAGAGAAAGAGAAATTATTTCAGAGATAGATTCTTTGACGAATGTTATGCTAAAAATAGTTTTAAGAGAATAAATAATAGAACATTTCTTCGAATAACCTCGTATTACTCTTTAACTCTCTAAAACTCTAAAGCTTATTTATAAATAAAAAAATTATTTAAAAACTCAGAACTTCTCAATATATGTTACATGTATAACTTCGACGCTGTATTAAAGATCGATTCGTTTTGGAGCAAAGAAATTTAGAACTATAGAGTGAAAAGATCAACTCTGAATTTTCTAAAGTATAATCAGCTTTCACGAGAAACGCTGTTCAATAGAGATTGCAAATAAAAATGCAGCGGAGCGCCGCTCTAACAATAAGTGTCCAGAAGATTTGTTGAAAATAAAGTTGCTTGCTCTAAAATAGTTTGCTTGCTAAAAATAAAGTTGTTGCAACGCACGGCAATCAACGATCTGGCTGGTCCGTGGCGATGAGAGTTCAATAACCAGCGAGCTTTTGTTCCGAGTTCCATGACTAGGGGATTAATTTTAATAATCAATTCGCGGCGAAGCGGCGGCATGCCGACCGTTATGTGTGCGCGGATTTACATTTTACTCTTCATTACTGGAATCAGCGTGCGCTTCTCGAATCGTTAACAACAGGCGGGCCGTGTCCCGCAGGATTTCGATAATTAAAAGTTGCCGGTGTGCCAGCCGGACTGATTGACACCCTGCCGACACGTATGCGCCTCCAGTCCAGAGTGTCCTTAGGCAAGGATACCATGCCAGGCTCGTAACTTGAGGTATTTATGCCGGCGAACGGACCGCTCAATTCGGCGTATAATGTGCGAGTTATTTAGTAGTTACGACAGTGGTAACTGACAAGTACGGCTACTACATGGTGGCCCGATTAGCCAACATTGGCGTAACTATTTTATAGAAATAAATGCATTCGGCTGATCGCGCTTGAAAAGACAATTATTTAAATTTCTAAGTTAATCTTTAAAAAAGTATAAAAATTTTATCTTTTCTTGTTTGTAAAATAAATAAATTATATATAAGAAATTTATACAATGCAAGATGCGTGAGAAGATATAAGCAAAAATCGTAACTATATGAAAATAATTTTGTTGGGTCAGCATAATAATTATGTACAACGCCCAAAATAGTTGCTAGAATATCAAAACTTTCTGCAGCATTATCATCATGTTTGAGTGTCCTACATAGTTACTTTCGATGATCCAACAAAATAATTTTCAGATCTGTATCTGGCCAAATTTTTATATATTTTAGCAAAACCGTTCTTTCCGTGTATTAGAGAAGATTACCTTTTATTTATAAAAAAAAATATTTTGTTAATAAAACGACCATTTAAATTTTTTAACATTTTTAAAACACGCAAATGAGAAAAGAAGCGATGTCGCGCCGCTGGCGAACTTACAAAGTTAACATGCAAACTTCATTTTTAAGCAACGCGCTGTCTGCTTAATTAAAACGCTCACCAAGGATATGAAAGCCATTGACACGCATCATAACAGTTAATATGACACGCAGTCCCATCACAATGGAAAGCTTACGGAATTAACATTGCAACTTAGCATACGAAGCATACAAAATGCTCCAGAGTTAGCAATAATATGTGACTTTAGTACACAAGAAAAAGTATTGCATATTACAACCCAAGTCTTTACTCAAGTGAGGAAGTTAACATTTGAAGTTAAATGCATTATATTAAGTTGTAATTGTAATTAAGCCGTAACAAATGTAAATCGCGAATCTACGATGAGTCTCTCTATTGAAAAATACGCATTATCAAAAGTTATTTTCATAAAAATACTTATAAAAATGCAGAACACTAGTTGTGTTCTAAATTCCTTCGCTCCAAAACGAGCGTTTCGACTTTTATCTTCGGCCACGAATGTTTCCCTCTCTTTCTAGTCGCATGACCCAATATGTCCATCGACTCTCGCTGCGCTTAATGCGCCGTAAGTCACATGGTTAACGACCTTTGCGGATTCCCCAATGGCGACGTCATTGACTATCCGTGGAATTAATATGTAAAATCAAATTTTACAATTTACGCATCTGCGGCTGCGGACTGTTTGTTTAATTGAAGCGCTCGCCATGGGAAACATGCCACGAGACGAGTACGCAATACTCTCGGGCCCGTCAAAGACACCGCACTGCCCCGCAATGGCCATTCTCGCACAGGCCTATACTTAGGAATAATTATTATTCTTACGCGGTATATACATATATTTAACGGCCTTTGCGCGGCCTTTGCGCGGCCTTTACTTGCGCTGCCCCCGAGGAGCTCGCCAAGGCTGCGCAAGAAAAGAAGATGGACACGTCGGAATGGTTCGTGGGCAGGACCAGTTCTTATCGCGGGTTATTAAGAAAATAGTGTTAATGAAATGTTACTGTGAGTGCCGCCGCTCGCTCCTAGAGACGCCTCGAGACCGACGCCTCTTGTCTCTTGGCTTTTGCACTCATGTATCTTAACGCTAAATTCTGCTTGCGAGAAGACCAGTGTATAACTCAACAACCGTTATAAAAAAATTGTGAGTGTCAGAAATAACTTTCAGTAAAATTATTATTTTAACAAACAATTAAAATCGAAAGCGGCCAAATGGTCGTAGCAGATCTTAGTGCTTATTAATAATTTATGTGTGATTTTTCTAGTTCTTTGGCCGCTTTCGATTTTAATTGTTTGTTACAATTCACGGTCTTGTAATTATTATATTAATTATTATTTTAATTAATATTTCTTTTATTTAAAAAAAAATTCCAAAAAATATAAACTTTATATCTGTTTCAGACGTTAGGTTTAATATATAATTCCTGCAATGACAAATAATTTTGTAAAAACATCGCACAATTTTCTTTATATTACTTTTTTATATTTTTATAACATTTTTATACATTTATTGTCGTAGAATCTTAAATAGATAGAAAATACGTTGTATTCTCCAAGAAGAATTAGAGAATAACGAGATGCTGATACTCAAATCGACAATTTAACCACGTGTAAGTAGTATATCATCAACGTATATGATGCTAAATTGCCTGTGTGTTCACTCAGTAGAGAAATTATCTTATACCCTAACAGGTCGGGAAAATACCTGGAATTTTATTTTTATCCTGAGAGACATACTTTTGGTATCAAGATGGACTCATCAGAAATAAGTTTTATTCATTGAGAATTTTTAATTATAACTTGAAAACGGATGTAGCTTTATCGCAATATTTCAAACAAGTGTTATGAATATTCATAATTTTATAAAGCATATTGTCTGAGAGAGATTCAAGATATATTCTTATTATCCTTTTTTTTAAACTCTGTACATTTCAATGTTTTGTAATTAAACTATCAATATCTCATAATTCTTCTTCTTTTATCCTCTAATATCTGTGGTTGAAAGAGCAGTTCCAAGGCAGCCTACGTATAAGTTCATTTTTAGAAGCATATGGGTCCAATGGACCTGACGGGAGGGGGAGACATAGGGTTAATACCGGACCCACGCAGCCGTGGTGCCGCGCCTGCCCCGTCCACGGGCCCAGTAATTAGCTTTGTTTTATCGAGGAGGAGGGCGAGGAGGAAGGAAAACGAACGTCCGGTGAAACACTAATAGCATTCGAATAGGATTATTCCTCGCGGACCTCCGTCACTCCTCGTCCCAGATAATGGATTTGGTGTCGTCTAATAATTAATAGAGTGCTTCTTGGCACGGCCGCGTCGCGCCGTATACAGCCGACAATCCCATTCATCACGCTTTCTAACCCCTAAGCATTTTAATTAACAGCATCGCTTTTTCAGGGCGTTCACCATTTTCAAAGATTCGCGGCTTCTGTGAGGGCAATAGTATCTTCATTCTTAAAAAACTACACTTTGTGAATCATCAGTTAAATTACATTGTGAGATACACGAAAAATTGGACCCTTTTTGCTAACTAAAATATAATATTTCTCATATACAAATTTAATTTCTAAATCCTATTACTGAAAATTAGCAATAAAAAGAAAAGCGACGCAGGATTTTTAAACAATTTTAATTTCAAATTATATAGTAATTCAAAATTGCTATTATGTTACGCTATTCTTTACAAAAATTAATACATTAATGCTTTATTACTTTATCCGAGCACCAAGAAATAATTGGTCGTTTATTCTGCCCTGTTATATTTTTATAAACAATAAAAAGACTATAAATAAAATAAATTTAAAATACAAAAAGGGAAAGTAAAATACTAGGTATAGGAGTCAGCGCGGTAATCAGTGCGCAAATCTTTTAGCATATTAAAATTTAATATTTAATTACATTATTAGCGAACCAGTATTTTACTTTCCCTTTTTGTATTTTAAACACAGGGAGTCCTTACTGACTCTATTGATTTTAAAATACATTTATACATGTATTTTTACGTATTATCTATATGTAAATTTAGCTAATTAATATTTAATCGAGCGTTTTAATTGCATCATTAGCGTCAAGATTATTCAATCAAAATCAAGTGATATATACACGACTCGGCCAGTCTTGCATAACGCAAAGTTTACTTACGTATATCGAAAGCGTCTATAGAAGAAATCATGCAAACGTATCTGCGTATGGTATGACTATAGTATGAACGGACCATGTGCATGTGCACGATCATAGCTACATATCTCGGAAATACAAACGAGACCCGATGCTATGCCATTATCTGTAGGTACACAGTAACTGTACCTCGATGACAGATGGATAAAAAAATTATAGATTCGAAGGAACAATGCGACGTGTCCCACCTGAAGAATATACACGTCGTTATGCAATCGACATTTATTCGCCATTACTGCCAACAGAAGTTCGTTCTACGTCAAAGACCTTCTTTTCGTTCTTGCTAACTTATATCAGAATAAATCCACCCTTTCGAAACAGGATCTGTGAAGTTAGCACGACATTCTACTAATATAAAAAAAACAATTAGAGTTCTAGTAGCACTTTTCCTAGTTCTACAGTTCTTTATAAAATTTAAAAAAGTTCCGCAATTTTTATAGCAAAAAACCAAAAATGAAAAAATGTCTTGTGCTAACTTCACAGATCCTTCGAAACACGAATTTCGATTAGGCGCGACGTATCATTTCATTTTCATACGTGTTTGGTCCTAAGTACACGCTTCACCTCACGCGAAAGAACGTTTCAACGGAACGGATTCGACAAAACTCGAAACGTTTGCATTTAACGCCAGACGCGGCACGAAACGTATAAGAATAACGGCTCGATTATTTCATCTTGAGCGCTTATCGATTATTTCGATCGAGCTAGAAGTGACGCATGATTTTGGCCCGGCCAGGGTAGGCCAGGTGATAACGTGTCAAGTCCTCGCGCCCCTCCCGATAATCCACACGCATAACGCATTTGTAGCATTAGACCAGTTGCGTAGATGCGTATCGACTCCGCGAACCGTGACACTGTAACGCACTCGAAACATACGTGTATATACTTCAGACTCCGCTTAATGGCCGGCAATGTTGCCGCGGTCGTTAAGGAAAGGTCTCCTGGCAATTTTCATCCCGGAGCACTACCAGGGTAATTTTCGAGGACGACGTTTTCCTGGAGAGACAGGTTCACCGACTTTTCGAAGAAAATCGCGCTCCGTGCCGAGCTGGCAAAAACGCATTCCAGTATTACGTTCAAATGGAATGCATTTTTTCGCGACCAAAGGAAAAAAGCGAATTTATTAAGAGGTTGCACTGTAATATGGATCAACACTAATTAGAAATGTATTTCACATTCGTCATATTTTTCAAGATGTTTATATTTGTGTATTTGTAAAAAGCTTTTACAATTTTTTACTATTTATATAAACTTTATGATTTGTATATTGCGGTTTATCATTACGATTTGCATGAACTTAATTTAGAAATCCTTAAAAATACACGAAAAGAATGGTTTTGCTGGCAAAAACGCATTCTAGTATTACGTTCAAATGGAATGCATTTTTTTGCGACCAAAGGAAAAAAGCGAATTTATTAAGAGGTTGCACTGTAATATGGATCAACACTAATTAGAAATGTATTTCACAATCGTCATATTTTTCAAGATGTTTATATTTGTATATTTGTAAAAAGCTTTTACAATTTTTTACTATTTATATAAACTTTATGGTTTGTATATTGCGGTTTATCATTACGATTTGCATGAACTTAATTTAGAAATCCTTAAAAAATACACGGAAAGAATGGTTTTGCTAAAATATCTAAAAATTTGGCCAAATACAAATCTGAAAATAATTTTGTTGGACCATCAAAATAATTATGTAAGACGCTCAAAATAGTTGCTGAAATATCAAAACTTTTTGTAGCATTATCATAATGTTTGAGCGTCCACGTAGTTACTTTTGATAGTCTAACAAAATTATTTTCAGATCTGTATCTGGCCAAATTTTTAGATACTTCAGCAAAACCGTTCTTTCCATGTAACATATATGTATAATGATCCGATGAAAATAAGCTAGATGATAATTCCTGAGTACTTGCAAGTGCCGAAAAACGTAACAAGTAACCGATTGTTCGATTAGGAATTATAAATTGGTCGCATTCTCTCGCCGGCTAATTCCGTAAGCGACTGACTGATTAGAATTAAATAACATGAGTTACAAGGTGGCGCGTTCAGACGGTCGGAAGCTCTCACCGCACGCCATCCTCGAATCCATCAGGCGAGTAAATCCCAGTCAAGGTTGCCTCGGTGCTCGCATTAAAGCCTGTTTTGTGCACTGCCATCCTCCGTCCGTACGCGCGCGCGCGAAAAGCGGAAGACGAGTGGACAAAGAATGGTCGATGACTCGGGGCTATGATCGGTCGATATTTTAAAGACACCGAGTAAAATCACGCGAAGAACAATACGAGAGAAAAAAGGACGACAGCTGTACTGAGAGAAAAGATAGAGAAAGCTCTCTAACATTTCTCTAAAATTTCTCTAAAATTGTTCATTGACTTAACTCCTCTATCGCCGGAGTTTGAATTATTATGCAGAAAGATTAAATAGAAAAGCAAAAACTATTCTTATGATACTTTAAAATAAATAAATAATCACGTTACGTACACTTTATGTAATATTATTAATTTATCTTTTATTCTATTGAACTATACAACTTTTTCGAATATCTAATTTTTCAATTATACTCGATGTATTCGAGATATATATATATGTATGGTATATATTATATTGTAATGATATAGTATTATTAGCTACGTTTGCTTATATGTGTATTCGTCGACGCTGTTCCGCGCCGAGGCGAGGGTAAGAACGAGGGATTGGTCGTTGGAACGAAACTAGGAGATGCGCAGGCGCCACCGAGGGTGGGTCCACTATGGATTTTCGAGGGTAGATACACGGCCGGTCGGAGTTCCGGGGTGGCAGACAGCATGGGGTAGCAATGGAAGCTCCCACCGCGGGAGGGATGGTCACCCCGATAGCCGCCGCGTATACGAGGGTGATATATACCCCTCAAAGAGAGCGCGAGAAAGGTGGAGGGAAAAGCTACCTGGGAGTGTTCGGCTTCGACCTTGGACCGATCCCTTCCCACGCGAGAGAAGCGAGCTAAAATGGAGCACGTTGTCTGTCGCCGAAAGATGGATTATAAATGGAATAGCGCGTTCGCGACTAGTTAGCCTGTATACTATTGGTGCATCGAGTGCTTAATTTAGATGAAAGAAAGAAAGGCACTCTATCGTTGAGATAATCATATAGTCTATCAATGAATGATAGACGAGGCCTTGAATGATATATAAGAATTGTATTAATTATAATTTTTCAACGGACGTAATACTAATAGGTTTTTATTTTCATATAGTTTCAAGCTACTGTAATAAATTATTGGAATTATAATAATTATGCCCTGGTGATAGCATCAGTCAAGGAACGTTTTATGTAAAATATTCTAGGGCTTAAATCATGATTAAGAATACTATCGACATTATAATCTTAAATTAACATGCGGACGAAAAGAGCAAGAGGCTCTTCGTGTGTGTTTATTGATTGATCTAAAATAAATTATGCATGCCGAAATGTCTCCATCGCAGTTAATTACATTTTACGCGTCACCGGCTTTTCGTATCCCGTGAGAGACGGAGAACCGATTTTATCGAATCAGATCCTACGGGACGATATCGTAGGTATCGGTCACGTGGCCGAAAAATTATGACTTGCTTTACCGTGGATAATGGTTCAGGTGCTTTCCAGGGCCCCGTTCGCGATAATTACATTCTAATGGAAAAGTGAAAATTTCATTCCACCGGAAGTGACACGCGCAGCCGGCTGTCCATCGCCTCAAAAAAATATCCGATTGCATATTCACATAATAATAAATAGGGACAGAAGTTATATGCATTTCAACTTCAAAACGTATTGTCACTCACATTTTTACTATATTGTATCAATTGTATTTTTTCACATACCAAAAATTAAATAAGACAAAGCTATTACAACATTAACCCTAACAATAAAAATATTAAACGATTCCTCGGTTAATGAGTTTCTTATTATTTTCTTAGGATTTATTTCTTTAGAATACATTTTTAGAGAAAATCGATATTTATTGATATAAAAATTATCTTGTCACTACTCATGTCGTTTGCAATGACAAATCGCGAGTGCCTATCTGTCTAAAACTGTCGTAAAAGCAAACGACACGCGTGAATACCGTAACACAATTGTCGTGGCCTATTACGAAAGCTGTTTAACGGTCCGTAACTGACAGATCTCAACACGAGACGGGACATTGAATCTAATAAGCGACTATCTCAAGCGCGATCTGAGGCTGGTAACAATACGTTGAATTCACGGCTGCATCCGTTTCAAAAAGATTCTCCCAGCGTTCATTATACCGCGTTGAACCCGTTTAGAAAAACACTGCACATTACGGTAAAAACGCTTAACCCTGTTGGAAAATAAAAATTACGAGCAGCCGCTATAAATTACTACTGCCATGTAAGTATCCTTTATCACGCCACAGGAGGCAAGAGAATGTCGAAAAAACATATCCTCGTTATCATATCGCGATATGCGATATCTGCAGTGAAGTTGACATTAATCCCGTATTGAAAATCAGTTATATATGCAAATAAAGTAAAACTTAGACATAGACATTATTTTTCATAATTTCGCACTTCTCTTATAAATACGAATACGTTTTCTGTAAGATTATACTGACAATGAGAGAAAAAAGTCGAAGTATTGCGAACCAAATATTTCTTATGATTTTTTCTTCAATTTTTATTGGTTATTAAAAAAATTAATTGTGATGACGAAATATACATTTCTATGAAATATATTTTTGGAGTGAAATAAACATTATATCCTACAAAACAATGTTATATATTTTTCTATAATAAATTCTTTATTTAAATACGGCGAAATAAAAATGTTATTTATAGCAAATAAATCATTTATTTTTTACACACGTTGATTTTTATCTCTTTAAATAAGATATATTTTACAGAAATGTATATTTCACAAAAATGTATATTTCGTCATCACAATAAATTTTTTTATAAATAATAAATATCGAAAAAAACGTCACAAGAAATATTTAGTTCGCAATACTTCGACTTTTTTCTCTCAGTGTATGTGTGAGAGTTCACACAAACGAAATGTGTAATTATTAAAAATAATATACATTTTTATATTTTGCTCAACGGTTAAAAAATTAAAAAAAGCTATTATTCGTGTCAATTTATTAAATTAATTCGAGGATTTTAAAAAGTGTAGAAACTCTGAAAATTTACGTTATCGTTTTTCCTTAGAAAACTGTATTATAAATCAGGTAAAACTTCATACAAATAAGGTAAAACTGCTTAAGAGTCTCTCGCGTTTCGCGAATAAAAAGATACGTGTAACTAACTCTGTAAGGATGGACCTGCTAATGAGTAACGAGCACTCTTAATAAATTGCGAAAATTGCTATTTACCTAGCTCTACAAAATCATTTCTCGCGGGTCAACCATGCGTGGAGCGTGAAAACGCATTCCACGTATCGTTAGCAGCGCAGATCCCGTTTCCAGTCCACATAACGCAAAATATTTCATAGAGTTTTACTTCGCGTATATTTCACTGTGAAAAATTCGCCAACTCCGAAATTAACGCGTCATAAATGTCCCTTTGCCAGCATTCTAATTGCAACCGAAATATTATTGCATAACGAAACATTTCTTCTTGTCAAGGCAGATACATGTTCAAAAATATCTCATAAATTAACATGATATAAATTTGAAAAATTGACCGATCTATTACATCATGATCCATTCATGTATAAAATAACTGTCAGAGATTTTCAACAATAGGAATGCTGTTCCTCGCACAATGCGTACGTGTTACAAAGAAAAGCTTGGTTATAAAAATCCAGGCTTGGTTAATGTTACCAAGCACCTTGGCGAAATAGTTTCAACTAAACGTATAATAAGTATTACATAATTTAGTTGGCTCAACTCTAAACAAAATTTACTCTTTTATAATTATTACAAAATGTTTCGTTATTATTATTATAATCGGTAATAATAATAATAATAATAATCTTTATTAACGGGAAAACTCCCTTTAGTGTACAAATAGAAAAGCGAGAACAATACAATAAACAAAAAACAAAAAAGAGATCAAGCCATATTCAAGATTGAGCTGATAACTATTATCACGAGAGAAGACGTAAAAGCTGTCTTTTAAATGCAGACGCATTGCCACTGAAAAAATCAACAGCGTTAGAGTAATAATTCGCTGATATCATTAATCTGTTTATACAGGAATTTGTTCCATACAGGATGCGGTGGTGCCCAAAATTCTTAAAAAAAAAGTATTACTAAAAAAAAATGCATCTTAGTATTACTAAATGATAAAATACACTTGATTTTTAAGAAGAGATCAATATTGATATTAAATTTCTATCTCATCGTACATCGCATAATCATTCATCTAATGAACAGCGTTTATCTTGGCCAGAACAGGTTGTGAACAGCGTCGGAGATCACCGGCCGCATCTCGTCCGCGCGGCCGCCGCAATTAATTTCGCAATCGCGGCGATTATAATAATTAACTTTTAGGAAGCGGAAAGGAGTTCCGCGACGCTCTGGTTCGGGACGACTCTTCCGGCGGCGCTTACTACGTATAATAGCATGCAACACCATACGTCTTCCATACGTGCTAACGTGTCTAATGCGGCGCGCGTGTAACGAGAGAACGAGATGCTTTACGCTCCCGTTAATATCACGCGCGCCCGGGAATATCGCGTATAATATGCCGATTATGCCACGGATCGTACGCCATTACGCGAGGCGCGGGCTGTTGGTCGCGCTGGAGAAGATCCTACCGATTAAGCCCTAACAGGATGCGGAATTCTACGTTCTCGATGCAAATGCAGATCGATCTTGGAATTGATTCGCCATTTGTACACTATTACACTGAGAGAAAAAAATAGTTGGAATAACAATAATCTCACTATATTTTGTAGTGAGTTTTGGCTTTAAACATATTTTTATAGTTCATTTAAACATGCAAAATATAGTAGAGTGAACAGAAATTTATAGTCATCATATTTGCTTTGTTATTATTACCATGTGTATAGTAAAGCATGCTAAGAATATAGTTACCTGTACCAATATTTGCCAAATATTTCAATTGTATTGACTATATGAAATGGTTAATTTCTCTTACCCATTCCATATATTCCATCTTGCTATATTTTTACTTCAAATAATTATAATTATTGGTAAAATTTTTACATAGGTCACTTATACTATGCCCATATCGTAATTGTCACCAACATAAATGGTAACACTTACTATAAAAATGATATTCCTAACTAATAATCATTTACTATGTCATTATAGTTCCAAATATCATACATTTTTCTCTCAATGTATGTTTGAGATACTTGGACTCAGTATTTTTTTAAAGCCACTTCCTCGCTGCCTTTACTTCCTGCAATTTATTGATATGTTGAGTTGTTTGTTTGTTTAAAAATCAATAAAAAATTTTATGGAGATATGACATTTTCATTACATCGCTTATTTATATCATATTTATGTTATAATAATGCAGTATTAGGCTGATTAAAATTGCAACATAAAATCGCGACTCTAAATTTTATAATAGTTCTTATAGTAATCTTGCTTATCTTAAAAAAACAAATATTTTGATGAATACTTTATACTAACTTAAAATAACACGTCGAATGTCACGTAAAAAATAACATTTGTAATTCTGTAAATATAATTAATATTAAAGTAGTAATTTAAAGTAATAAACGTACTACGCATGATACGTATATTTTATCGAGATGTAAGTCTAAAAAATTTCCACCATTGCTGGAAAAACAAGCGAGTTACGTCCGACATTCAACGTGATAAGTAAGTGTGGAAACAAAGTGGCGACGGTAATTTATCGTAATTCTCATAATCATCTTCTTTTCTCTTAGCTTAAAAAAACAAGAAAAGGAGATTTATAAAACTATCTGATATAAATCCAACTGTTTTTCTCCAATGTAACTGCCGTCACTTTTCTTCAGGGATGAGAGTTACGGAAAAAAACATTAAAAATACTTTACACTGTACAAACAAATACGTATATAACTATGCACCAAATTGTCGAATTTTGATTTGTATCGATAGAAACCGTTCCGATCAAAGCTCTACTCCCCATTGCGGAGAAAAAGACGCCCTGCGTCGCGACGCCTCGGCCTCCCCTCGTCTAATGCGGCAGCCTTATGCGGCATCGTGGTTGCGCGCCTGCGATGCGCGTGCGATCTCTCGCACGACGCTATGTAGAGCGCGTAACTAGCGTGACAAACGGAATTATTATGCCAGCACAAGCGCGTTATCGGGATGATGCGATGCCGGAACTAATTGAGTATAGGAACCGCGACATTCTATCGTGAGGCATCGCACTTTGGGATGATCGACGCGCGGATTTGGAGCGACGCGATGCCGCGGATCGATCCTGTCGATTGAGTTTCATTGCTTCCAATAAATAACGTTAATGGTTGAGATCTCACTGAAAAAATTATTTTTTAACTGCAACCAGAGTTCTATTTCTCGTAAGTAAAAAACCACAGAAGATGGTATAAAAGACACAGCATTATGAGATTTTTCATTCATGTTCTAATGATTGAGTAATGATGACTCTTGGAAGAAGAGTCATGAAAATTGTGCACCAAGAGTAAACATTATTTTGAAAGTAAATGTTAAAATGTTAAATGTTAAAATATCTAAAAAAAAATATTAAAGCAAGAAAAATATTTTTCTCTTTAGAAAGGACCAAAACCCATGGTCGCGATTCGTGATATATTAATTTAAATTAAAAATTGGCCAGTTGAGTCAAAACAAATCTCTTGTGTGGAAAAATATTTTTGTTGAAGGAATTAAATAGAAGGGACCAAATTTTTTGGTTGGAGTAATTAAACATTTGGTTGAGCCTATATTAACCAAATTATTTGGTTAGGTCTACCAAATTTTGATTATGACAACAAAATTATTTTTTCAGTTTCAAAATTTATCCAGAAACCAATATAGATCATATCTTGAAAATTTTATTACAGATCGCAGGGCTTCAACACTTGCGCCATTTAACAATTCCATGATCAATTTGCGATTAATTTTTCTCTGAAAAAAACATGCTCAGTTTTAAATTATACAAACATCTAAAAATTTTAATTGAAATTCAAATATGCAATTTTATAATAGCCTTAAAAATAAAATAGATTATAATAGCCTCTCTACACAATTTAAGATTCTTGTATAAATGCACGACTTAACGATGTAAATTCATTGGCTGTTTCGTCGTATTTGTAAATTACAAGATCAGTGATCATCCATTACACGTTATCGATGCAAAGCTACTTGAGAAATTATTCCGGTCTGAGCATGATTTTCAGGGTACGAACCGCCCATACATCAACTCGTTATCCACTTCTCGTTATCCGTCGCATTTGGCATTAAATTACACCGCATCAATTCACAACAAGCAGCAAAAACGTTCGCATCGCTCTCGCACATTTTTCGAGAGTAATTCGCTCGATAAAGAAACGCTTCGTTTAAAAAATATATTTTTTTCAAAAGACATATTCAACACTGAGAAAACTGAGTGGTAAATAATTAAAAATTTCAAGTAATTTTCAGTATAGAAAAAGAAGAAAAATATAGCTTGCAATTTATGATGTACGACAAGAAAACAGATTGTACAATTAGTTACAAACATGATTTAAAATAAAGCGCAAGTAAAAATTAAAGCAATATATTTACTTTGAACAGAACGTTCAAAAATCTTTACTTATTTTCAGAATAAAAATCTCCGCTAATATTTATTCTGATATTATTGCAATATAGAAGATTATATGCAATAATCATGTACATTCTTAATATATATATAATAGTATCCCTCCCTAGGGGGGAGGACACACTATGATTTTACAATATTTCAAACACCACAAATCGAAACGAACGTTTTTGCGTATCGCGAATTTCTCGTAATTGTTGAATTCGGTAGACATTGCCGTTCACAATGTTTCGAACATGCGTGCGTGCGTGCGTGTGCGGGGAGCACAAAATACAACCTGACGCATACGAAAGTTTCGTGCCGACCGCCGGCTGCAATTGCATTCTCGACGCTGGACAGCGCATTGTTTGACGTCGCGGCTGAAAACCACTAATTCGGGTGTTTCGGGCATTCGGCCGGCATTCGGCGCGGCATATGGCCGATTGTTTGGCACAGGATGTCGAAAGTTGTTCCGCTGCCAAAGTCACTTTCTTTCCTTCTGGCCGATACTTACGAAACTCTACGTCGGACTCGAAGTCCGATGCGTTTCCGTTGCGCTTTTTTCTTTTTTCTGTACTTTTTTTTACCGACGGAAGAATAGACGGATCACACCACGTCTGCTATACGTTTCGGCGTGTTATTTTATGCGCGGGAAAACGTTCTCGTACAATGAAAAAATTATTTTTTTAACTGCAACTAAAATATTCAGTACACACATTATGATTGGCAATACAAAATATTTTACTTGCGCCAATCAAATTTATTATAGACAGAGCAAAATTCACAAATTCGTTTAAATTAGCGCAATCAAATTATTTGCTTAATTTTTTTGGTTTCATTAACATTAATTTAAAATTCGTTATTAATAAAACTATTTGTATTATTAAGTAAATGAATTTGGCAAAAAATTTATAATTATTCCAATTGTATTAATTTATAATAAGTATTATACCTATAGACAGCATAAAATTCGACAAAGCGAAAAGACAACGTGCTGCTCACTCGCGAGCAGTACGCGGCGCCGCCGCCAGATGGACGCGGCAGAGTTCTATTTCTCGCAAGTAAAAAACCAGGAGATGGAATAAAAGACACAGCATTATGAGATTTTTTTATTCATGTCCTAATGATGACTCTTAGAAGGAGAGTCCCCAAAATGGCCCAAAATTGGGCACCAAAAGTCTGAGTAAATATTATTTTGAAAGTAAATGTTATTTTGACATTACAATTATAAAATTAAGACGAAAAAATATTAAAGCAAGAAAAGTATTTTTGTTGCAGGAACTAAATAGAAGGGATTAAATATTTTGGTTGGAGTAATTAAACATTTGGTTGAGCCTATATTAACCAAATTATTTGGTTAGGTCTACCAAATTTTGATTATGACAACAAAATTATTTTTTCAGTATACGCAAAACGAATCTTGCGTCATAAAATCGCCTAAAAATCTCTATTGTAAGTATGTAAAATAGATGGAAATAAAGAAATATAAATCGATAAGAACAGTACGTGAAAGTGAATTACAACTGATTTCCGTAACTAATTAATAAAACACTAAAATACGTAAATCAGACGTTATTTCATCTCTTAGATATGCGCACGCTTACGAAATAAAAAGTCGGTATGAAGGTCACGCGATGATCACGGTCGGATGTGAAGAGACAAAAAAGACGATTTCCGGTATCTTCCTCCGCAATTCTCGTGATCAATCACATTCGAGTTACGACGCTTTCGTAAGAAAAAAGGGCGTAGTAGACGAGCGATAGGTGAGAGAAAAAAAATGGGAAGGCTACTGGATACTCTTGATAGGGTAACGGTAGGATAAATTAAAGTCAGATTAGGGCAGCTTCAGAACATGGCCGTGCGCCTACCTGGAGCACACTTAAAAAGTCATTAGCGGATATTGGGCTGTGCCCATTTCTCCCACACTCCATGTTCGGAAACAACGATGTTCGTAACTCCTCGTGTGCGCTTCCTCATATAAAAATTAGAAATATTATTCCCGTATATAAGAAAGCGACAAAATCCGATATTTATCGATTGCCATTGCTTGAATCTATTTTCTGAATTTTTCTCTACTTAATATAGAACTCTTTCATATAGCTGCGTAATTTATTTTGATAAAAATGTGTACTAATTTCAATATTTTTAATTATTTTAACAACTTTTCGTCCTTTGAACAAAACGACTACGATGCGTAAGGATAGATAGTGAATATAAAAATTATGCATAAAACGATAAATACACAAGGAGTTCATGCCTGCTTTCTCACGGCACGCCGCGCCGCCGGGGAGAAGAGGTTGAAGATCGCTGAGACGAAGCCCTCCCTTGCATTTGAATGCAGTCCACGAGTCGTTCGTTAGATACCGCTGATTTAAATTCCGCGATGGCAGCTATCGAAAAGACGAGTGATCCCGAGAAGGGCTTGGTAACTGCTGAAGAGCACCCGAATACCTGAATACATTACTCGATGGAATGCTAATTGCGAGACATTTATTACGGCTATACGTTAATCACCGGGCTCCAATTTCGCGTAAATCTTTTTTCTCGCACATGCAAAAATTTTTCTCAGGTGTATGCATTTATATAACTAATAAATTTCTATCAACTTTGCATTGACAATAAAAAAAATCGTCTCTGGTATGAACGGTGGTGGATTTAGAGCAAGAATTCTACGCGGCGGAACATTTTGAAGATATTCGAATATTGGAGATAAAATAATCAAATTATTAAAATCTACTAAATTCCAGCTCGTTATAATTAAAAATTAATATCTAAGAATTAAAATGGTGACCGCAATCTGAGATAATACTCACAAAGGCAAAGGAAAGGAATGAATACACACAGAGTACACAAGACACTAAATTAATAACATCTATACACTTCTAGCCGACATTTAAAATCATGTCTTACTTCAGTGACACTACTTGACCTCTTCCTTTGACTCTATACATCGTTTTATTTTTAATTAATTTTTTATTTATTATATACGCGTTGTTCGCAATGACTCCGATTTATATAATTGACATTCAACGGAACGTAAGCGTTCTATTTTAATTTATTATGTATCTTAAATAATTGCGGCTGATGTGAAGATTCAGTGAAGTCGAAACTTGTTCCGCCATATGCTATTTGTTAACTTAAATAGACAAAAAAGTATAAATATTTTTTGCTAATATTAACATCTTTTAGTTATTTCGCTCGTTTTCGGCCCTCCTAGCTCACATTCTCAGTTATTAATTTTTAATCAAATTATTGTTTAAAGTCAGCGATCAAGAATTGCTTGCTAATAATTGCACAAGTAGTTGTAAATTAGCAAGTCGCTTTAAGGGTCTCTGTATCAATCACAGCTTTATACGATCACTTAGACGGCTTATCGGTAAATCCACCGTTGGGCGCGAGAGTTGCAGTATGCCGATTTACGCAGCAGCTGCCGGCGAGTTGATTATTGCAGAAATCGAAGATATCACGGCGTGGAGATCGGCGCTCAATTCCGTACAATTAACGAAGATCCGTGAGGCCTCTCTGCTGAACGTCCCACGCCTTCTGGCTTTGTTTACGATGCTACACCGGCGACGTTATTCCCTCCTCTGATCCCTATCGGCTATTTCTCGCCGCGCCACGACACCACGATTTCGTACGGATTTCCGCCAATACGATTCCTCCGCGCAAATGAAAGAGGCACAATGTGGAAACAGTGATTTAATATAAAACGCGATATTAGATTGCATATTAATTGCCATCGCAATATTCGTTGCTACGCGAAAATTGTAAAGGAAACAATAATCTCTCCCCGGTAATCATCTCGGAATCATTCTATTACAGAAATTCTCTCAGAGTGAAAATGCATGATATTTATGCGAATACTAATTTATATCTTATTTTTAAATCGTAGCTATAATCGACTGTAATTGCTGCTGTATCGCTTCAAAAGAGCACGGATTCTAAATAAAATAATTGGCATTGTTACGTTCGTAGCCAAAGCGAATAAAATAGTTCACATGAAAAATTAAGGTATTTAAAATTAAAATAAAATGCTAAACTCTGTAAAGGTAGTTAGATATAATTACACGTTCTAATTGCTTTGATATTAAAGGCATCTATTACTTAGAAATCATTAATTCAACGTGTGTTCGCCGAACTTTCTTTTCCGGCAAATAGGTAGAAAGCATCTCTGATTCGTTAACAACGCTATATTCGCATTTAATTTGAAGAAATATGAAGTCGATATGAAATACTGTTCACGCAAAATAAAACCTTTGGTCAAGAATTCTTTTTACAATAAAGAACTAAAAGAAATAAGCTAAACGGTTTTTTTTTCTACTCGCAAGCAACCTGAACGAAAATAAGCAATGAAAATGTCTCGTCGCACATGATGCAGCATTACACTGGCAAATCCGTTCTAGCCGGTTTCTTTCTTCTTCTCTATATTCTCTCCCTTTCTCCTCTTCCATCTCTTTCTCTCGTGTGATCGCACGACGGTATACCGAATTTCGAATTTCGATCGGGAGAATTTATGGCGACGCGTTCGCGAGCGGGGTTAGCGCCGATCCCTAGTAGCTGTCCGTGGGTTTGGTCCGGAGAAAGAAAGAGTGAGAGAGGGCGAGAGAGCAGTTCTGCACCCGTCGGGTTTTTCGGCAGTCGAAAGATTTGTGGAGCCCGCGTTCGAGACGATTTAGATGTTCATTTAATTTAGTCCTCGGCCCGCGGTCGGCCACCGTGGGCCAGGCGGGACGCGCGCGCTGCCATTAAGGGCACCGTGGAAAAAAGGAACGGCGAGGTGTAATTTATATACACGTGTTCATGTTTCATTAAAATAATGTATCGGCCGGTCGCAACCACGGCATTAATTCGTGCCCCGGCGCGCTCGGTAATTATTAAATCACTTATATATCGAGCCCGCGGTGCCAGGGAATTTTTCGCGTGTCTACGAGCTCGCCTCTCGCTCAGGTTCGCTCCCATTAACATTAATTTATTGTTAAGCAAGATCTAACTGATTTCCAGTTTCCACATGTACATATATCATGAGTCCAGTCCTTAACAAAGCTCCAGACAGTCTGTTTCTAAGCGTTTAACTTGCAATACTTATTTAATTTCATTAAACTAACAAAATCAGTTGTCCGTTTTAATATTATTATTTAGAGAAAGCAGATTGTTGTAGTTAGAAAATCCGTAAGGCTGGGTCTACATTGGATGTCGTAAGTCGTGTCGGAAGAAATTGACCAATCACAGTTCATTATTCTCCTTACGATCGAAGAATAATGAACTGTGATTGGTCAATTTCTTCCGACACGACTTACGACATCCAATGTAGACCCAGCCTAAAAATATATGTCATTCAACAATATCCTACACATTGATACTCAAAGCTATTAATTTATTGTTAAGCAGTGCCGGCGTTAGGGCAGGGTGACCCAGGGCGCCAGATCTGTAGGGGCGCCGTTGCCTTCTGCTTTGCTAGTTTGAGAGTAAAAGGGATTCCCTAAAATCTAAAAACAAAATGGGGTTCCCCGTTCGATATTACCACCTTGTCTTTTCTTTCTCAAGAATTTTGAGCCCTTGAATTTGAACGGGCGCCACGATAATCTTGCCCAGGGCGCCAATGTTGCTAAAACCGACACTGTTGTTAAGTAAGATCTAACTGATTTCCAGTTTCCACATGTACGTATATCATGAGTCCAGTCCTTAACAAAACTCCAGACAGTCTGTTTCTAAGCGTTTAACTTGCAATACTTATTTAATTTCATTAAACTAACAAAATCAGTTGTCCGTTTTAATATCATTGTTTAGAGAAAGCAGATTGCTGTAATTAGAAAATCCGTAGAAATATATGTTATTCAACAATATCCTACACATTACCCAAAGCTGTCTAGTTACTGCAAGTAACGGTAAGGAAAGATACCCGCAAGTGGAGTCAAAAGGTTAAGGGGTGGCCGAGTTGTTAAATCTATACGCTACTGCATTAAATTGTTTCACGCATTTGTTACGCAGTGCTCGCCGCGGGAATTCATTTCCGCAGGCTCCTGCAAAAAAGACGAGATACAAACATTGGGGTTAAGTCGACTCCGTCCTCCTTTATAATCATGCGGAATAATTACTTCGGATGATATATAATTCACCGTATACACGTGATTTATTACGCATCACAGCTCTCTAATCACCGTGCATTACTTAGCACTGGACCAACGATCGTCCCCCCAAATAAAACGCGCACGAAAGGCGTTAACCCTAGCATTATCGAAGTATTTCCTATAACTGTAAATACACCTTGTATATATAATATAAAATCGCAAATTCGATCTTTGTGCTATAAAATCATAATTCAAACGTATTGCCTTCCGCAAATATTTTTCACATTTTTTTACATTTTCAAACAATAGCTTTTTTTCACGGAATTCTTTGATATCGTAAGTTAGCACTTTCCATAGATAAAAGTTAGATTAATCATCAAAGTAATTGATTGCATTTTAAATGACCGAGGATGCTAACATTGTAATAGTGCACGATCATCATGCGTATCATCAATGATCATAAGAACCAATGGTTTGAAAATTGATATATACACGGAGTAAATTTTATATTAAAAATTACTATGTATGGCAATAGCCGTGGACTATTGCGGGAATTATAAAAAATTTTACTGTTTTTCATTGTTTTACATAGTAAAAATTTTTATAATTCCAGCAATAGTCCACGGCTACTGCCATACACGAAAAAAAAAATGATGTTGTATCAACAGCATTAAGTCTAATTGGAAATAATTTTGTTAATTCAATAACATTATTAATGAAACAAATACGTATGATTTTATTTTAATAAAATTGTTATTAAATTAACAAGATTATTTCCAATTAGACTTAATGCTGTTGATACAACATCATTTTTTTTCTGTGTACATAGTAATTTTTCATATAAAATTTTGTCCGTGTACCTATAACTATTGAGTGTCCGTGGCTGAAAATAAGCCGAGCGTGTGGTCATACTCATATGGATATATTTCGATAAGTATGAGAAGCGGTCGCGAGGCCGTATGATTCAGAAAGCGGTGTCGTTAATCAAGAAATCCCTAGAAGTCAACAGGTGCAAAATGGAGCGCCGGTATTCGAGCTCGAGTGCGGCATATGTATGACAATCAGCAACTTGCATCGCACTCTACATTCGTGCTAAACCGCGAGAATATCTTGTTTCAAATGAACAAAATGTAGGAATAAATAAATACGTGTGCAATAAGCTTTATTTATTCCAAATGATAGATATATACGAAACCAACTTACACCTATATACAATTATCAATTGAATAATCTCTAATTTTAAAAATATCGTATTAATATCTCATTAAGATTAATAGAAAGTGTCTATATCTCTCTCTATATCAAAAAATGAAATAAACTCTTCTTATATAACAAAACAATATTATTAAAATAACTTCAATAATTTTTTCCCTGATGATTAATTAGAAAAGAAGAATTCTTTTGTACGAATAGATAATTAATTTAAATTTTATTCAACCAATTTTTAACAAACTTTGTTTCAAGAGCCTAATTATAAATACATCTTGAAGTTTCAAAATTCGCTGAAAAATGAGAGAAACACGTCCCGTGTGATAATATCGTCAGAGAAATGAAATAGTGCATGTGAATTATGTGCAATTACATATTTTTAATTACACATTTCGTACACGCCATACTATAAAACACAAAGAAACAAAAATGTGTCTGTTTGTTGCTTTGTATACATGAATCTGTGCGATTTGTATATCGAACGAGATATGCAGTTATACATTAAATCACACGCGGCGATTAGCACGGGACTCATTTACTCGTACATATGAGAGAAGTAGAATTAGGTGAATTCACGCAAACCGGTTCGTCTCACCGCTGGGCGTGTATTACCCATCTTTTGCTTATTGAATTACGAATAGTGGTTCTATATCGGCGTAATTACTAACCACAGTCTTGTTAAGTATATCATTAATGATAGTCAAGAAGCCGCATATGTAAATATGACATTCGTTTAATTAATTATCAGCCGATCTGATCTGATTATATAGTAATAACGCAATCATATCGTATATGGATAAGCATTACTTTCTATTAATTAAGTAATTCATCATCGCGTGGAGCTAATCAGATCGCGAAATATATCACATGGAATGAAATAATAAAACCCGAGGATGCATACCGGTTTTCGATTATCTGTTGTACTTTTTTTCAATCGAGACATCTTATCGAGATATCTTGAATGTTTCAAAAGTTGTGGAAATTATATATCCTTCTATAAATAATTATAGATATTTAGAATTAAAAACATAGAAATATTTAATTAGATAAACTTTCTTTAATAAATTAGAAACAAAAATCCTCGTGAAAAAATTTGTAGATTTTGTACTTCAAATTTTCATAATCCTTACACAATTTTCATAATTTTATTATATATTCCTATATATATATATATATATATATATATATTAAAATACTACGTACAAAAATATTTAAATTTATTTGTCCCCTTGATTCGATTATATTGTTCGATTATAATAGACAAAGTTTGCGACAAAGTTTAAGAAAGGGTTAAGTAAAACAAATAAAACGAAGCGAAGCAAAGTGGCTTCGTGAATCTTCTATATAACGTGTGAAATTCATCCCACATGTTTTCTTCTCCGTTCTAAACGCGATAATGAAGAGATCGTCGGGACACGCAGTTCTTAATCAATTCCTCGACGATTCCTTCGTACATACACGCACACACGGTACGGCTTAGCGCTACCGAATTCGTGTGACATAGTACAAGCAATCCCGAACACGAACGTTCTGTCCGATGTAGAGAAAGCAAAAAGCAAATCGTGGCTGACCTAAGGGGAAAGGGGGGGGGAACGAAAAGGGTAAAAGAGAACGATCTCAAATCCATTTATCGGGTGTTGGCCCCTTGCTTGTCGGCCTTTCACCGCCGAAGATTAGTGGTCCAGATCTTTCCTCTCTCCAACTTCCTTTTCGTTATTTCTCTTTTAGCTTTAGTTTTGTAGAAATTTTTAGGGTTACACCAATAAAAACTGAGATTTTCAACTTTGTTATACCGGAGCATCAAAGTTCTCATTTAATTATTGCAAATGTATAATATTCGCAATAGTTACACGGAAAGAATGGTTTTACTGAAATATCTAAAAATTTGGCCAGATACAGATTTGAAAATAATTTGGTTGGACCATTAAAATAATTATGTAGAACGCCCAAAATAGTTGCTAAAATATTAAAACTTTTTGCAACATTATCATCATGCTTGAGCATCCTACATTTTTTATGGTTTAGCAAAATTATTTTCAGATCTGTATCTAGTTAAATTTTTAGATCCTTCAGCAAAATCGTTCTTTCCATATGTAGGGGCTCAAATTTTAATCAGACATGACTATATAATAAAACAGTGAAGAATGCAAAAATTACATACGAAATATGTATATAATAGAAAGAATTATATGATATTTACAGATTTAATAATAAATAATGCTAATACACAAGTTCGCAAAACGTGCAGTTGGCAAAGAAACATAAAAGGGGAGACCTGTAATTATACTTAATTAATTTCCCACTGACCGACGACACGACGTACATCCTTCGCCGGCAGAAAAACTCGAAATAAATAAGAAGGACCGCTTGTATCGCGCGCCGACTGGAATTCGCAGGTGTCAAGACGGAGTGAGATACGTTTCGGACGTCGTTGCCCCTTTTCTCCGGTAGACGCGCGGAAGGGCGGCGACGACCTATCAATGTGCGCCTCCGTGATATGCGTGGGTATACGTGAACAACGACCGAAAGTGCCGTTCGTGGTGACTACCGTAGATGTAAATATCCTACGCGCCGCATTAACATACGTCCCCGCGGGCTCATTAAGGGGGAAATTAATTATCTAATGGAATCGTTTCTGCGCCATGCCGGGTTCCCGCGTACGCAACCGCGCGTCCTCCTCTCCATCCCCGGATACGGAAAAGCTGCGTCCGTCTGACGCGGAATTTATCGTCGGACGTGCCGGTTGTCGCACCAAAATTAGCTGCGCCAAAGATGCATTTTAAGAAAACATAATTCTCTCTCATATATTTCATAAAGTAAATTTAATCTCCTTTATCTCTCATTAATACACGGAAAGAACGCGGTTTTGCTGAAATATCTAAAAATTTGGTCAAATATAGATCTAAAAATTTTGTTAGATCATCAAAAATAACCGAGTAGGATACTCAAGCATGATGATAATGCTGCAAAAAGTTTTACTATTCTAATTATTTTGAGTATCCTACTTACAAGTTACTTTTGATGGTCTAACAAAATTATTTTCAGATCAGTATCTGGCCAAATTTTTAGATATTTCAGCAAAGCCATTCTTTCCGTGTATGTGTGTTTAAATAATTGTGGTTTCTGCATTTTTTTAAGAACATAAACCCAAGTAGAACAGAAAGTCATGATGACGTCAAAATGATGCTAAAATAACGCCTTTGACATCATTTTGAAGTCATGATGACGTCTAAATGACCTCAAAATAATGTCAAAGGCGTCATTTTAGCATCATTTTGACGTCATCATGACTTTAGTGTTCTACTTGGGAATATAATAAACTTGAAACGCGAGAGATTATTTTCTGTTTCAATTTTTGTATGACAAAGAACATCTGTATAGTTTTCCGTCTGAGAATCTCGGCGTCTCCGTTTCATCTTTGCAAAAACCGCGAGGAGCCACAATCTCGATAGCGATAGGCAGAAGGTGAGCTGACCGAACACGGCGCCAATCGATGAACTATCGTACGCCAATCGCTACGTGCGCGTAAAGCAATCAGCGAGAGGGTGGAGGCAAGAAAACGCTACGGAGACTTAGAGGAGCAATTATCCTAATGGATGCAAGTCGCGCCCCGATCCCTGCACCGGGCATGGTAATGAGTCGATATCACCGCATACCAGGACCTTGTATCCTCCCGGTTCGGTCCCGGAGCTCGCCGGTGGAAAGGCACCGTGGTGAGGCAGTCTCTCTTCGACTCCTCCGCCACCCTTTTTCTTCCTCTCGCGTATCTCTCTTCGTATCGTAGTGCGGATCCTCCCTTTCGCTCTCTCCCTCTCCGGAATCCAGTCGGACACGAAATTCGCGGTCCACAGTTCGCACCTTAAACGCGCGACCGTGTTCACACTTTCGTCGCGCGCACACGAAGACAGATAACGCGGCAGACGTCTAGCTACCTCGCTACCTTCTGATTGTGTCTCTACCGTTGTTTTTCTGCTGCCCGAGGTTCATTCACACGACAAAGCGTATCTTCGTAAACCGCGTTGTGATCAAATGGCACGAACGCATCTCACATTAAATTCTAGATAAATATAAAAAATCTTTATATATAAGTCGTAACTGTAACTTTGAATTGAAATATTTCGTTCCTTTTATATAACTTGCAGATTTTTCCCTTTTGTCTACAAATATGGAATAACACAATGGTTATTAATAATATTTGTATATTAGAAAATTGCACCGCTATGATGTCTAGTTATATCATGTAACGATACAGATGTAAAGTATTCATACAGATATTTTTATGAGACAAATTTATTATTTTTGTCTAATAACTATTATCTTTTTCTTGAATTTAATACGGGAATAAATTCAAATTTCCATACCATTTATAAGAGATGGCAGCTAATTATAATATTAACGGCGGAATTGATACCCGAGACAGCAGATAAGCTTGAAAAAAGTAAATCGCAATCGGCTAAATACTTTAAATGGCTTCGCACTTGTCGCCCGGCACAATAGGATTATCAGATCCATTCTTAGAAGGTGTTTAGCAGTACAACAGAGGCATCACGACACTATGACCCCTGCTGCTTGCGTACCTGCTACATGCTGGTACCTGTCACGTTTCGAACCGTCGATGACTCGCCCACGATTCTCTGAACCTTTGACTTAGCTACTCCATCATCACAGAACAAGTTGATAATCGCGCGTGCACCTATGGGCAACGCTTTCCCATGGAAATATAGTCATGTGATAAAATTATTTTATAATAGACATGTGTTACATATATAAGTCACACATCCATCGTTATATATATATATATATATATATATATATATATATATATATATTATTGCAAATACTTTGATCGTTTGAGAAATTACTAATGCGTTTATAAATATATCTTCTTAATAATTATGAATACCTTTCCAGCGCTAGAATTTTTAATTATCTTAAAATTTAAATTGAAGATGTCTAATCAGAAAGAGATATTCTTCATGAATTATTCTGCAATAAAAATTATCTTCTACCATGAACATTAATTCAACTTCAGCTTCAAAGAACAACGACTGACTCTCACACGGAAAAAACGATAAGGTTGCCACAACCACAATAATAGTAACATTTGGTACAGCTACGTCCTGTGGTTGTCACATTGATGTGAAGGCAACTATATGCATTTGGTACAGTAAACATAGTGAATGTTGAGACAAACATAGTGAATGTTGAAACAAACATATATAGATGCACTACACAAAACAATGTGAATGTGACAACCACAGGACGTGGCTGTACCAAATGTTACTATTATTGTGGTTGTGGCAACCTTATCGTTTTTTCCGTGCAACTTTGGAGTTTTACAGTATATATATATGTACCTAAAGATATAATTGCGCGTGTTACCTGGTCTTCCGATTATCTCTAAGTTAAATGGATAAAACTGCGATGAATACGCGATGGTATCAGAAATTTCGGTATCAGATCGAGGAGAGCACAAAGAGATAGGCGAGCGTGGACATGATTGCGCAAGTAGCGAGTTCGCGACGCAAGAGACAGGAGTTCTTGTCTGAGCAAGAATGTGAATAAACTGCGGACAATGTGCACGTCTCAGGAGCTTTTGTATGCAGCAGGTGCATTGATTGAAACATGAACCAGTTAAAGGGTGCAACCTTATCCCGGGGTAAGCAAAACTACGGCATGGCAAACGGCTGCGTGAACTTTTACAATAGCTTCTATTACTGTCACTCCGTGCTATCATTTAACCTCTGATGGGATTCGGATTCGGTAACGGTATCGTTTTCCGTTCGCTCATGGAAACAAAAGATCCGATTGACGCGAACTCCAGCGAATTACTCATACCGGTATTCATACCGCGCGGGCTCATCCTTTATGTTTAAGTTCAGCTTTTTAACCCGCGCTTTTTGCGCGGTGATTTTTAGGCCGTAAACGGTGCTTTTTCCACGAATAGTAACATATACCCGGAAAAAAATGAACCTTTATCTGAAAACTTTATATGGGGGCCCCTTGACCCCGGGCTCTCAGCCCTTCAAAAAACAGTCTACGGTCTAAGTTAGAGAAAGTATCATGAGAAAGTATACCAAAATTGGTGGTTCTATATTGAAAACTGTAGTTTTGCATAGCGGACAAACATACATACATACAAACATACATACATACATTCATTTATATATATATATATATATATATATATACATATATATAGATAGATAGATAACAATTGGACTTAGGCAATATTAAATAAAATATAATAGGAAATCCGAAACAAAAGTCAAATGTGCTCGTATAAGCTCTTAAAAGCTAATCCCAGCTCGAAAAACGGATTGCGGTTTACCGAAGGCAACGTAAAGCACCGAGTCACCCTAGAGCAAACAAATTAAATCACACGCCTCGAATGATCAGGGGTGTCCATTTCGCAAATGTCAATTTAAAATACGTGCTCAGTACGACGCAATCGAGACTGTGAAAAGTCGCGCCATTCTCGATGCTAATAATCACGAATTTTTTGAAAATACTTTTTGGAAAGTAATCGCATCCGTTTGGGCGTGGTTTGCTCATTTCTGATCAGCGTGGATAAGTCGGATTGAGGGGATGGCAAACGAGATTATTTTGATCCCGAATTCAACAAACTCAAACTGATGCCTGCTAACCGCAGCTTTTCCGCGCCCGTACACTTCGAATAATCCGATAGTTCACTGGCATCGCGTAACATTGCTGGCTTACGGTCGACGTATCCTGCATTTGCATTGTTTTATAGGATTTATCGGGGCGTCATCGACGCGGACGTATCGAGTTTGAGATCCGCTAGCGTTGACTTATATAACGAGATTAATTTAACGGAAGACTGATAAATGTCGTGTCTATCAAAAGGGTTGTTTCGTACGTGAATTGAAAGAACTACAAAGGAAACTGTAATGATAGATACGTGTCCCTTTTGTAATACTTGAAAACGCCTTTACTGACTAAATCGAAAAATTAAAAATTTAATTGCACACTGAGAAAGAAGTACTTGATAATTTATTTCTATGAAATAAAATTTATTTAAATACGGCGAAATAAAATTTTATTTCTAGCGAAT
>NJRP01000008.1:1237139-1254634 GCA_003063835.1 Aphaenogaster floridana
GTAACTATATCAAAATCATTAAAAAAAAATTTTTAACCAAGTATAGGACCATTTTTATAGAAAAGAGGGTCACGCCTTTCTAAAAATGAGTAATTTCTCAAGTAGCAGCTAACGATTGCAGCAAGCCGCAGATTACGACATAAATTCTAATTATTCGTATTCACCGAGAGATGGATAAACATAGAGTATAATAAAGATCCCTCTGCATGCGTGCGTTACGCTATTATTCCATACATTTATCAGGTTAGCGTGTTGCAAACCGTAATTTTCCATTCCATAAATGGTCGTTTACGCTTCAATACACACATATGTTTGCCACGCGTCTTTTTTTTCGCAACGCGATGAATAAACCGCAGAAGTGGCCATACGCTCGCTACAACTAACTACAATGCATTACCTAGGGGCCCATCGAGGGTTTATTAGTACAAATGGCCTCAAAATACCGCAATGTCTTCTCGTTACAGTACTCGGCGCAATGAAATGTCTCCTCCGTACAGAGACATTCGCGCTTACGCGCGTCGCGAATGAATGAACGGATACACCCGCGTGCACTTTGTTCCACGGCGAAGGCACATGCGATCCAATGAACCGTTGTCCTTCCCATCAGGAGTGCGTGCGCGTTTCTTTGCCCGATCGGTTCAAGGTCTTACATGACCACGAGTGCACCGTGCATCGCGTGATGCATCGGTATTCGGTCTTCGGTCAATAGGTTAGCACCGCCGCGACGACTTTCACGTACACGTGATTCACCACTGTCATTGAACCGGAGTAATTACGAGGCAAAGTTTTCGCAGTTCCTACAGACTTTTTTCAGTATTCTATCGATAAAGGCGTTATATAATAATTTTGTCATTTAGCAATTAAATCAAATGAGAACGATTAACGTTTGCTTGTTTAAAAAATCTATTATGAACTTCTTTGCTAATTAGAAAATATTCGTATAAAAATATTTAATCGCAAAATAATATAAAATCTTATCAGCTTAATACAAATCTCGAAACAAATTTTGAAAAATCGAATCAAGACCAATGTGAATATACAAATGTTGGCGTATCGTTCAATAGAAGCAGTCTCTCTCGGGGCAATTATTTTAATCCCGCAAGAATTTGGGATAGAATATCATATGTACACGAATGATATTTGGAATAAAGTTTTAACCCTCAGTACCCACACTTCAAAAAAATCCCTATCTACCCATACTCGGCTATTCCTAACCCACGTTTTCTTTTGCTTGTATCTCGGGTTGTAATGCATCGATTTTAATTCATTTTTTTAAATCGATAGTTTAAAGACTGAAAAAAAGAATATTCGGGTGAGAAAGTCAAGAAAGTCACAACACAAAAGATATTTTGCAATAAGTAAAAAAGGATCGGAAAGAATGCCGCAACTTTGAAAATCGGTCGGGTTACGCTAACCCAGTGTGGGTACTGAAGGTTAATTGGTAATATAAAGGAATATGGATTCTTTCGCGCGCTGAATTATCTCGGACTAAAGCCACCCAGTGGCAAACGCAGGGTGCTATTACGATTCCGCTTTCTTCCCGAAACCGCCGTAAACGTTAAATATTCCCAACTTCACCTAATAATGCAACATTAAGAAAAACAGATTTTATCAGCCGACTGTGGGAAGAAAGCGAGGCTGGATTGGGCCAAGCTCGACCACCGGCTAATCAAGCAGTCAGATCGATACCGGGATCTGTAAGAGAAAGGCGTTACGAGGGTGGACGATTTCGGCGCACCTTCCGAATATTCAATTCCTTATCCTTCTCCAAAGTCGAATCTTGCTTCACGAAGAGTAATTATAATCACAGCGGAGAAAATGGATAGAACTAAAATAGGAAATCGCATCTTAATTATAAGAAACTGCAATGAGGAATGCGCGTATGTAAAGTACAAGTGTCCGATTTATCTTTACATTGCTATATTTTACTCTATTATCATTTTATCCTGCGTTAATTTTATTTGCCTTATTTTATTTATATTTATAAGGGACATAATCGATATTAAGAAAGAATGAAAAATTTGAACCTTTTAATCTTGATGATGATTTAAAAACTGCATAAATAATGATTTTAACTTCAGAAACCCTTTTCACAATAACCTTACGTACATGATATTAATGAATGTTAATCACAGGCAAGTCCTTAAAGCGGCCCCCTAACTTTGCACAGCGAATCGAGAGTCGGTTCCGATTTCGTAGATACGCCGTACATTTCGGGAGACAGATCGGCAGATGGGACTGCCCGGGCACGATTTCGATTTCGATCTTTCGCTCTCGATCTCATAAATATCGGGGCGAGGCAGCCCGCCGGATAATTACGTATCGCTGCCATATACGTGGGGCGGAGAAGAACGTGGCGCACGTTCAATAGGCACCGATATTACGTCTATACGTAGTCGCGGCACGCTTGACCCCCTGACATCCGGAATGATATAATAATAATTGTAATATCGGTAACCATATTCGCGCACTCGCGTGGGTCCATCGGTGGAGAGAGAGCGGGGACTTTCGCAGAACGAAGAACCCCCAGATATTGTTCGGGGTGGCCCGACACACACGGGGTAGAGCACTTAACTCGCACTTCTCGAAAGAGATACTGCCCTCGCGTTAAGAGGTTATTAAGGCCGAGAATTGCACGGGTCAACCTCTGTGCAAGGCCGAAATCGAAGTTATGTTTCGCGATACTGAAGGTGATGGGATATATTAAAAGCGTCCGACGAGTGACTAAAGGCCAATTTCACCAACCACGGTTAACTTAACCGGCCGGTTATTCCATTGGAATTGACCAGTCGCATTTGTTGTTAAGCAAAATTAACAAATGCAATTGGTCAATTCCAATGGAATAACCGGCTGGTTAAGTTAACCGTGGTTGGTGAAATTGGCCCTAAATGTTTATTATAATAAAGCTTATTATCTCTCCGAGAAACTCTCAACGTTTTTTCCTTTTTCTTTTTGTGATTACTTATACAGCGTTTGTTATCTCTGAATTTTTATAAAGATGTAGATAATGCGTGTATTATAAAATGGCATAAATCATGTATAAACAATTTAAGGTAGATAGGTCAAAAATGATGAAAATACAGATTTTCTTTAAACTTGCAGCAAAACTAATTTAGATATTAATACGTATATGTGTTAAATTTGGGTTTAATTTACCGTATAGTTTCCGAAATATGATTGCTTAAATTTGATTGTTTTTCTCGATATAAGGTAGAAAAACTAATACTTGGACATGTATTTGTCAGTAGCAAAAAATCTAAAATAAGGATTAAAACAGAAATTAGAGCAAAAGTGATTGAATTTTTAAAGAAGTGCATGTTTAAATTTCAACAACACTAACCGTACGGTATCAGAATATGATAAATCCAAAAAAATTTGGATAGCTTTTTCGTGCACGATCATGCTTTGCGGATGTGGCAACGTCGCACTTAGAGAAATTTGGTGTCGCGCTGCGGTGATATTTATGCTTTGCGAACACTGCGTAATTCAGAATACTATTTCATTTTCTGTAACTCTTTTTTATTTTGTCGGTTTTTAATATTCTAAGAGAAGCAATATATATAGTGTTTAAAAATCTGTTCTTGAATTTCAAAGAATTCATCGTCTATTGAGCTTTATTGATCAAGTCTAATTTTGACTACCATAGTTGGGAAAGAACTACCTTAATTAAAAAATGATGACTACTTTCTTATATGGGTGTGTGTGAGTATGTGTGTGTGTTAGTGTATATTTATTATTGCACGGATTTATATGACAATTAAATTGCCATTCTTTCTATCTTCTATCATTCTGTCCTTCTTCTATCTTTCTATCATTCTTCTATTTCATACAGAGAATATAATTAAAAATATATGCCTTTTTATCAAGTACGAAGCAGTTTGTAAAGTTCTTCGTAAAATTTTTCTCGAAGTATCAATTGCATAATTGGTCCCAACGTGTAAACACGCGATTCGTGAATTTAATTTCTTCCGCCAGCCTTTCGATCTCGTTCCACGAAAGAAATCCCGACTCTTGTCAGCTGTTCTACTCGTTGGGAGAACAACGGATGAGGCTGCGTGAGGAGAAAAAGAAAAACAAGAGAAGAGAGAAATATATACGAGCGCTTTCAATTGCTGCGTATCGCGAGGCGTATAAGCGCAGGGGGTAGAAAGGAAGGGACAGTTAAATCGTGTATAGTAGGACGATGATCGGCCGGCCATGAAATACGTGGCCATTAACGGCCATAACCATTACCGATTCGACAGAATTGTGAGGTTAGCGTGGTCTGATCCTTTACGTGCTTTACTTAACTGTCAAGAAATTAGCATATTATCTGGACGGTGGCTTCGCTGCCTCCGATTCTCTGGGAGAAACGCCACGCTGGCGATTTGCTCCCTCCTCCCTCACGCTTCCCTTTCGGAAATCCTCTTAAAGCGCTCACGATTAGCGTCATTACAGTCATTAAAATGAGAGTAAGTTCGGAATAATTAAAATCTCGATAATCTCTTCCAGCCGCTCCCTATCCACCGCGCTTGACGAAACGTTCTCATTCAGACTCTAATTCGTTGGGATCAGTTTATTGCCTTAATGAACCTCCAGCATTTCACAAATGCGAGTCAACGTTAATCATAACGAAGAAGTGATAAGCGACGTTGAGTTTATTCGGAATTAACTTTTTTCATTCGTCTATTAATATCCCTAGTCTATATGTATCAGTATTTTATAATTCTTTAAATAATTGTGTACATTTAATTTATGTAGCAGCGGTACTATATTTATCACATTAATTTTCATCATTTCAATTTAATATTATAATTAATGGAACTATTCTAACTCTAACTTACACAGTGTTTTTTTAATCAGTTTTTATTTCCTACAAATTTCTAAAAAAATTCTCATTTCTATACTTTTAACCATTTAAATAAAAATAGTTATTAATTATTCAATTATTAATCTTAAATCGCCAGTGTTGATAAACTTGTTTTTTATTGTCAAAAAACTTAGAAAGCTCTGTACTATAATGCACTCTAAAATAAAATCGATTTTACTTCAAATTCATTCTGCATCAATATCTCAGTTTCTCCCATCAAACCAGTTTCACATTAATTACCCCGATCCAGAACTTTACAGAGAACCTACTGAATTGATCGCAACCTTTGACGCAGAAAGAAGGCGATCCACTAACAATCGAGTCAGGTGCCGCGCGCTCGAAAAGTCTCGCTTGGCAACGAGAGATCGGTAACGAGACCGTTACGGAATGAGAGAGCCAGCAATTACGGACGACGCTGCCGAAGGTTTCCTCGAAACTTTGTTGGCTCGGCCCGGTCATAATCGGCAAAACGGAAATATTCGCAACGGTGGCGATCCGAGCGAGCTGTCGAAAGCTGGAAAGGCAAACACAAAGCCGTGGAATATCGGCAAAACCGTGGTTTAAGGCTTATAAACGAGTAAGAAGCGCGGGAACGTTTCCACGTAGTAAGAAACGATGCAGGATTATCGGCTCTCGTAAAACTAATTGCCGCTTGTTTAACGATTATCTCTTATTCTTCCAGTTTTCGAGCAGTTTCGTCGGAAACGAAACTCCGACCACCTGCCCGTCTCTCTCTCTCTCTCTCTCTCCCTCTCTTTCTGTTCCTTTTCATCTCTTCGAGGCAGTAAACACCCGAGATGAACGGGAATCGCTTGAACGGATGGCTGGTATCTTTCTATGAAGCTGTTAAACTTCTCGCATATATACGCGTTACTGACTCGTTGTGGTCGCGCGAAACTAACCGCCGATTTTTTAGACCCTTATACCTTCCACTGAAGACGATTACATTCGCTGTGTTCCAATATTCACTGCCAGTACTAAAAATCTATAGTATACGTAACGTGAACTATGGATTTTCAGTACTGGCAGTGTATATCAGAACACGGCAATTGTCAAGTCGTGTCGGTCTTCATCGGAGATAATCAATCGAATTTTTACATTTCTAATATATATTATTGGCAATCAATGTTAAGTAATTTCAATCGGTGTACTTCGTAATTATGCGATTTATCACAGCAAAAGATTATTTACCTAAAATAACTCAAAAAGCTTGCAACCATGTTCAATAAGATTCTTTGATTTTTTTCTACATAAATTTAAAAAACCAAATTTATTTGTAAATTACGCTAAAAGATAATCAGAAAAATAAAAATAATGTTTCTATATATCAATTTTTCTTTATTTTTATTGTTAGTGTTATCATTTTTAATGACATTTGCAGTTTTCAATTAAATTTTAAAAAATGTATACACGAAATAATTAATTCTAATTTTAATCCAGAAAACTGAAGACAAATCTTTTTTCTATGTCAAGAAATTATTAGCGTGTTGATTTGTCGTGACCGCGCATATATTTTTACGTCAATAACAGCTGCAAACTTTTAAATTGAATTTAAAAAGTCACAATAGAGAGTCATTCTTACTTTTCATGTTTCACAACGCCAGGCAATAAACCCGAAAAAGTTTAACGTAAACGGACGTAATTGGATCTCGAAAGAACGAAACGAAATAAAGATCGCGGTAGCTTCTTACGGCATCGCGAACTTAATGGGGTTAACCTCGGCTAACCCAGGTATAATTAAAAACAGAAAATGATCCGGGACGAATCGGTATTATTGATCTGTACTTTAATTTGGTACCTTTCCGTTATATGCAAGTATTTGTAATTACTACTTCGCAAAATTAAGATTTCGTACTCGCCCTATAGTCTGATAGAAGTAATTCAATATTTTGCTTAGAAAGTTTGAAATATTATGTTTCTGCATTACGACGTATTTTTTAAAAGTCAGTTATTTTTAACAATATAAAACTAAAAAGACTCCTGATAATTAAAACAATAATAATGTACTAAAATAAGGCTATGGGAGTTATTTTTATTAGTTAGTTATTTAACTCAAGTGAAATCAAGATAATAATAAAATTTTATATATCGTATTTATAATAACATTGCATATATAAAAGCTGCGAAAAAGCAGATAATTTCTTTCTGCAAGCATTATTAAAATAAAATGTAAGTTTCTGCATTATCGTTTAGCAATATTTATTTTACTTGCGTTGCTGTACTCTTAGTCTTAATGTTTCAACAAGTTATAATAGTTATTAAAAATAATATTAAAATTAGAAATAAATCCTTTCTCAAATTAAAGCGCATACTTTCGAACGATATTCTTGTACATTGAATGTAAAAACGAATATATCAAGCTATCAAACATCTATACAGGAAAAAAATCTTTTTAATTAAGAAATATAAATAAAAAATAAGCTTTAGCTTTTGCTATCCTGCTCCATCTACATCAAACACATATAGAGTCTCGTTTTCATATTATGTTTAAATTAAATTGCATAATGTACGTAAATGTATTGCATAATGTGTTAATGTACGTGAATGTCCATCATATATTGAATTCGAGTGCGTGTGGGGCATTAAGCCTAAGTGATTATGCGAATCAGTCATCCCTGCGGAATTTATACAGAAAGAATAATTCCCGAAATGCATCCCGCTATCAGGACACGTGTAAAGAAACAGCAACACGATAATTAAGATTTCGGCGTCGAAGAAGCAGATGCATGCAATCAGCGCCACGCGTAATGCGTATCATTGGCCTCAGTCCTCGTAAACACAAGTGCAAAAAACAATTATTAAGTGGAGATTGAAGAGAACGGCGGTTATAGGAGGGAGCAGAGGGCAGAGGCGCGGGGCGAGGGCGAGCATCCTTAGCGCGAATCCCACGGTCGTTCTTGCTCCTTTGGTTTCGAGAGAGGATGCACCGGTTGCATCCTCTCTCGCGCAGAAATATTAATATGCTGATCGTAAGAAAAAGTTACTTCGGCTCTAACGTCGATAAACTAGAGTAAATTCGACTCTCAATAATGTGGTATTAAGCGCCAACGATATATGCACCTTTCCTTTTCGTCCAGCTTTTTCATACCAAAATCAAATTGATTAAAACATTAATAATAAATATTTTCGATTTAAATTCCCACTATTTGTTATTTATATCTCACTTTTTATATGTATTAATTAATTTCTTAGTTACAATGGTTATGAAGCTATGCAACACAATGTACACTGAAAAAAAAGTTCTTGGTAAACTTGTGAGATGCATTTAGTAATACTTTTTTTGAAGTATTTGATTATTATTACCGATTATAATAATAATAACAAAACATTTTGTAATAATTATAAACATTTGGATTAATTATAAAAGAGCAAATTTTGTTTAGTTGAGCCAACTAAATTATGTAACACTTATTATACGTTTAGTTGAAACTATTTCATCAACTTGGTGAAATAGTTACAAAATGTTTTGTTATTATTATTATAATAATGATCAAATACCTCAAAAAAAGTATTACTAAATGCATCTCACAAGTTTACCAAGAATTTTTTTTCAGTGTATAATGTAATCAAATTGCAACGAAACCGTTGTAGAGATATAAAATAATTGAGCATTAATTTAAAAAAATCTGCATTTATAAATAACTCTCTAAATTATTGCGCAGATTTTCAATAAATTGAACAGATGCGTTTTATGGCTTATCAATCAGCGTGTAATGCGTATGATGAATTATAAGATTCATACTCGCATGCTATATTTTATCACTAGATAGATGTAGCCGTTCGATTTTCAAGTTTATGTACGAGGGAGATAGCGTGCGACATTATTATGGGTTGAGAATCGCATCGGCGCATTTAGCGCTAAATGCGGGATACGAATGCGGGTCTGAGACGTCAACGACGATGCAATTGTATCGATCTCGCGGCTCCCGGCGCGTGATTGAACAATTCCAGTTTCTCACGATTACATAGTTAGAGTCAGCGGCCGGCATCGATTTCTGCGCATCGTGTACGGCTCGCTGTCATGATGGCGTTTGAATAATGAAAACGGTCTCTCGCCGCAGCCGCCCGGCATGTGTGGCATCGCTCGCGATTGCAACAGCAACAGGAACGATAATTAGAACCATTAATTCTCTTCGGGGAATCAGCTTAATGATCGGAACCTCTTCGAACAATATACATATTTCTCAAATATTCCATGGATACTACATTGCACGTTGGAATTTGTTCGCGTCGGAATTATTCGCGATAATTGGCTAGCAGGAATTTTACGACTTACAGCGCAGCCAAGTATAGATCACACGATTAGTGCTGAACTCAAGATTAATGCGTGGTTAGTATTATATCTATCCCGAAAGTTTGCATTATTTAAAATCGGAATAGAAAGAAAAAAAATTTGTTTGGCGTCTCGTATGACGTTAGAAATGAGAAATGAAGAAAGAAATAAAGAAGGAAAAAATAAAGAAATGAAGAAATGAAGAGATGAAGAAATGAATAAAGGAAGAAATAAAGAAAAATGAAGAAGGAAAGATAAAGAATATATTTTTTTAATCCGTTTCATTAGTTACTCACTAATTCGCGCATTCACTTCCGTAATCAGCTCCTTGATGAATCGTAAAGGATTATCGAAGTAAAAGTTACCCGAATTTTATTATTATCACGATTAAATGCATACGAATAGATAGAATAAACTAAATCAAAACAAATTAACCCCCATATGCCAATAATTTCTAAACCGCGATAAAAATAGTACGCAGACGTAGGAATACAAAGGTCGTCATAAGATCTGTTCGCTTTGCGGCGAGATCAAAGATTTGACGAAATTGGACAACAAGTACTCGTCATGCATTTGATGTCCCGCGACTTAAAATACTTAGAATCGCTAATTCGAGGCTTTATGGTTGGGGCTGCCGGTCAGAACTCATGCTTTCCTACCGGGTGTCTTTAAAGTATTGTCGCGTAACAGAGCGCCAAAATTTTTATTGATGTAGATAATTAATGCTGATTCAACGTACAGAATATAGTTACAACACATTTTAGTTAAGAAAAAATTCTGCTACAGATTTATCAAAGTATTCGAAAGAAAATACAGGAAATCTAAAATGATTCGTGTTTTTGTGTTTTTAACAGTGCTTTTGAATAATTAACGGTATAAGGAAATTTATAATTGTGTTACAATATAAAAAGGATATAATAACCATATTTTTAAAATTATGTTTTCATGAAAGAAATCGAAGTAATGCTTATAAAAATTTCTCTGCATTTTCCCCAAATAAATAATTATTAATTAAATACACCTATAGTGAATGAACTCTGTAATTGAAAATAAACTAATATATCCCTGTTTTAATCAAAGAAAATTACAATAGTATAGATTGAGAAGATCAAAAGCGAGCTCCCTGACAGAATTGTTCTATCAAGCATCATAGAATTATCGTTCTATCAAATTTTCTTAAATATTCGTTACAGGTTTGTATTTCAAGGTTTTAATTGGCTGCAAAGATGCTGAAGAAATCTTTCTCGAGTTACATACGGATTTGTAATCGGTATGTAACTACTGATCTACTAAGTTGGAGGATCTCATGAACGGGGTGCAAAGCTGGAGGGGACTAGAACGGGAACAGGGATACGCGATCGAGGAGAGCGGGTTAGTACCATGAGAAATTGCATATTTATAAAATGCAAATTCTAATTGCGGTAATAGAAACGCGAAATTAACGATTGCATTTAAAACGCTTTATCAACGCGCGGCACATTTTAACTCGCATTATAAGCAGCACCTACACAGAGAAATTAGTTACCTACGTTATACCAAGTTACGAACGCCAATGTATGTGCGATCGTGCATAGAAAATAATAATATGGACATTAGACTAGCAGGATCGAACTGCATTACACCCGCCAGTACGTACACACATACGAATATATTGTGTCATTATATCGACATGCAGACTGCTGATAATTGCACATTCCTAATTAGCGTAATTAACGGTATAATTGAACCCTGTCTCAGCGCATACAATTTCTACCCTTGCTGACTATCAGCCCCTTTTCCCCACCCCATCCCGGAAGGGGCAACCTTGTCGACGCCATTTCTTTTCCTTTTCTCCCCGAGAACGGAATATTTTAGTAACGCACACGCTCCATTGTCCTGATTTGACGGCATACACGTTCTGCTTCAATCAACGATTTTAATTGGGAATATGATAATATGTGGCGTTAGAGGGTAAATTAGAAATCCTCAAACTCTCTCAGTTGGAACCTGCCCTAATATCTTTTAATATCTTCTGCATAGTTCACGTTATTCATTATCTTGAATGGAAGAAGGAAACCACAAAAGGTTCATTGCAGGTCACTAACACGAATGCGAAACACCAATTGATTGAAATTTCTCAGGATTGGAATAATCGTGAATATTGGTGCTTGACCATATGTATATTTATAATAATATTACGTAATAAGTCTGTTTGTTTTACCTGAACTTTCTGCACGGTTCATCTTTCCTCTTTTTCTTTTCACATCGGAGAGAAAAAGAGAAAAGATGAACTGTGCAAGACGTTCAGCTAAAACAAACAGACCTACTGATAGGCGTATTTAATATTTTCGTGATTATATTTCAGATAAAAGCGACGGTAACCTCTCGAGTTTTGCGAAGCTAAAGGCAGAGAGATTTTCTCTTCGAAAAAAATTTTGCAACGCTGCAGATCTAAAAGGCTCTCTCTTCGGGGACCAACCTACATTTCGCGATTGAACGCGCGCGTATTTAGTTAAGGTTGCTGATAACGCCGGCTAACTCCCGACGGAAAACCGAGTTAAAAGTATAGAATGAACGTGGGACTTCCGGTGTGCGCAAAAATAGAAAAGTATTTTCGTTATCGCCCCGCCGAAGCGAGCAAACGGGCGACCACCCGCCCAATGGGCGGGACTTGCATTTCGCGACGCTTTCACATCGGGTACGTAAATAGTCGGCGAATGTGCGTTGTAGGGTTAGACTGGCAGCCGACCACGCCTACCAGGCGGAGAGAACTTTCGCACACCGGCATATTACGTGATCCGGCCGATACCGGAAGGAGCTTTCGTTATTTTGTATGAAAACGCACCCTGCGCACCGGTGCTCTGCGCCTGGTCGCTATCCTTTTTCGTTCCTGCAGGGAGGAGCCGAGCCGTGTCACCCGCTGCGAACGTGCGTTCCAGTACGCGAATGTATTGCACGGTTTGGCAAACATCTCTCTGAAATACTGCGACAGCAAGTTGACAGCTTTTTTTCACGAAAAATACGCTGCATCGAGAATTTTAATGAATGGTAAAATGCATGTCGCCCCTTACAAAAATATTTCACCGCTTTTACACCTCATATAGATCGTTTTTAGGCCGTTTTTAGCCCATTTTTAGCCCGTTTTTATGTCCGTTTCTTGCACTCTCAAGCACGCGCAGTCTACTGCGAAAGTACATGATGAGTATACGCGAGTATGCGTATGAGTATTTTTGAGTAGATTGTCCGTTTCTAATACTCGTTTTTTAATCGATGAGTGACAACACGTTAATACGTTCCTTTTTTACTCACAAGGATGAGGACAAAGTAGGTTGTCCGTTTTCAATACTCATTTTTCAGTTGATGAGTGACAATACGTTAGTACGTTTCTTTTTTATGAGTGCTAAACGAGTATTTTGTACTCGTAGCTGAATGTACATTTATACACCTCAAATTTACACACACAGCACGTATTTACCACTCAAAAATACTCATAAGAATACGTTATTACTACTCGGATATACTCGTACGCAATCCGCTTTAACCACTCGGTTTTACGGAAAATGGTCCCTTTGCGCCCCAAAAACGGGTCGTACTCATTGAACCAAATGCACGTTTTTACTACTCAAACTGACCGTTCTCGCGGGCCAAAAACGGTAAAAAATTTTTATAAGAGGCGTTTATAACACACAGTTTTATTTTTTAAATAGCTTTAAACCTGCCTATGCTTGAAATAAAATAAGATAACTACACATAATATATTTTATATAATATTATTGGCCATATAGTATGTCTTAGCAAAAATTATTATAAACAAGGAGAACGGCCAAATGATTTTACTTAATATTTATTAATTTATTTTTATTGTATTAATTCTTTGTACTACGCTGAAGAAGACTTAGTAAAGTCGAAACGTTCGTCGTTATTATCATGTAATTTAGATTTAATTAAACAACTTTTTATTTCTAATAACTATTTTTGCTCGTCATTTGGAATTATTATATATCACGATAGTAAAGTATTCATAAAGAAATGACTAATATACGCGTACATAATTTTAGATGCAAATTTTCATTGTCAGCTTCCCATTCAATGATACATTTTGTATCTTGTTTTGTATGCTAAGATTCTCAAGATGCTTAAAATTGTCATTGGCAATATATAATATTGATATAATTTTAATGACACGCACATACGAAGGAGATGACATCAAACGCGCGTATCTCCACTACAATTAAAACAACGCTTCATATTTCACATTGACTAATCGTATCACGTGTTAATTTAAACGGGAATCGGCCGCAAGTTGATTACGCACGTGGAAGTAATTAATTCTTACGCGCGCGCGCACGCATTTAATTTATGCCGGAAGTGGGTTTTTGTATTGCCTAGAGGAACGGAATGTCTACCGCTTTATGTTCGTTAACGATTTTCCGGCTTTTTTCCGGCTGCGTGCATTGCGTATCAACTCGAAACCTAATTATATGTACGCGTCTGAATATAGACGTCGTGAATAAACACACGAAGAAACGTGTTCATCCTCCACGTGCGGTCGGCCAAGGTGTGCAATTTATCTAACCGTAAATCGAAACGTTGCCATCGTTCTCTGGTAATCTGGTTAGGGAATTCCTATGTCCAAGTAGAAGTACACAGCAGTATCGATATATAAATATATGTCGATATACAATACTTCCAACTAGAATAATTAATGTCATTCTTGATAATAGAACAATTATTCTATTGTTCTTTTGTTTCAAATAAAAAACGTATACAAAAGTCGAAGAAATTTATAGAAGTCTATTGTGCAAGTATCATTTTTTAAATACTCAGAAGTACAAAAGCAATAGTCACCTCGCATTTGTTCTCCATTGGAGATGCTGCTACATAGTTAATTAAGTGCTATCAGTGTATTTTTATTTTTATTTGCTTTTGAATCTATGTTATTTATTTAATCGGTATGACTCTAATTATTATTGTTTGCTGAAGAAGACTCTGTGCAGTCAAAACATATATTTATTTCTTTATTATTTATTAGAGGAGAAGGTGGTAATATGGAACCCCACTTTGTTTTTTTTTAACGATTTCTTGTAAATTATAAGCTCAATTTTTTTATTCTTGGTATGCTTAGATTCTTTACTCTATTGGTAACCCATTTCTAACGTCCAATTAATGATTCTCCACTTACAAAAAAAGCTGCTTAAAGATTGTCGCAAAGTGAGCAATTGGGTGGTATGTTGTAATGTGCTGGTAATATGGATCCCCTAAACATCGTCATCTTGAACAACAATAGTGGCTCCAGCAAAACGCAAAAAACTAAATATTCTAAAATACGCGGAAAAGTTAGGTTATACTATATACATAACGTGTCTGACTTTGAATGTTGTCTTTTATTCGTGAATACTTAGAAATAAACGAAGTTTTACATATCTTGCAAACTATTGGAAAAAGAAATACGTTTATTATTCCGTCGCCAAGCAAAACTAATGATTGTAACGCTCTGACGGTTCAAAGGGCAACCTAATGTACAAGTTTCAGCTGTCACTCATAGAGAGCAACTAAATCGTATTAAGGGTTCCATAAAATCTGCGGGTTCCATATTACCACCTTCTCCTCTACTATGTGATATTAAACTACTCTTTTATTTTTAATAACATCTTCGATAATTTGTGCTCGTTCCTTGGCTTTTAACCTTCTAATTTGAAAAGCAATAGTGTTTAACAAACTCTATGTAGTTCTATTATCGTCATTCTCTTAGGTTCACTCTCAAAGTTCATTATTTAAGTAGAGTGCGTCAGCTTAGGTCTGATTCTATGTTATTCGAGTAGAATGCATCAGATGATCTTACGGACGCATCGATAATACCAACGGTCGCCGTCGAGAGAAGAAGATAACGTATCTGTTTATTAATCTGTCAATGTGGGGCTTTACACGAAACTGGAAGCATGCAGGTGCAACGACGCTAACACGTTGCATACGTTCGTTAATTAACGCAATTCCCCAGCCCTCGTTAATGATCGATAAGTATCTCGGCGATTAATAGGGTATACCCCGTTTCCTTCGACGAGTGATCGCAGTTTGAGGAGCAGAAAAAGGGGCGCGTGCTGCAAGAAGGACGAAGGGGAGAGAAGTGATCTCGATAGTCCCGGAAGTAATAGATCGAAGCGAATGACAGTAACATCGCTTTCCTGTTTGTTGCAATGAACGTTCATCCGGTACAGAATGTGTGACATACACGTAACAATCTCGTCACACTATGTCACACTATATGTAATATCATGCTTTTAACCTCTTCGCGCTTAAGTTTCACGATTTAATCTTTAATGACAAATAACAAAACGTTAAGTTTCAACAAAATTTTGTTAAAGAAAAGAACAAGTAAATTCATGAAAACAAGTCAAAAATAGATATAGTAATAGATCATTAGTGAGCATCATTATGCATCATTAATTATATTAAATTAATTTATATAAATTTTCATAATTTATTTTATTAATATTATTTTTTTTAGAAGAGATAAAGATGTTTGAATTCTTATTTGATTGCCACTAGCATTGAAATCATCAGGGTCATTTATCACAACCTTACGATTGGATGCTAACAATTTGAAAGAGTAGCATCGGCTTAGCACAAAAAAAAAAGAGATTCGCTATATTTTTATATTCCTCTTCTCATTGAACGAATACAAAATTAGCTAAGGATGAGATAACAATTTTTTTTTTCGTTTTTCTATATAACTTATCATACAATAGAATATATTCTTTCAAAATTATCGATTTCTTGCTAAAATATCCAATCTAATATGTTTTATTCTTATGTCTTATAGTGTCAGAATTTTTATAATCGCACAAAGTGTTTACGGAGAAAAGCGCTTGACCGATTCGCCACGAGTCGTTATTGCGATATCTCCTCTCTCGCTCTCTCGAGGAGACGCTCGTAGGATCGTCGCGTAACCGGATCGCAGTGAGAGAACCGGCAATTTCTCGCGTTCTTGCACCACGTCGCTCACTCGCTCGCTTTCTTCGTCCGACCGGGTAATCGAATTCGCCATTATACCCGCTTCTTTTCCGCAAATGGGCGCGGCACCGCGCGCTGAGTAATTCGCTCCGGTTCCTTTTTCCGGGCTTTCCCGTCCCTCGGGAATGCAGCCGGCCTGCCGCCGCACTTTTCGCATGGAATTGTCGCGCGTCCGCGCCACAGGGACCGGTTACAAAGCGCCCCATAAACGTGATTAATCTGCGAACGGTCGCGTCACGAAAGCCGCGCATTGCCGGCGTTGCGGACGAGGAATGCTCGCAAGAGGATTCCTTATGACTCTGAAACTTGGTAGGTAGGTTTGCAGAGAACAAACTGTTGTGTCGCATTTTCTTAGTTTTGTTATAGAAATCAGAAAATGAAAACCAACTTTTTTATCATTTTTGAATATTTTTTATTATGTGTGCATTTATAATATACTGCAGAAAATTTTATGTGGAACGTTGAAAATTTTCTATTTCTATATGTTTACACGACCCAATTTACGAAGTTATAACATCGATGTACTATTCGATCCAAAATTTTTTCATCATAATGATTATTTAAATACGAGTCTATTTTGATATTCTAAAAATTTGAATCAATCTCTTTTAATATACGTATATTAGAAATTGTTTAAGTATCAAATAAGGCTCATATTTAAATGATCGTTATGATTAAAAGAAGACAAATTTTGGGTCGGATAGTACATCGATGTTATATTATAACTTCGGCGTAAATCGGGCGGTGTAAACGTAGTATATGATAATACCTTTAGTTGTAACAAATATTTTTTGAAAATCTTACAATAGCAAGTTTTTATATTTTAATTATATAACTATTACTTCTTCTGCAACAAATGTAAGTAAAGACATATAATTCATAATCAATGGTATCTGTTTTATTCATACAATATGAAAAAGTAATTATAATTACATGAAACTTGAAAATTTAGTAAATGTAAACTTGTAAATTTTATAAATAATTGTTACTATATATGTGTTCCACTATTTCTCGTTTGTCATAAAAAGCTTGGTAATAGTTAATATTGTCATTTGTCACGGAAGACTGGAATTTAGTTCTCTACACGGAAAAAACGGTTTTGTTAGGGCCCAGACACAATGAAAGGAATAAGGAACAAGAAAGGAATAAGGAACAAGAAGGAAAATTCTTCATTCTTCCTTCTTCCACATCCCAATTCTCTATGTTTAATTTCTTGTTCCTTATTCCTTTCATTGTGTCTGGGCTCTTAAAGTATCTAAAAATTTATACAGATCTGAAAATAATTTTGTTAAACCATCAAAAGTAACTAAGTAGGACACTTAAGCATGATGATAATGCTGCAAAAAGTTTTAATATTCTAGCAATTATTTTGAGCATCCTACT
>NJRP01000008.1:1273499-1304375 GCA_003063835.1 Aphaenogaster floridana
ATTTAAAGGATTTTTCTCGGGAACGGGAAGAAGGTACACTTTGGCACCGATATATTTGTAATCAGCTTAATGAGATCTTTCATTTGTTGCTAAACATGACCATAAATTCGAATACAAAAAAATTGGGGAACATCTTGCGGTCACTCTTTTTAGATATTTTAGCAAAACCATTCTTTCCGTGTATAAACGTGTACACGGAGAAAATTTTATATTAAAAATTACTATGCATGGCAGTAGCTGTGGACCATTGCTGGAATTATAAAAAACTTTTACTATGTTATATTAATAATTATTAAACTCATTAGTGAAAAACATAGTAAAAATTTTTATAATTCCAGCAATGGTCCACGGCTACTGCCATACATAGTAATTTTTAATATAAAATTTTCTCCGTGTATACGTAACATATTTCTACTTTGTAAATTAATATTTATTGTATAATAATATCTGACTTGACATAAGTTTATATATTTGCAATTTGACATTAAACGTTTTTTTTTGCAGTCTTTTAGACACAGAAACTAATTGTATAAAATTTATCCTATTCATGATTAAACTCCGCGAGAGTGAAACACGATCATAAATTATACTATTAAGATACGTGTGTACATCGTATCGATTACGGAACATGTATCAGCGCAAATTGATTATAATATGCACAATTTACGTCATTATACGTTACGGAAAACAAATTACGTCAGCCGGGATCCTCGCGGCTACTAGTTAAGCTTATAGATTACACACTTCCTTCGCTAAAAAATAAAGCTAAACGTTTCGATACATAGAATATAGTAGTCGCAGCGTCCTTTAGAGACACGCAATGTTATATATTCATATAATACATCGATACGCATGAAATATATCATGACGTAATCAATCATTACACTCGATCTCAATTTATCGGTTATTATACAAGAGTCCTCTGAAGGAAAATTTACAATGTCGTAGTAGCGATCAACGAACTCCACATTTCCCACCGCTCATAATTAACAACGATAAGAAACGATCAGCTACTTTTCGCTGCGACTGATCACACGGCGTGAAATTTGTCTGATTTCTTACGCAAATACACCGCCTTTCTCTGAATCATTCAAAGAAATAAAGAACTAAGAAGGGAAGCTAATAGTGGTGAGAGGTGGACCAAAGCACGACGAGAAATTTAATTGCAGTTATCTTAATTGCCCAATTTTTTTTCAACGTCAATTTGTAAAATTAGCTATCATTAAACTTATGCAATGCATAAAATTTGAAACAAATTATCCAATTCGTCGTATATATCTTAAGGAATAAAAGAAATTAGACTTGGAAACATCAAACTACCATAATTTTTACAATTTTGAAAATTAATAAATTCTTCCTTCAATATCTATTTTATATATAAATATATATTCAATACAAAAGAATCAATATGTTTTTGCCATTTGTTCGGCCATGAGAATTGATACTATTTTCGTTTGCGGGCTACTGAACACTGAAAAAAATATTCTTGGTAAACTTGTGAGATGCATTTAGTATACTTTCTTTTGAAGTATTTGATTATTATTATCAATTATAATAATAATAACAAAACATTTTGTAATAATTATAAACACTTGTAATAATTATAAAAGAGTAAATTTTGTTTAGTTGAGCTAACTAAATTATGTAATACTTATTATACGTTTAGTTGAAACTATTTCACTAAGGTGCTTGGTAACATTATAACAAAGCCTGAATTTTTATAACCAAGCCTTTCTTTCAGTAAAGATAAAAAAATCGAGGTTTATCCAGTTAACTCTTCCATCCCTTTATCTTCAATAAAACAGGAGAATGAAACTGCCTAAAGCAACAATCGCGTCGGTGCAATCCCCCGTTTCGAGGCTCGCTGGTAGCCTCGCTTTTAAGCCGAAAACGGAAAGCTCGATGTAAAATCGTGCTATAACAGAAGATGATGTGAAGTCGAAAAGGGGGTCCGAGCTACCCTGTGTTTACACGGCGCGGCGCGCCGCCCCGTGAGCATTAGCTCTATCTTTCTACCGCCCAATCTCGCGTTTCTGAAATGCAAATTCTACCGAAACAAGCGGATAGCGAAATGAAGGGATCCGGTGCAGCGACGACGATCTAACCGTCGGTTCCCGCTTGTCCCGGATGCGTTGCATTCGTTGCATCGGAAAAAACGGAAGCCTTTTTGATAGTCTTCAATCGCAATGTCGCGAGATAGAGTCGATCCGATTGGAGAATATTTCGTTGTATTTAAAAAAAATACAATTATATACATAATTGAAAATGTCAAAATATAAGTTAATAACTTAAATCAGAGATTATTTTGCGATTATTCTAATAAAGAAGCGATCTTACGCCACCAATTTACGTTTAAATTTAAATCCAAATTTAAATCTAATTATTAAAATTAAAGATAATTTTGAATCCATCTAATATTTTACTATATCATAAACACACACAACGAGTTTTTTATGGATATTAATATCAAAGTTTATCGGTTATTATCTCGCACTATTTAGCTATAGAAATTTTTTATTATAGTAGATTGCTAAAAATACTGCACATTAATAAAGAATTTAGTGTATCTTGCTGCAAAATTTTACTGTGTATATTATAAACGCATTATGGACGCGAAAACACAAAAACCAACTATTACTAACGACTTTCTTTCAAGAAATGCGATGATATAGAGTTGTCAGCGTTGACATATGTCGAGTTCACGAAGACCCTGTTATTCAAATCCGTCATTATCTTATGGCAAGCATGTGATTTTCAATGGATTTGTAAGAAGGGTGCAAGAAGCTATAAATTTAATAATATGCAAACGCGTGATTCTTTGAAGCTCTCTCTCTCTCTCTCTCTCTCTCTCTCTCTCTCTCTCTCTCTTACGAAAGCGTAATAATTTAATCAGAAAAGAATTCTCTTGAATAGACTAAATTGATATAAATAAAATCGTTGAACAAATCTTTGATTTAAAATATATTTCATCTATTGACTTTATTATCGATCATCTCATTACTTATATCCATTTCCGTTCCTTGCAGTTTATTTCAGTTATTTTTTGCGTTTATCGAATATCAGGAAATGAATAAAATGATAAAAATTATAATATTATAGTTTAAAAAATATTTTAGATAAAAATAAAAGATTTAATCTAATATCTAGCGTCTGAAATCAGGCTTTCAAAAGATTAATATTCATGGAAGCTTCGAGAGCAAAAAGATCCCATACGTTAATTTTGTTAAACCTTGCAAGAGGACTGGCACCAGCACCAATTTTGTTGTGCCTGGGGAGTAAGCCACACCCTAATAGGAAGGCGAATTCAGGATACGCCAACCATCGGGTATACAAAATGCGACACGGGGAGTGAATTCTGTCACGAAAGAAGGGCAGCGGTGGTACTTGAACTAATGACAGGACTGCCTAATTAGGAAGACGCATTCGTGGGGAATCAGGTTACAAATTGTGCACTTTACGGATGAACAATAGCAAAAATAATATAATATCAAAAGAATATTTAACGTAAGTGCAATTCTCTAAATTTTCAATGCCGCTTTTAGATTTCTGTGCCTTCATATCCTCGATTTGCTATTGTTCATATATTCGTACGCTGAAGTTTAAATGGACAACCCTCTCTCTCTCTTTTTTATTTAAAAATAGTTTACACTATTTTAATTTTATATTATTTATTTTTATTTTATGCTGTTTTTATTTTAATAATATATGTTTTTATCTAAACTGTGTTAGATTATACATTGAAAAAAAATTCTTGGTAAACTTGTGAGATGCATTTAGTAATACTTTTTTGAAGTATTTGATTATATTATTATCGATTATAATAATAATAATAAAACATTTTGTAATAATTATAAAAGAGAAAATTTTGTTTAGTTGAGCCAACACTAAATTATGTAATACTTATTATATGTTTAGTTGAAACTATTTCACCAATGTGCTTGGTAGCATTAACCAAGCCTGGATTTTTATAACCAAGCCTTTCTTCAGTGTAGATCTGCAGTAACATAAATTGGCAACAAAGACCTTCGATACTTGACTCTATCGCTCTTAATTGCACAGTTAGCAAATTCTCGACAACGAAAAGATTAAGTGCATCGCTAATTCGTAAAATAACTCCATGTTGTGTTCGGGGTTCAATCAGCCACGTTTTTCGAAGGGAAATCATACACACGCATGCGTGGCCGCGTTAATCCACCTATCCTTCTCCGAGGCTAGCCATGTGTAATTACGATCATCAAGCCCTCTATCCTCGCGGTGAGAAAAACGGACGCTTGAAAAACCAAATGACAGCCTCTGGTGACGTAATGACAATGAGAAGTGCCCGCCTCTGCCTGGCACCGGAAGTGCCTGCTACGCCGAGAACCGAACGGCCGCGCTGGGCCGCCGGTGTCATACGCCGGCGTCTTCTTCGTGTAACGAATAAATGACTAAATTGCCGCGGAACGATTGCCGCTAATTATCGACCTTCGGCAAATAACAAAAAGCAACGCTCCGCGAAATGATTCGAGAAAACCTCGTTTGCCAAACATATGAGTCGGATCAGCAGTGAAAACGGTCTTCGCGTGAAAGTCTTGTGGACTAGATATTACAATAATATCCGATGCGAGATAAAAACGGAAACTTAAATTAACTCGGTAAATAGGTATACACGATATCTGAAAATTGTCAAGTATATACTTTCCCAACGATAAATTCTACGACACTTGTATAAAATCGAATTTTCTCTACTTGCAAGTTTCTAATCATCAGCATAAAATTTCTTGGCAATTCAATCTTAAGATAAATTTTGAAGAAAATTATCAAATAAATTTTTAAAAAAATTAACCAATTGATATTAGTTAAAGAACAAGATCTGATTGAAAACAAAATTCTCATTTAAGAATTCAGAAAAAGATCTTGTTGGAGTGAATATCAAAATTCGTCCAAGCCATTAGCAATTTAAATCACATTATTGTTGCTCTTCCATAACAAATTAGCCATTTAGTAATAGCTAGCATGATTATCAGCGAAAATCATACAACGATGCTATTTTGTCTTACTCGTCATCTGCGAGAAGGACGAAACATAAATTACGCATAATGATGCCGCCTTGGGAATTTGCAATATAAACACAGAAGAGTTCTAGTACACTTATATGCCAAATATTTGAATCCCGGTTTCCGGAGCACATTCTCACGATCTCTCATAAAGTTTTTTTATGCCGGTTATTCGCTAATATAAACTACTATATAAGTAAAACGTATTTCTCTCCATGCCAAAACAAATAAAAATAATTGCATTATTTTTAAATCAAGTCAAGATACAAGCAGAGAAATCTAAATTTTAATCAAATAACATTTCATCAAAACATGAACACTATTATTATTTAGAAAATTGCAATGTAGAAAAACCGATAGAAAAAAATTTAATTTACAACTAATTACTTATTCAATTAGTCACTAATATCACAAAATCGTATCAAAATTTTGGATGCTTTTTAATTTGGATTTATTGCTCACGCATCTTTTAATCAATGATGTGCGTTTACGTGTAAAGAATTAATTCTTTACATATGGAGTAAAGAATGTAAAGAATACGTAAAGAATGTAAACAATATGTAAAGAATGTAAACAATGTAAAATATGTAATGAATTATGAAAAGTTTGACCTTTGAACGGTCAAAAAAACTTCTGCGTATATACTACTCTCTTAGAATAACCGATTCTAATAAAACTGACGAATAAATTCATTCATTCACACCTGACAATAGATAATTGTGATATTTGGTTTATTATATTAAGTTAAATTAAAGTAAAGTAAAAAAAATTATTTTTATTATTATGGTAAACTTATATTTGATTTGGAAAATTTAAATAAAGGTTATTTTAAAAAATCGTTTATTATAAATGTAAATCAGCCAATAATTACGAAATTCTTTACATTGTTTACATTATTTACATTCTTTACATTTTTACGTGAAAGATAGCAATATAAAGAATTAATTCTTTACACGTAAATAATCATGTAAATAAAGAATTGACGTAAACTATACGGCACATCACTGCTTTTAATGCGGCAGATACTAGACAAACGAAAAGTCAACGTAGTGGGGCCAATGATCGTTCCTGTTTCTTTATTCCGATGCATGAATTTCTGAGAAAAACGGCATATTCGGGTCCCGAGAGGCCCGCATCAACGGCTAGGAACGTGTTCACGCGCGACTCGACAAATCGGCACAATGGAATTGGATGCCGCGCGCGCCAAACAAATCGCGGCTAATAAGAGGTTGATGCATGGTGCCGCGAACTGGAGGGGGCCAATACATAAAAATAAGATAAATTTTGCACTCGGCTGGTGATGAATGGCGGGATGAATTATTGAATAGTTAAACACACAGCGCCTTACCGGACCGGCCGGGCCCCGGGCCCGAGCCGGGCCCGAAGCCGGATGAGATACATCGTTACCGACCAGAGCCAGGGCCGCTTCTTGCGAAACGGAGTCTCGAATTTCGCGTTGAAGTGCCGGATCGTGTCGGCAAGTCGATTTTTCTCTACAATGATTTTTAATAGCTTGGTTACGTCAAATAATCGAATTTAGAACCGATACCGATTTCGATAAACTCAGGTTTTCATCATGTATGAATAAATATAGAAATCTTTTTCACACTATAATATCGAAATGAGTTCGCCTATTTCACATAAATGCACGACTCAAGATGCGAGATCAGCGAGAGATAAAGAAAAAGAAGAAAAAAGCGATTGCATTGTAAAACAAAATAAAGGTATTTGGCGAATATGACGTACGATAGGTAACAAGTGGGATGATGAATTAGGTATGCGACGATACTATCGTTACTTTTGCTTTCTGAGACGGGCGATTCTACGGTTTTAATGGCTGGGAAAGCTCGTAATCGCCTTCATCGCGAAACGCCTTACCAATGTAACATTTGAAAGGGTAATGGTGCGACGGAGGTGTACTCCGAGAAATACCAACGGGACGCAAGGCGACACATATCCCGCGACTATTTATATTTAAATTCTTCCCCGACAGATCGCCGCGTCCGATAACGAAATTTAAATTCCATTTGAGAAAGTGTAACGAAATTCGTATAATTCGTCGGAGGAAGTCGACACAGAGATTGAAGTACGTGTGTTGCTGGTGGCGTAACGCAATGAGTAACAGCGATACGCGATAACGATGTTCCATATTCAGACTCTTAACTGTGTCGTCGTGCAATACAAATGGTCCAACTATAACGACCTCAAGATTCTCCTTCTCTCTATACCGTAAAAACCGGATCTAAAAATCTTTCTAAATAAGTACTGGTTTAAATTTTTTATGCTTCTTCCTATATTTTCTTCTTTTGCAACGAATAATTGTACTTGTAAATTATTTAAATTAATATTTCATTAATATTTAATAGTATCACAATAGTGTGTGTAACGTCTAATTTTCATTTTTATAGTTTTTTCTCCTTGCTTTACGGAAAAATAATCCTCGCAAATCAATGCAGATATTCATTGGATAACAATGTTAATATTAATATATCAATACACTCAATAAGATAAAACAGTAATTCGTTTCTCAGATCGGCAGATCGCAATCGTAAGATGTAAAAAAATTTCTCATTAAAACATACGAGTAAATAAAATTGTCGCTGCGAATACAGCTGTATAATTTTTTATCGGGCGCCGAAATTGGTCATTCGAGATTATGGAGTTTGAAAGCTCCGGGTTCGACGCCTCTCCTCTTTCTATCTTGCCTTTTCATCTACCCTGTCTCTTTTTATCCGTCTTGTCCCTTTAAAGTTCGCCTCGAAGGCGAAGGCACTCTTTCTCTCTTTCTCTCTCGAAGCTCGAAGGCGTTTCGGTGCTTATTGGTTTCCTCGTCGGGCGCCTCCGTTCCTGCGGCATAAATTCACCTGCGCGTTTCACTTCGTTATGGCTCTATTCACAGTGCCGTAACCACGCGAGGACGGATATTCCTTGCTGTGCGGCCCATTCAGCACTCTTGAAACACCAAAAGCAACGCAGCGCCAACCGCGGCTGGAGAATGCGCATGGTGCGTACCGTCGATTGTTTAATGCTCTCTAGAGAGCAAAGCATAAACGTGGTGAATGCGATCATAAAGACGTACAAATGACATTATTATCAGCGTAATATGTTTACGCGTGGAGACAATATGGCGAGATTAAGTAAAAAATTCCTTTTGACAGCGTTTATAACGAGATGCAAAATATGGAACGTATAATTTCTATATATCACCTTGTGTGACAAATTCAAAAGACGTACTTTAATTAATTTCGATGTTTCAGTTTTAATAATAGAATTATTTTAATAATTAACAATTAATATCTCCAGCTATAAAAAAACATTACATATTGAATAGGGGGGAAATATCGACGCGAAAAACTGGCACTAAGATTCTATTCATTGGCATTTCTAGTGACTACTACCACACGGCATTTCGGGTGCAATGGCATCGATACATAATGCAGCATCAATCACACGTGCGACAAGGGGCATCTTTATAATTGGATACGAGGTGTTAAATCTGCTGGGTGTGGCCGTGCATGGGAGTTATGCCCGCCACCAATAATCCTCTTGTCGCGAACGCTATACATACACATACATGGCCGCAACGCATCACGGCGCTGGCTAACATAAGGGGAGTCTATTAAATTACAGCGTGCGCGTTACGATGTAGAAAGTAGGTAAGCGATATCCTCCTTTAATGCGGAGTGATATCGCGGGCGTATGTGTGGGAAACCAGACAAATCTATTTTTGCTGACAAACGAAATTTATAACGGAGAGAAATGTATATGTGAAATACGTCCAATTGAAATAATTTTACGAGTTGCGTGTCCTACATTTATGTCCAACATGTAGCCTGGCTACAAATTGTATTGCATAAATTATGCGGAGTGTTATCTACAGATACAAATGTCAAGAATTAATTCAGACCTCACTGAATGAAACAAAAACCACAACTTCTAATTTATTTATATCCGACATAGGCCATCGCCAGTTCAAAACTCTTGATATGTATTCTGGCCATTCATTGATCGTCATGGCTAAGTATCTCCGAGCCGTACCATTAATCGTTAATGGTAAAATCGATTTGTGGACCTATTTAGCCGATAGCGTAAATAAATGTGCTACACCTTGTGGGCACCGGCGATGCTTAATGGATAACGAAAATCTTTGCACGCCTCGGAGGCCTCGGCCACGGTCTTCGACTGGTTGAATGGAGCAAAGGTCTTAGAAGCGGGTTCATTACAAGGCTATAAACGCGCGTTATAAGGCCGTAAGGATGCGCAGCAATTACTTAAGAACTAATCAGCCGAAACCCAGGACGACGGCAGCTATCCATCAAGAAATCATCAACCTTAGTTCGAATGGTCTTGCAGCGCCTTCGTGTAACTTACAATGCTCATTGAGAATCTTCGGTTCTCTCGTTTCGGTTTCCTCGTTATAATTGAAAAATTTCTAGTAATCCTTTGTAAAACGTCTTTTACAAAGAATTACTAAAACTTTATTAGGCACCAAGAACCGCCGTCACCGTAGATGGCTTTTTCTCTTACTTATATTTGTTTAATATCGCGGTCTTATTCTTAATTAAAACTTTATAGTTTCTCATCAAATCTCCTTCGATTTTGATAAGTTTATAGAGAAAAGTAACTCCCTAATGTTTTTTTTGTCTCTATCAATGCGCAAATTTGCGAATATAAAAACCATTTTTCAAATTGCTCAATACTACGAAAAGATTTTTCAAATATTTTTTATTACATGTTTGAAACGTTAAAAGAAAGCTCGAAGTTTTAACTGTTATATATCAAACTTTTGCAAGAATATTTTATATATATTTTTCATATATTTGCTATCTGACACTAAATCCCACACTAAATGAAAAGCGATATTATAATTAAAAAATAATTTAGAGAAAGAGGAAGGAAGGGAGGGAGGGAGAGGGAGAGAGAGAGAGAGAGAGAGAGAGAGAGAGAGAGTGTGTGTGTGTGTGTGTGTGTGTGTGTGTGTTTCGTGTACCCGCACGTTCCTACATCTCTGATAAAATCCTTTTTTAACAAGCGTGCATAAGAGAGTGTAATCTCTCATGACATATGCACCTCTACGCGGCTACCGTGTCGCGCGAAAGGATCTCGAGGCTGCTAATAGGCGAGATACTAGATCGTGCTTTCAGTGAGAGGATCACGAGAGTAGGGCGGCGGAGTGCGATTTGCGTGGTTAAAGGATCGTTCGGAGGATCGCGCGAGAGGTGGAATGAGAGAGAGAGAGAAAGAGGGAGAGAAAGAGAGAGAAGACGTCCGTCCCGTGGAGGAGAGCCGTGGAGGCGAACGAGAGCAAAGAGCTGACAGTCGAACGAACGGGTCAAGATCGGGAGAGAGACTGACTGAAGTATAATCAGGTTTCGACTGAGTCCGCGGCCGCGTGTAATAACAGTAATCCCTCCCTGCGCCGGTAATTTGGCTGTTCGCTCAAAAACTCCAAATTATAGAAGCTGCTGTCATTAGGCCGCGGCGAGCACCGTGCGCGCAGCATCGCGCTGCGCTCGCCCGCTTCCCCGAACCCGACAGAATTTTGGGGGAAACTCGACAGCGAGTTCACGTCCGATCGTTAGCGATAAAGTTCCCTTGACGTTGACAAACCCCGCGGCCTGGACATTCTACAGGACTTCGGTGCTCGAGATACGAGGATGATACGATGTTCGACGGTTCTCCGCTCAGATACTTCTTGTTAGAGTTAAGTAGCTGTCAAGGAGGTCTGTGATGCGATTTTCGAAGTGAAAGTAATTGGCAAGTAGAAGAGAAGTAAAGAACAAAGAGGAGGCAGTGCAGCGGAATATAGCTGAGATTTTGTCATGACACGTTGATTAGCATATTACGTAGCTCGAAGATGTTTCTGACGAAATCTACCTTCTCGTCGTTTCAAACTCATATAATTTAAACTATCGCAAGTGTTACCTAAAGAATATATCATTATTTTCAAGAATTTCAGCGTGATATTATAATTTTTGCAAAAAAAAGTTTAAATAATTGCATTCCATGACACTCGTGAACCAAAACAATGTCAAAATTGTACACAACTAACTCTAAATATTCTCAGCAGTATTATTTAATCAGGAAAGCCTCGCTGTACACGACAAGTAGTGCTATACACAGTAGCTTCATCGATCGTCGCAGTCTTCGATAATTCATTCGCACATTCGGAGATCGAAACAAAGCGATATGCTGCCCGCGCGAAGTTGCTTTAGTCGAAATGGAATTTGCGGAATGACGTTTTAGACGCACGCTTATATATGCCTTCCAAGGTGCATTCGCCTAGGACCGGCGGAGCCCGAGGGAAGGACTTCTTCGAGAGATCCTAAGGAGCCAAAGCAACCGAAGAAGAAGCGCGGGGGAACGAACCAGGCCGAAACCCTGCGGGCATTCTCTGGCATAGAGCCCAGTTCGTTCTCCGCACTCCTCCCTTTCTCCTCCCCCGTATCGTATCAAAGGCAACTCGAGGGGAAGAAATGAGAAGAAGATCGCCGATCGTTGCCCGTATGCCTTGAACGACCGTTTAAAACTCCATTACGTTCGTGATCCTCGACGCGATCACGGGGTACGCTTCTCACCGTAGAAGGCACGTGAACTGGAAAAGGGTTCGACCGATTACTCAACGTGACACGTTGGTCCCGAAGCTACGAGGGAGGAAGGAGACCATCTTCAACGTCGAGGAACTGACGCCTCTCGAGCCTGCGGGACGCGGGTCCGCGATCGTCGCGATACATTGTGTACCTTGAATAAATATCCGAGATCCCCCAGAATTCTTGAAGAAATAAGTACTCACATTAAGTTATCTCTGTTACACTTCAGATTAGAGTGGCAGTATTAAATAATCACCTGAATACACCGCCAATGACCATGAACTCACTAATACCAAAGATTGCGCATCTGCTTTCTGTGCCAAAGATCCAGGTTCACACACACACAAATCCACCCAGAATATTTTTAATTGATCACCACCTCTTAGAAGACAATGGCAAACCACTGAGAGTACCTTTGCCAAAACAGTCACCATGGAGACCATGGTGACCACGACTGCTCTGTCACGAGTAATCGACTGACAAAATGATGGGAATATAATATATATATGACAATGTATTTATAAGATTAAATATGCAATCGTATAAAACTCTTCTGTTATAGCATTTTTGCAAAACATAATTATGTAATTAATATATATCTTTGGCTCCATTTATTGTCGAAGTAAAAATAAATACCGATTGGTATTCACAGCTAATTGCATAAGCACATCCTTACATCTTGAAAGAAACATTTCCTTTTCTACGCATATCTATTTTAAAAACATATGTATAATCGTTTGTTTAAAAAACTGAATACTCGCCACGTGACTTTCCTATGATTTTACAAAAGTTTGTGAAACAGTGAGCCTTCCTCGACGCACGCGATAGAAGTCACCATTTTTCTCCAGCGGGAAAAAAACGCACGATACATTAATAAAAATTCCAAACAGCTCCGAGACGGCCTTCAAAAATTAATTCAGCAAATTAATCACGCCTCCTGCCTCGCGATACTTTATGAAGACATTCAAGTGGGCACACAAGACGCCAAGTGCGCGAAGTGGATGAAGTTAATGGGCTACCCCGTATACGTATCAGTGGCTAGCCTTCACACACGTTCGCCTTGAGTACCGGCGAGTTTGCGAAGTACTCTGCATTTGGAAGCGCGTAACGCGACGGTCTGCAACGCGCCGTTGCAATCGCGATCCATTCCGAGGTTAACAAGGTTGCGGAAGACGCGGTTCGGGAGAGCGCGGTTCTCGAAGAAGAGACCCGGCTCAGAAGATTTTAGTCTTCCGCTTCTGCGCAATCAGCCGAGCCGCTCCATCTCTGTCGGCTTAGCGGCCGACTACCCTAGGTGCATCTTCCTTTTGATGCATCGAACGTGCCGCGTGTGCACTCAGCAACCCCTCGCGATTCGCGCACATTCCACACACACGCGCGTCTACGCACTCACGCACGCGTGCACACTGGGACGTGTGTTCGCGAGCGAAAGAGAAGACGCACCTGGGAGCATGCGAGATCATCATGAGGGGATTAAGAGCTTACCAGATTGGTGCAGATTGCCTTAATTTCTCAAGCAACGCCCGAGCGAGAGACACACAGTCTCGCGGCGAAGCGATGAAAAAATTCCCCGGCGCTCGATTTACTAACGCAACAAGATACTAACGCAATGCCCCTGTTTTCCTCTTTTTAGCTGACGGCGCGGCTTTTTCGGGAAATTTATGCCACTAATCGCACACGTGAACTTTGAGTGCGTAGAGTGTAACGGAAAATTTATTTTATAAAAAAGATCTTTTTAATTGAATGCCATTCGGAGAAATCATATTATTTTGCAGAAAATGAAATACGTTCGCCATTAGAGTATTATGTACTTTTAGGAATGTCGATTGTATTGATATTCGATGTGAATAAACGCGCGGGTATTTTAAAGCAGAGTTCTGAAAGTTTAAGTGTTTCTATATACTTGTCTAATTATTTGCGGATTTGCTCACATTTCTTTCTGAAGCGATCAAGCTACCGAACTGTAGAACAACGGCAGAACTATGCATTCCAATACAAGTACTGCCAATCTTAATTCCATTAACACACGCGAGCTTGATTAAACGTAACGAAACTTTCAGAACATCAATCATCAAATTCAACTACATCAGCATGATAAAACGTCATGTAAAGATATTAAAAACGAATCATAAATTAATGTCTCCATTATGTTTTACAAGAATAAGAAATAATCGAAGTGCACTACGGTTAATGAATAATTTCTTATATACACGGAAAGAATGGTTTTACTGAAGTGTCTAAAAATATTTGGCCAGATACAGATCTGAAAATAATTTTGTTGGAGTATCAAAATAATTATGTAGGACGCTCAAAATAGTTGCTAGAATATCAAAACTTTTTGCAACATTATCATCATGTTTGAGTGTCCTACATAAGTAGCGCTCAAAAGTCTTTTGACAATTACTTTTTATGCGTTACTTTGTAAACAGGGCTATTACTTTGTTTATGTAATATTTATTAATATTTGCTAAGATATATTTTTGTTATAAACATATGTGTTATTATATGCAAAGATTATATTATAAAGTTTAATATATATGTATAGTATTGGTATTAATAAAGTAATTCACAGAATACTATTTGTCAAAAGACTTTTGAGCGCTACTGTAGTTACTTTTGATGGTCTAACAAAATTATTTTTAGATCTGTATCTGGCCAAATTTTTAGATATTTCATCAAAACCTGTATATAGTAAGATTCCGTGTATATAGTAAGATTCTGTAGATGTGTTAAACCAACACGTGCAACTTTTCCGTGTCAAAAATAAAATTGCATTTGGATTGCACTTATGCTTTCTAATAATATTACGAAACAGATAATTGTCGACCTAACTGTTTCGTCAATAACGCGAATGCACGTTTCTCTAACCAGATGGGAGTTTTCATTGGAATAAAGTTTCCTCGAATAATCGTGGTGTAACCACGTTGCGTATAGAAAAACTAAATTGGCGTGAGACAGAAAGCACAAAGAAGAAGCACCGTACGTTCGATTTGATGCGGGAAAAATAGCTTGATACACGTGTTCCCGAACAAACAAACACGCGACTGTACATCTTATTCCGGCCCCATCATTATTAATATATAACCGTATCTTGTCTGACAAATCACAAATGATCGTTTGCAGGCTTCTGGCTTCTACCTAATTCGCCACATATATGCATAGGAAACAACATTTTGTGACGACCCGTGCACCTGCAATTTCGTCGGTCATCAGTCGCAACATTATGAACGTAATGACAATCTTTTGTGATGCGCATCTATTATTACGCCTTGAAAACCGCTTCGCGGTACTGAATATTGTTTCCTTTCGCGATAAAAGTATTATTTTAATCGCAACATGATTGCGTTTTCGTTTTTATTTCGAATGAATCTCGGAAGATAAGACATTAAAGAAAAGTGAAGATCTTTGAAAGATCTTTGAAATATTAATATATTTATTAAATAGATCTATTAAGTATGCTATAAAGTATAATAACTTGGACATAATCTAACTTGACATACGTGTTAATCAAACAAATGGTTAAATCAGAATCAGATTTTTGTTACGTTTTTATTCAAATAAAAAAAAAAAGAAATCTTAATATTAATTCAACCAGATATGTATATAATTCGCATAGCATGCGATGATATTTGATTAACCATCGAATAAATGAAAACAGTATGTTTTACAATTTATTATTCCATAATAAAAGATACACGGAAAGAATGGTTTTGTTGAAATATCTAAAAATTTGGCCAGATACAAATCTGAAAATAATTTTGTTGGACCATCAAAATAATTATGTAGGACGCCCAAAATAGTTGCTGGAATATCAAAACTTTTGTAGCATTATCATAATGATTGAGCGTCCCACGTAGTTACTTTTGATGGTCTAACAAAATTATTTTTAGATCTGTATCTGGCCAAATTTTTAAATATTTCAGCAAAACCGTTTTTTCCGTGTTGAAACGTCAATACGTTTTCGTAAAAATATAATTAAAATCTATGATAATAGATCATATAATCGGTTAATAATGTGAAATTAGGCGTAAAGCGCATTCAAGCTACTCATGCGAAGACGTCTAACTGAATGAATACTGCGGTATGTCTGTGAATCAGTCATTGACATTAACTTTACGAGCGAACGCACAACTTTACGATGCGAATACTCGGCTTCGCCCCCATTAACACAGGCTTCGGACGCGTGAATTATGTATGCGTTTCGAACTGCGATACTTTGGAGCCTTTCAGAGCTAATCCTACAGTTTGCTTTTTACGTCACTTCAATAATTCTCCGAGCGTGCGGAAAATGTTCGCCAATTAAAACGCGAAAACGTTAAATCATTAAACGAATCGACTTTGAGATTTTTGCAATTAAGAGACGACGATTTTGCACTTTACATTTTGTGCTAAAATTATATTTTTTTATTATAATATATTTATGTCAATCAAATATATAAAAATATCGTTCTAATATTACGTAAAAGTTTATTTTTATATCGACCTATCTTGCTTGTTTTTAATTAATCTCGTATTTATTTCCTTACTAGGCTATTAATTATTTCCTACTATGCTTAATTGGAATGAATATGCAACATCATCACACCTTACTCAATTTTCCTTAATTAAACTTTTATTTCTCTCTGTTATACATGCGAGCAAAAATTGCCACTGTAAAACTTGTTGGTTCTCGAAACGATAGTCCTTTCAAACGTAAATCTCTTTTAATCCCTAATGTTTTACATTTGTAAGACCAATATTCTTTTCTAGTATTTAAAGTCGTTCTTTAAATACGTGAATCTAACGTTCTTAAACGCATCTCTATTCTAAAGATAATAGATTATTACACCTCGTCTGAATACTTTAAAACGAGAACGACTTGTAACGACCGTTTCGCGACTCAGAGATAAAAAGGACCGAATGTCACGCACGTATGTGCATACAGCACCAGCCCTCCTTCCGCTTCCAAGCCACAAAATAACATCGGTCGTTCTCGTTCCGTTTTGTCCTATCGATTTAACGGACTCGCACCGACCTCTTTCCGTTCCGACGCCGTCTCTTGGTAGCGTAGACGGTCCCCAGCTGGCTCATGGCGACGGGGTTGTTGGGGCCCGACGCCGACGTCGGGGTCGGCACCGGCGCCGAGGTAGGCGTCATCGCGGGATCAACGACGTGGGGCTGAGGGTGAGTGGCGGTCAGGGTGAGCTGCGATCCCGGGGGATAGCATGCCGCCGTCACGTAATCCGTCGGCGCGAGGGACGCGGTCGGCGGTCCACAGATCCCGGCGATCCCCGGTGCACCACCGCCCCCGCTGCCGCTTCCGCCGCCGCAGCCACCGCCGCCGACGCTGCCGCCGCCGCCGCCACCACCGACACCGACACCGACACCCCCGACCACCCCCAGCCCCGCCGAGGCGGCTCTGTCCAGCGCGTACACCGTGCAGACCGTGACGCCCCTTGCCTCTAGCGACGACGCTACGTCATCCTCTGTCACCGTCGGTGCCACTGCCACCAGCTGCTGGCGTCGGGGCACTTGCTCCTGATGACACCACCGTACGCGCGCGGCCGATTACGACGCGGCAGCTGCGACAGCTGTTGCCGCCGCAAATTCACCCTGCCAAGCGAAGTCGAGCGACCAATGTCCCCTGTGGACGCGGGATTCTTTTGACGAATCGAAATCGAACTCTCTACACGGTATCACTCGTCAATTGACATTTAACAGCATCAATGATAAAGAATAGCCAACTGTCATTGGATCGTAAACGAAGCTTGATCGCTCAGTGGATGATTTTCAGAGTTCACATGAATGATTCGTTTTTCTTCCCTAAATCTCATAAAACAGAGTGCGTAACGTCATCAGAAGATCCTCAGGTTTAATCCGACTCGTCGATATCATTTTCGACATGAAATTCGTGATACACTGTGAACGGAGCAAGATCATCTTTTCACGTCATTCTCATTCCCGGAACAAGTTCACTGTCACTGGGAATCACGGCGCAACATCGACCAGATTGCAATCGCTAGTCATTCACTTTCCCAGCCGATAGAATCGGAGTCAACAATTGCACTACACTATGGGAAACGTCGGCAACGTTCAAGAATCAGCAACGACCAGGACACTTGGACAGTGCCATACGATTATCACCTTCAACCCGGGATGGAAATGAGGGACTCGCCCCATCCTCGTCTCCGATATCACGGACGGTTCGAACGCGTTATCTAATCCTCACTGCAAATGCACGTAAATTTCACTCTCACTACCCCGACGAGTGCCAGCACAACCTCTCTCGATACCACTCGATATTACTATCATCCATTTGCGTGACGGTCATGTGATGCGATATCTCGGTATATCTGCCCAGAACACTTGGGACATCCAGTTGGTCGACCGATGCGAGACGCTTATCACCAGACTTCCCGATCCGGTCGTGTCACGTGTGCGCGGAAACTGACCCGCACGTCCCTCTCTCGTCACACGATCGTCCTCTCGTTCCCTCCCACCCTTGATCGATGTCGCAGTCCCTCCCCCTTCCTATCTGTCACGAACAGGAAAGAGAAAGCCTCCTCTTCCCCCTACCAGGGTCGCTCTTCCTTCACCACCCTTGCGATCCGTCGGAGCGAGTCGATTGACGCGAATCACCGACCGGGTGATCCCGTTCAAACGCGAATCGTCGAAGATCCGTCGGTCTAGGATCTATCTGCACTAATACGCTCGACAACGCTGGAGAACCCGAAACCAGTGGCGAACGCGAGGCTTAATTGGTAGGTTGGTGACGGGAACCCTCGTGCTGGCAGGTTCGCGGTAGCGGAGTGAGCGCGTACGATGCGGTGCTCGCTTCGTAGAAGCGTATCGTGTACTGGCGGGCCTGCCGGGCGTAGCATAAGTCAGGAGAGCGTGGCATAGATCGGAGAGTGGAGGCGCAGGCCAGTGGTGGTGGGCCCAGCAAAGGAGTAACCCTCCATGGGTCGACCGGGAGACCGGCCGCTGGTTTCTATCCACCGTGACGCAGGGTCACCACTCTGACCCCCACCCGCAACGCTCGCCACGCCTACGAGTAAGCCGAAGAGACCAATCGTGATGCCAGCATGGCGCTACCGGCCTAACCACCGCGGAACCACCGATGGAACGATACCATCGCGCGCGCCTCGAGATTCCACCTACTCCCGGCGTGCTTTTCCTTCTTCCTCCGCGTCCGCGTCCTCCTCCTTACGCCGAGTTCGCGAACCTGTACGTAGCGCCTATCTCCTCTCAGCGACGCATTGATAGAAACGCGCAAGACATTTGACTACTTCTCGGACAAGTCTGGAAGAATGGTTAATATTCCTCTATCAAGCGGAAATACAGTACTTTATTCCAAGGGAGATAATGTTGAGATATTCTCAAATGAGAAAACATAAGATGGTTTCTCATAAAATGGAAATAAATGGACAATGATCACGATGGCATGTAACCTCTTGCATTGCGTCATTAAACTATATTAGTATAGAATATGGATGGACCTTTCCAAACCTCGAACCAAAATTATAAGAAATTGATATTGATATTTAGAATTTGATGAAATAAATTGAATATTAATTGTGATTCTGATAACATTTAGAGCAATTAAAATTAATATAACACAATTAAAATTAATAAGTGTCCAAAATGAAGCAAATTAAAACTACGAGATTATAATATGACATAGATTTGAATACGTCATAATCATAACTTGTAATTTCTTTCTGTCTCCTCTAATCTACAAGCTTTCAGTAGTTTAGTAAAAATTATTAAGAAAACGAAACTTTTATCCTAAGTTAAACGTCACGTGTACAGATTGAATCGTAGAGACTGCCAAGTTAGAGAGAACACATCTTACATGAGAGTTCAATCTACACGGAAAGAACGGTTTTGCTGAAATATCTAAAAATTTGGCCAGATACAGATCTGAAAATAATTTTGTCAGACCATCAAAAGTAACTACGTGGGATGCTCAAATATGATGATAATGCTACAAAAAGTTTTAATATTTCAGTAACTATTTTGGGCGTCCTACATAATTATTTTGATGGTCCAACAAAATTATTTTCAGATTTGTATCTGGCCAAATTTTTAGATATTTTAGCAAAACCATTCTTTCCGTGTATAAAACGTACCCTACATGGCATGCATATCCAAAAGACGTTCAGAAGATATCCCGAAGATATCTTTAGGCGATAGGATATCTTCGGGATGTCCTCTAAACGTCTTCTGGATATGCATGCTGTGTGGGACATCTGCAGACACAATAGCACGCTTCCTCTAAACAGTCGCAACGTGACATCGATCATACGCGTTTGGTAATCCAATTGCAGGCCACAAAATACATAAATTGCCGCGGCGCACGATAAGCCAGACCGGAACAATAATGTTCCGCGATCGTTGACGATTCCCGTGCCACGCATCATCCTGACGGGTGACGCGTATACACACGCTCGTCCGGCGACACGTTTCCCTCTTATCTGAAGAGCCTGGCTCTTCGTGAACGCTATCTGATCGCGAGACATGAGCGATATCACCGTGGCTAGAAACGACAGCAGTTAAAGCGAGCGCCGGTATCGATTGTATAGCAACATTACGATCAAAAGAAGATCAACGGTCTCGCGGGGACCGCGACGAAAGCGATTTCTCATGCACCCCGGCATACGTCGTAAACTGATATCGACAAGCCGGATATATGCCGAAAACGAGTTCGTTGGTGATCGAAACGCTTGGGCGACACGCAACACATCGCTCGGTTGTTGGCGATATTTTGTATTATCAGGGACGATAATACGTCGAGCACAGATAGTTTCCGAATGTTATTGTTGCGGTGTAGACTTTTATTTTTCGAAGATTCGCGAGATATCGAAAAGTATTGACGAATCGCTGGATAAGATTCAGTTTTACCTTTGCGAGAAATAATGAGCAGGATAATATTTAACTAGAGGGCAAGTAATCTTACTTCCTCGTTTAGTTTTCCTGCGAAATTCGCATTTTTTATTCACATCGTTCTCTTGCCGGCGGATGGCGCGAGTTAAGACGGCACGAGCCGTCGCTTGCGTTGCGTAACATCAAATTTATTGCATTACGTAATTATAATCGTGCAAATTATTCTTCGTTAAATTAGAAGAGAATAATTAACTTTGAGAGGTTGATAAATAATATTATTCATACTATCCAATTTAGATCTGAATTTTGCCGTTTGAGATGAAACTTTACAGGTTACTTTACTTCCACAGTTGATTATGCAACATGATTGTGACAATACATTTTGTAATCTAACAATAAATAAATTACAGTAAATATTATCGTGATATGCAACAAATTAAATTCTAATTATTATTATAATTATGTAATAGAAGTCAGCACAATTTTATTACCACTGACTCGTTAGAAATATTTATATGTAATACACTGCAACAATTTTTATCGGCTTGTTTAATTTTATAATCACTATCTTATCATTTCGTGATATTCAATTCCATATTCGACAGACCGAAATTATGATTCTCACGCTTGTGGTTGTTTGATTTTCATTTTATCTTAGCGTCGGGCAATATTTTTATATCAGGTAAATAAAATTCAGAATTCCATGTCATGTTTAACGCTGGACGCGCAATGGGACTATCCTTCTGTATCCCTCGCATCCACCACGGCGATCTCCCTTTTCGGAGTCGCGCCACTCGAGATCTGAAAAGTTAGCACCACATTCTACTAATATAAAAAAAAACAATTAGAGTTCCAGTAGCACTTTTCATAGTTCTACAGTTCCTTATAAAAATAAAAAATAGTTCCGCATTTTTTATAGCAAAAAACCAAAAATGAAAAAATGTGCTATTCGCGAATCTAGCACGACACCGCCCTCTCTAAGGTACTAGAAAACAATAAATATTAACACTTTTGGCAACAGTTCCCATTAGTTCTACTCGAGTTCCACCATTGTGTGTAATTTGAAAACAAAATTCCAACAATTACCAATTTTTCATACACTTTAAATATTACACCCAGCGTGACACTTGCAGACAAAGTGCCGTGCTGATTATTTCCCGCGGTTCTAGCGACAGTTCTTGTTAGTTCTAGCAAGAGTTCTATGTTCTACAATCATTTTTAAGCAGAGTTCCGGCGGCCACATTTTTAAATAATTTTTTTATCTCCTTTGTCTCTCTAAAAAAAATTTTGATATATGTTAACTTTATTAATATTTATTATTTTTGTTGTTCATGACTAATGTTGTTTCAGTTTCACTTGAAAAGGATTCAAACCAAGGGTCGAAACGTCGTGTAACCTAATTTAAATTTTTAATAAATGTGGCCAGTTGTTGTCAACCATTGAATAGTACTGTTAATTTTTTTATCTTTGGAGCCAGCACGACAGTTTCACTCCAGCTGTTGTGCTGGATCCAAAGATAAAAAAATTATTTAAAAATAGTCGTGCTAGATTCGCGAAGTTAGCATTTTTTCATTTTTGGTTTATTGCTATAACATGTGCTGGGTAACATCAACCAAGCCTGGATTTTTATAACCAAGCCTTTCTTTCAGTGCAGAACTATGAAAACTATGCTACTGGAACTCTTTTTTTTTATATTAGTAGAATGTCGTGCTAACTTCACAGATTCCCGCCACTCGCCTATTACCGAGTAATAAATACCCCGTACTCTGTCTTGTTTTAATAACGTATTACACACCTTTTTACGAAAAATCTCGTTTGCGTTAAGAACTCATTTCACGCATGCGGCACCAGAACGCTATGCGGATGCTACCTCACGTCGCCGGGGCTTCTTACACGCGAGACCTGCAGCATGTACCAAGCTCTCTCTTCCATCCACAGCTGACTCTCGTCCTCGCCCTCCGCTGCCCTTTCTTCTCTCATTCCGTCCGCGTACGTTCTATCGTGTCCTGTCTCTTCTGTTTCGTCTGAGTCACGCGAATTCGGACGGGCGGCGTAGCTCGTTTACTTCTTCACCGGAATCAAGATCTGACAACTTTTACTTTCGTCTCCCGTCTCCGGGCGCACGTATGCACATCGATGCCCCTTAATTATGAAACTTAACACCGCGTAACCGACGCGTTACTTTTTAATATAGATGCGTGCGACCAACCCCGAATAATGCGCGCGGCGCGCTTCTTTTCGCTGCACAAGTTCGGGTAGTGGGTAGTTTTATGAATAAAGAGGAATTGCAGTTAGAGGCGCGATTAAAAATTGCACATTTCTATTGTAAATTTCTATTGTAAACGCTATTTATTGTGTTTCTATCTGCGAAATTTAATTGTAATATAAATTATAAATTTTCATGTTTTACTGAAAGCACTATTTAAGAAAAATCTTCTAGTTCTCCTTTACCGCAAAGAAAATAACCCCCTGACTGAACGCAATATAACCATTGTCTCCGTAATTATAGTAGACTTTGTACATGGAAACCTCCTCTTTGACTTTTCATCACCGATACATATGCTAGCCAAGGAATTTTAATAGATTTGTCCTCGACTATAAAACCGATTGTTAATGGCTGCATTCGCTAGCAGCTTTATTTACGTAGAAACGTCAGAATAAAAAGAAAGATAAACCAAACTCACACATAGTATATGTTTATAATACTGCAATTATGCTTAAAAAATGTTTTTACGATTGTATCACATCTCATGTTGATTTCTTGCGATATAATAATTCGATTTAAAATCAGCGACATTTTAATATTATGCAGAAACTATAAAAATATAATATCATATTCTTTTGATTAAATGTTATAATATTGATTAAAAGTTCAGAGAACTCTGTCAACAAATACATAAAATTTATGTTAAACTTTTTGATAAAAACTAAAAAGTATTCTTTATCAAACTCTCGGAAATAAATATTCACAACGCGAATAGTAACATTCCGATATATTTAATCCTTTTATAAAAATAAAATAAGTTTCTCTAAATTAAATCTCTTATTTTTTAAAACAAAACATTTTTTCACAACAATTAAATATATAATTGTGATAAAATTAAATAATAATAATAAAATATTTTATTTTATATCATAGTGAAATATCAGTGTGAGATAGAAAGACATTTATTTTTTCCGTACAAAGAACAATTTTGGTATAAATCTGTAACAAAAACTTTCATCTATAAATGGAATAGACATGTCATTTGTTTATCGTATTACTAAAAGAAAGATATATATCGCGCTTGTTTCATGCGACGGAAGTACGATATCGATGAAATTGCCTTCAAAGAAATCATGTATCTTGGAAAGCAGTTAAGAGATTACATAGATTTTTCCAACAAGGTTTCGAATAGAAGAAAAATAGTGTGGGAGATTAAACATACGCAATACTATCATTGTTTCTTCTATTCATTACTTTATATGATTCTGCAATGGAAATAATCGTGTAGGTATACGATGCATTTATTAACTTACTATTGTTATTTATATTGTTCAAAAAGCTGTTAGATCCATTTCGAAATAACGAAGAATAGAAATTAAGCAATTCTATACTTCACTTACAATAATTTTTTAGCGAGAGAGAGAGAGAGAGAGAGAGAGAAAAAGAGCTTGTTCTTAATAAAAATAAAAAAAGTATATATATAAAAAAGAATAGAAATTAATAAATTTAATATTACAGTATCAATTTGTTATTTAAAAAATTTTTTAAATTATATGTTGCTGAGATATTAATTATATGAGATATGTTACTAAAATATTAATGCATTCATAATTAATAATTAATTTGAAGATTTGATGATAAGCGTTTTCGAACATAAGTCAACAAAATATATTTTATTTTATAAATATAATCATATTATTATTATTTTTTTAATATAATCATTTTTAGTTCTCAGCATCATCAAAACTTTCTTGATTTCGAATCAAATTATTATATTGCAAAAACTCAGCACACAAAGTGTGATACAATCATAAGAACTTTTCCAGTTTTTACTCACAATGGAAAAACTGTGAGAAGCTGGCTTACGTAATTTTTTCATTGTTACAAGAAACAATATTGTTACAACAGCACACATGGAAGTCTACCTCTAACGTACGTATAATTCACACTTGCCCTTGCTGTGAAATAGAGAAATCAGATATCATCAGTAGATGTAGATATAATGAGAATCAGACTTCATTAAGCATTACTTCGTCCAATCTTTTGTGTATTATTTCAGAAACACAAACAGAATTGTAATACCGTCAGAATATTATGCTAATTTAATTCTAAAGACAACAATATTTATAATTGACTCAATTTATTTAATATTAGAATAATTTAATAAGATTTATAAAATCTGTTAATTGTTTGTTTATGCTATATTTTTTGTATTCTGTTCTTATAAATATTATAATAAGAGTTTTTTCTTGTTCATCTCGTTAATATATTGTATGTGCGTCATTTATTGGATATGCACACATTTTACTCTTCTTTTATACATAATATTTATAACGAATGACCTTTGTAACTGCATGCACCTTCGGATATTGAGTCCGGCATACAGGTGTTCGACGTTTGTCGATGCAGGAATCAATTTTCCGCGAGGATTACACGAGACGAGAGTTATTTGCATCGCATAAGTTGCGCGCAGTTAGTACTCATGCAAGATGCATAGTAATGCGGTTTATGTGAAGGAACTTTGCGGAGGAAAGAAACTTGCTAGCGCAAAGCGCATTAAAATTTCGTAAAACTTATAAAGCAAATATTGAAAACTGCTTTAAATAAAATTTATAGTTACCACGTTGATGACGTTGACGTTAACACGTCGAGTATATCCCGGTAAAAAATTTTTCATATATAAACATATATAAAACTTATATAAACATATATAAACATATATAAACACATGTATAAACATATATAATTATGTATCAAATATGTCCATACATAAAATTGCTCATATATAATCATATATAACTTTTCTATACATTTATATATGATTATATGTAAATATATATGAAAAATTTTATGTATGGACATATTTAATACATAATTATATATATATTTATATATGTATGTTTATATCTGTTTATATGTATATATAATGCACAAGTAATACGCATAATATAAGTATATTTGTAAAACAGTTTATAGTTTGTAGCTATTTTACAAATACACTAGTTTAATTGGCTCTTTTCATTAGTGATTTACATGTTGTTTTTTAAATAGTTGTATTTTACATAGCATGTACTCAACGTATTAATATAGAATATAAAAATTAACTATTAAAACATGGATATTCTCAAATTTCAAAAAAAAATATATATATATATAAATTATGGTATATAATCTCTAAAAACTATTGTAAAACACATAAAACCACTTTTAAATGTAATACGTTCGCCATCTATTGGTGAGACCTTCGACTATCCCTTCTATACGAAGAGACGGAATATCTGCCGGTAGGCCTCACATTTGCCACACAATCTGATAATTACTGATATATCTGATAATTACTTGCATCACTGATATAAAAAAAAGTATCCTACAGCAATCAAAATTTCCTTTATTTGTGATTTTCCTGACTATTTTCGATCCGATTTTTTTCTTAATAAAATATGTTTTTAACAGAAAAATATTTTAATAATAAATACATTTTACAAATATAATGTCGTCTTTTATGCAAAGTTTCACGATTGTTTATTGCAAATATTTCACGTTAAACGTCTTAGTAATTAAATTAAATTTAGTATTAAATTAAAATTCCGAAAAAGATTTTGTTATTTAACCAACCTTGCATGCGTCTTACGATTAAAAAATAGAAATTTTCAACTTGTGTGAAAAAATCAATTTTCAAAGAATATACACTACCGGTCAAAAGTATTTGACCACCAACAAAATTTTACCACCAACGAGCTATTGCTCGTATCGAATATCCTTCCTGACGTAATGCCACTATCACAACACGTTCTTCATTAGTAATTTCACGTTTCTTCGTCATATTTTTAACTATAATATGCACTAAACAGAATTACCTTGACATGTGGTAAGTATGTCTCAAAAACCGTGGGTTACTAACGAATATCGAGTATCAAATAATGATGCAGAAGTCTAAAATAGTTGGTATGTAATGTGCTGTTTACATACATACTTCGTGTGCAAAACTGAAGGTCACTAATGCCGTCAACAAATAGTGAACGATTTAAATATTTCACGTTTCTGTGATCAGTCTCTACATATTCAATATTTAAGTGCTTTTACCAGTAAAATCGAACATTACTACAATGTCTCTGTTATATAAAATAAAATACAAATAAAGGGAACTAATGTTTAAGTAGATTTTAACATAAGATTACGTAGTATATAGGTGATAAAATACTTTTGACCGGTAGTGTATCATTAGAATAAATAGTCTCTTAGAAATATCTGAATATGTATATCGGGGATTCCTATCCCTCGTCTACCGTTAGCTTCCGCAATTGTAGCGACAGAGAAATCGCTTTTAAATTCCACGAAATCTAAAGAGAGGCGAGTGCCATGATTGCATGTAGTTACGTTTCCGTAGACATGGACGGGAATGAGCGACTCCTGTACGCGGCTTTCCGGGAAACTTTTTCCTCGCGTCACCGGCAAAGGCGATCACGTGCGATTTACGAAAAAAAAGGGGAAATAAAAAGCGGCTGATAGAGGGTGGGAAGGAAGGGATCGCGATCGGGTGGGTCGTGGTCGTCTATCGCTATTTCGTGCCTCGGGAGTAATGGGCGCGCTGGGATAATGGGCGAGCGTACAACAACGAAAGCGCGGCTAACAATGCAAAAGTGAGGCTTAATTAGATAAATCATTGTTTTGAAACGTGAGCCCGCAATCAGGGCCGCAACTAGCGCCCGCAATTGATGCAGCGATACCGTCGCTGTGCCAGCGCGACACGGCCGCGCACTGCTCGTAATTGCGTGCTATGAATAATTACTTCTGCACTACCTGACCAGGGGTAGCCAACTGCAAGACGGTACGATCGCGGCAGCGCGGCTCTCTTTTACATAATATTATTAGCAGCACCCGGCTTTAGGGAGAACCGAAGGGGACAGCCAAAGATATAAACATACAGTTGCAGTCCAGTGATGTGCCGTATAGTTTACGTCCATTCTTTACATGATTACTTACGTGTAAAGAATTATTTCTTTACATTGCTATTTTCCACGTAAAAATGTAAAGAATGTAAACAATGTAAAGAATTTCGTAATTGGCTGATTTACATTTATAATAAACGAAAACACTTTTTTTTAATAATCTTTATTTAAATTTTCCAAACCAAATACAATTATCATATTAAGTTATCATAATAAAAATGACTTTTTTACTCCACTTTAATTCAACATAACATAATAAAACAAATATCACAGTTATTCATTAGGTCTGTTTTCTGTTCCTGAACTGCTGCACTAGTTCAGAGTTTATCTTTTTTACTCCACATTGGAAGGAAAAAGATAAACTCTGAACTAGTGCAGCAGTTCAGGAACAAAAAACAAACCCATTGTTAGGTGTGAATGAATGAACTTTATTTAATATTTATCAGTTTTATTAGAATCGGTTATTCTAAGAATAGTATATATGCAGAAGTTTTTTTGACTGTTCAAAGGTCAAACTTTTCAATTCTTTACATATTTTACATTGTTTACATTCTTTATATATTATTTATTCCATATGTAAAGAATTAATTCTTTACACGTAAAGGCACATCACTAAGTTGTACTAACATCAATACTTTAAAGCAGTGAAGGCACTTATTTATCCCCTTAAAGTACGAAATAATTTCGCTTGGGTAAGCTCTCAACGGCTTAAGTCAACTATTAGCAAAGTTATAGAATTCCAAAGTAATCTGTTAACAAAAGAAACTTTGTAGATATTACACAGAGCGTTCAGAGTATTCCTCAATTATGGAAAGTCTGAAATATCCTGTTTAAATAAGGTAATGTAAAGCTAGAATGAATCGGATTCATAATTCGATGTATATACAAGATGTACGTTGAATATAAAATGCTATCCAACGCAGATCTGAGATTATCTTCTAAGATATACGTTTAATCCATTCTAGCTTTAATTGCCTAATTCCATTTCCATTATCTCAATTTCAAATAATCCTCTTGTGTGATATAAATAAAACAATATCAGTTTTCCCCGAAACCCCCAAAGAATTCAAAAGATCTGTATTTTTTTAACGGCATCACCATTTTTAACTGCAAAAACATCTTCCACTTCGCTCGAAATGCGCGAAACCGCATTTTTTTCTTAAGAAAGTATTAAAGAAACGAATTTCCTGGCTTTTTCGCATCTAAATCTTCGACTTGTTTCGCGCGCGTGGCGCATCTAAAAGTGAGTAATCCGAAAAGAATATCACGGCGAAAATTCGGAGGCTCGGAAGGTCCTTCGTGGTATACGGTCGCGGCGCATCATCTCTCGGCCGTCAATTTTTGAACATGCATACACAGCCTGTCCGTGAAGTCTCGGAGTAACGACTAAGGCCCAGTTCCACAATCTCCAGTTAACTTAACCGGCCGGTTATTTCATTGGAATTGACCAATCGCATTTGTTAATTTTGCTTAACGACAAATGCGATTGGTCAATTCCAATGGAATAACCGGCCGGTTAAGTTAACCGTGGTTGGTGAAATTGGCCCTAAGAGTGCGTTCCACTTAGGCCCAGTTCTACAATCTCCAGTTAACTTAACCGGCCGGTTATTCCATTGGAAATGACCAATCGCATTTGTTAATGTTGCTTAGCGGCAAATGCGATTGATCAATTCCAATGGAATAACCGGCCGGTGAAGTTAACTGGAGATTGTGGAACTGGGCCTTAGCGCTCACAACGCTCGCGAGCATCATTTGTCCTTGTTTAACATTTGATAAACAACAAGGATGAAATGATCCAAGAGCGTTGTGAGCGCCAAGTGGAACGCACCTTACGTCCACCGCAAAGCCGACCTTCATCTTCCTCCGGATGGAAGAGTTCGGTTCCTGGCATTCTTTCCGCGACATACTCGGCCGGACGAATTAATGCAAACAACGACGTGGTCTGCATGTACGAATTCGCCCTTACTTTTATTTGACCGCCGTCGTGCAGAGGATATTACAAGGTTGCCATCTGACGACGCGGTTCGCTCGGATTCACAGTTTCTCGACATACATCGCGTGAGCGCGTCATTTACAGCGGCGCTGCCATGTAATGCGCGATGCGCCATGAAAACGCTTTTTCCGCTGCGATCGGACAGCCCTGCACTCCGGGCGTCGAAAGAAGCGTGATGACCAGTTGAATCGACAACAAACTGCTATTGATACGTTGACAAAATTATTAGCTCCACGTTTATTGATTATATCAATATCGTCACATAGCGATTATCTTGTCCCCACAGGAGTAACTACACTAAAAGAACTTCTAATAAATTGATTTCTAAGAAAATAATTAAAGAGAGATAAATTCTGATCGTTTATCTTATTGATTATTTCCGTAAATACCGGGCAATTCTAAAATAATCTTTTTCTTTAATGTATAACGCTCCTGAGAACTTAAAATACGTTTTTCATTTTATATATGAAGACCCGGGAGAAAAAACAAGGAATGTCAGTTTTATTAAAAATGAGATATGGTCGCGCGCGCACGTCATTTTGTAGCGTTTAAGAGATGCTATACACAAAAAAAGTAATGCCAAATCAAAACTTATATACTCAAATATACTCATATACTCATATTTTCATATATTTTTTTTGGTTGAACTATATAAAATGACTTCATTCAAGCAAATTTTCTTCATTTAACGCAATATAATCTCATTTCGAGATTTTCATTGAAACTAAAGATGTTCTTAAATCAAGAATATTCTTTTTTTTTGTGTACAAACATCTCAATGATATTCCAATGTACATCTTGGATTAAAAACTGTATTGATCAGTGAAAAAATGAAGGTAGAACATTCGGGTATAGGAGAAATAACAAACTTTAAAATTCATTTTATTCAAAAGTATAAAACTAATATTCCTTGTTTTTCCCCCAGGTCTTCATATGATATTTTTTATATCAATACACACACATCACAGAAAAAAAAAGTCTTCAATCAAGACGAATATATTTAAATTAACACTATCATTGTTTCATATATAGGCAAAAAAATATTATTTTCTTAGAAGAATTTTATATTCTTGTATTTCAAGAATATTATAAATAAATTTAAATATTGTAATTGTCACATAAAGAATACAATAATAAGATTAAACCGAGGGGTAAACCGCTGATCAAAATTGTGTACACCAATGCCTACTAATGCCCAAAATTGGGCATTACTAAGTACACAAAGTACACAAAAGTA
>NJRP01000008.1:1316635-1328198 GCA_003063835.1 Aphaenogaster floridana
ACTTCAATAACACGCCCTTAATGTATGGACCTCGAGTCATGGGACACCCTGTATAATTGCTTGTTAATAGAAAAACATTTTAAAATCAAAATTAAATTAGCAAAGCAGAACTCGCGTCGTGAAAAGATACGATACAATTTTGTAATCATATATTAATAGCACATATAATACGAGCGATATCTAAAATTCGTTAGAACAAGATTGCTCAAAAATGTGCCCGAATACTTATTAAGAACACAAAAAATTTCATGTTCTTAATAAGTATTTGGACATTTAATAGTTTTCTGTATGTTATGTAATCCACTGTATCAACGCACTTGAAAAGGACCGAAACCCGTGGTCGAAACGTTGTTCTTAATAAGATTTAGAGAATATTACACGTTGAAGGATACGTCCGCGCATATAATGATCGGAAGTATCCATCACAGCGCCGACACATGCCCAAGATGGCTGCGTCTGCAACCTGGCTGCAATAATTAAAGTATTTAGTGTGGCTTCCTTTCCAGCTGATGAAATCTCACTACTTCAGCACACGAGATCTTTTTCTTGGTAACAACAACTATGTATTTTCCATGTTCACGTTTTTCTTAGAAATATATATATGTTGCATAGAAAGCGAAATGATAGCAACACTGTTTCATGATAATTAAATCAAATTACAATTGAAAGCAATTGTTGTATAAAATTAATATAAAATTTGAATTAATTTAAGTATAATAAAAACTTAGAGATAAAGACAGTATATGTTACAAAAATTTCGATTTAATAAATGCATCCAAAATGAAACATTACAAAAGTATATTAATATAAATCTTTGTAGTTTGTATACTAGCTAAGAGGAACAATGATAATATCATCCTCATTTTTTTTTCAACGACAAAAAGCACAAGAGGCAGACGTTGTTCTTGCAATCACAATTCAAGCCTACAATCAGTCGTCCGACGTAAATCTTGTTCTAAAGTTTAATAAAAGGCGTTGTTCCAACGAATTTATGATATCGCGATTGAAATTACAGCGCCGGGACAACACGAGACGCGGTACGCCAAACTAATGCACGCTTCGCGTCTCTCTGATCGATACCGGCACTTTTCAAACTTCGCGACTCGCTCTTTACAGTAAATTACTCCAGTGTATCGTGATTATCGAAGCGCACAATCGGGCGGACTCGATTCAAATGTCAAGGATGGAATAATATTAACATTATTAGTATCGTAAATTACATTATATTGTTATGTAATTATATAGTTCCGGTTTTTGCCTACTCATTGATATCGAACGCTTGTTCGCATCAACGCGATGTTGAAATAAAGTGCAATGAATTAATTGATAATTAAAACACCAAAAAGGAAATATCGATCACGTACCAATTCCTGCATTTGTGCTTATTGAAACTTATTGCTAGACTTATATTAGACAGCTAATGCCAAAAGTCAAAATGCAGCCACAGCTATTTTAGCTGTATTAATAGCTGTAAAGTCGCTGTGACAGCTAATGCAAAAGTCAAAATGCAGCCACAACTATTTTAGCTGTATTAATAGCTGTCACAGCGACTTTACAGCTATTAATACAGCTAAAATAGCTGTGGCTGCATTTTGACTTTTGCATTAGCTGCCACAGAGACTTTACAGCTATTAAGTTACATTTTTGTGGGGTGAGGAGCGAAGTCTCTGTACTTTGCTCACACAGGAATTCCGGTTTTAATTAGAATAGAATATGTTATTAAAGTATCATAGTTACGATACTATATTGATGCACTAAATACGATAGTTTTCTAATCCTATCGTTTCAATTTACTTCCTTCTCGTCGCAATGTCACAAAGAACGCGTTGCGGTGTCTTAAAAGCGACGTGTCGATCAAAAGGACTAGGAGAAACGAATTGACGCAGAACTTGACCTGAAAGAAGCGTTTCTACGGAACGGTTGCGCGGAATGGAACCACGGGATTCGGCGTAATTCTTTAACAGCCCAATTTCACGATATAAAGAAGCCGGGACGCTATAATGCCGCCTCTGCTTCCTTCCAGGGAACTCCGTCGGTCGCGGTCGATTGTTTTGTGTTTCGGAGAGGCCCAATAAAGCGTAGTGCCGACGACGGTGTGTCTCGATGTAAGAGCAGAATGTGCCCACGGCGCTTATTAAGGCTTCGGATTTTCGTCCGACCCGTCGCTTCGTCTTGACAAGGAAATCGCTTTCAACGTGGCGGCCGCGGTGCGGATGTGGAGCCGCGAACATATATACAGGCAGATCGGATAGAAATTGCCCGAATTTACGTGTAGGAAGTGCGTTAACCCCTGAATTCCTTCTTCTGGAAGTGTTTTGTGTTTAGACGAATAAAATATTAAAAATATCATCAAAATTTTACCCATCAATATCAATATCAGAGCTTGTTCAAGTCAAGTAACGTGTAATTCTTGAATTTTGTATCACTCTGTATATATTCTTCTAAAAGCAATGCCTTTGCTAAGAATAGATTTAATGGAAAGTTTTACACGTGAGTGTATTTGTGTAGTTTAATGATAGTTAATTGATACTGTGAACTAATAATTTAATTAATTATAAATTAAATCAGACTAATATTTTAATTCTTAAACAATAATAATTAGGATAAGACCGTGATATGTATAACACAATTTAAATTGAGAAAAGGCCAAGAAACGGTCATAACGGATCTTAGTGCTTAAATAATATTAATGTGTGATTTTTCTATGAACTGCGTGCCGTTACCAAGTCTTGAAACGCAGCTCTTGAATATCACATTTATTAAATTGATAATCAATTTAATGATACTGATGCTCACAGGCATCTATATAAGATCCCCCCTCCCATCCCAACCCGAGAAACTGTATTTTAATTCTTGTTTCAAAGAATATTATTTGTCAACCAAGAATTAATTTATTAACAATCGCGTCGTAATATTGCATATGAAAACATTTTAATATTCTACATTTTTGTTTCCAAAATCAGCTGCACATAATATTTATATAAATATATATGATTTGCGTTAGTTAGTTACGCATATATCTTGCGCGTTTTTGTATTTATCTTATGCAAAAAAAGCTCGGTTACTCTGAAGAATTATGTATTTCTATGTGTTTTTATTATTTTACTACATCTTAAAAATGTTCAGATAATATGTTAATTTCAAATAAAAACTTCTAAAAACGTCAAAGTCAATAATTTCAAACAAATTTACAAAAATTTCAATATTACGAGGCATTTGTACATTCTGTTCAAGAATACCTATTGGCTAATTTTGTTCAATAGAATAAAAAATAATCCATCGTTGCAAAGACAAGACACACAAAGACATAAATAGCTACATTTTATGCATTGTCAGTTTGTGTTATATGACTTAGCAATGGGATTTATGTGTCATGCACGTAAGAGAAACAGCAATGGCGCCGTTCTTGAGCCGGACAACCGAGGCGGCGAAGCAAAGGAATTGCAGAGCGGAGGTGCGATAATGAATAAATTGGCGGCAAGTATAATGAGTTATATACCCAAGATGAAAGAATCTGCGAGCAAAGTAAGGTCATCACATGAAGTACACGATTCTGTCTGCTACTCCATTTAAATATCTAATTTAGATCGTCGACATTGTCACCAGAAAAAAGAAGACAAAGTCAGCGGAGCGCATCAATCAAATCTTACATCTGGTTTCTCCTCTTTCTCTCTCTCTCTCTTTCTTTCTTATTATTTATATAGAAAATATTATTACGCGAAGTGTCCGGGTCTTATTGCTTTGTATAATAATAGAGGAAAAGATAGAGATATGAGATTTATTTTAAATCTAGCAGATCTCGAAGAATAGACAAATAAAGTTAAAATTTGCTAAATACCCAACATTTATAAACCATCATTCCAACTAACATATTAATTAGGAAATATTTATTAATAATGAAATTAGTGCTGCTTCTTTACTGTACTCCAGCCGGTTTCATGTCGATAGACGAAAGCGTTCTTGTGACATTGAAAATTTCAAACGAAAGCGAAAAATGTGACATTGAGTTATTAGAATATATTTCCATAAATTTGCATAAGAACCGTTTTTGGCGCAAAAATTTTCTGGGACGCAATCTCCTTCAATGGGTTCCATCGTGGCACCTATTAATTTCTATGATATCAATGGCAGTGCCGCAATGTAGCTCATTGATAGCGTTATCTCGGAGCGCATGCACATGAAGCACGCGATATTAGCCGACATAAAGCGAATATGGGCAAAGGAATCATATTAAAATTTGCATTAGTTAGCTAAATCGCTCTCACTTACATAAAAAAGCAATAAATTGAGAATAACCATCTTATTAAACGTTGACAGTGACAAGCAAACAAATCAATACGTACAACTTTCAAAGCATATTTTTGCACTTGTAATTTATAAAGAAATATACTTTTAAATACATTTATGACATAACTTTTAAAATGCATCCATTAAACCATCCACTTAATTACTATATACTTTTTACAGAATATATTATATTTTGCAGATAGTTTAAGAAAGAAGCTAACTTGATTTGCTTACATCAAATATAATCTTTTAATTTTTTGAGTTTAGAAGATGAATTAACTTGGTAATTCAAATAAATAATGACACGTTTCATGAAGCTGTGTATATCGATCCTTATCGATATAATTTTTCAAAACTTAATTATTTCGTATTATAATTCATTTACATGCTTTCTTTTGAAGCATTATTTTTCACAACAGAGATATAAATTGTAATATTACTCAATTTACTTTTTTATTGTTAAATCATTAATTTATAACAGGAATAACTTATCATGTAATATCAGGAAAGAGGTGATATCAATATGTCTTCTTAATGCCACAAACTAATGATAAAATTATAATAGAGTTAGTATATGAGAGAAATTATTGAGAAAATATATTTTGCGCTACCTACTAATCTCTTAAACATTCCCTATCGATTTCAGCATGTCCGACATGATACTGCACTTAATTACAATATTCTGACTGTACAAAGTTAAATATATGTAAAGCAAATATCATGCATTATGGATGGTACACGCTATCCTGATGACTTATCAATGAGTGCCGTCATGGAAAAGGGATGCGGAAAATTCCTCGTGCAAAGTAATAGTACAAAATAATAGCAGAATTTATAAAATATAGCAATATCGACGTTTTGCATTTTATTGCACTATCACATTGTGTGTCGTAGAAATATTAATTGTATAATTCTCTAAGATATATATGATTCTTTAATATCTTCTTTTAACATTCTAACACATGTCCTTTCATATAAAGATTTAATACGCTTTATGGCGTTTTACTCAAGACATTCTGTTCTTATAGAACTTTTTTATGATTTTATATCATATCTATAGAATTTTATTGAGCATTTTTTTTATCACAATTCTTTTTTTTTATGACTGAAAGAATATGTTCTAGAATATAAAGAAAATAACTCTTATCAAAATTGAATAATAATTACACAAAAGTTTTACAGTTTTTAATGGAGCTCTCAATATAGTCATCTAGACTTACTATTTATGTAGATATTGCAAAAATAATTTTTATATTATGTCGGGTGTTTCGGATCCGACGGTCAGATGCCGTCGGCTTTCAAAACTGTTATACGTATCATTCAAAATTTTATTAAGTTACGAATTAAGCGCAAATACAAACTTATATTTAAATAATCAGATTTTATATATTCGATAAACGGTTAAAAGAGAGATATATTTATTCAAACTAATAGTAAATGAAATTCGGCTTAATTAATAATAATATTTCGTATAAAAAAAATAAAAATTGATTTCTTATGAAGAATATTCCATCACTAGATTTTAAAATGTTTGTATAAAAAATAAAAGCGAAATTATATTACAGAAAATATGCATATCGTCATATAATCCGTTTCTATTCAGAATGCGATTGTTTACGATGCAGTAAAGTGTCGTCACTGCATTTTTTTCGCATATGTATGATATAACGAGAAAGTCTTCGATTCTTTGTCTGAGAAAACTCACATAGGACTGTCCGCTACTCGTGTGCCCGCGTTAATAATTATCATTAATTCCCTAATTATCAACTGAGTTCTTTTAATAGCTGGAAAATGCTGCAACGTTTAATGACTAGTGTCACGGATGTCATGTTGCCCTAGTTCTCAAAGATTCAGTCTTCAGAGTTATGTATATCATGCGTTTGCACATGTAAGCGACGCGGGTTCGGTTTGAAAAAATTTGTACGTACTTTCAGATATTAATATGTAAATTCATCTAATTATTTATTTCTATTTTAATGTACAAGTGTTAAAATCTTATCATACAAAATAATTAAGTTTTTAAAGTTAATCTTTGCACAGTTGCATGTTTTCATGAAACGCGGTACCATTACCTTATTCGGGTTAGCAATCTATTCTTGAGTTCGTATAGCCAAAGAATTAAAAGACTGTTATTTATGTAGTTTCATTATATTAATTATATATTTTAATTTCATTATTCGGCATTAACTGTTTCAAAATCAATAAGAGAAACACAAAAGTGTTCCATATAAAAGTATTGTACATAATTTCAAGTAATAACTGAAGAATGTCCAGCAATTTTACTCTAAACTTTTTGAAAGTTTTTTCTAATTGGTAAATGTAGAGTACACTCTCTCAATGTGCTATAAACCTCAAAACTAGTTGTTATATAAAATCTGTAGGAAGTAGTTAAATATACGTTACAATATGCAAGATGACGGATAACTTTTCAAATGTAGGACGAATAAGTAAGTAATTAATGTGTGATACGATTAAAGTCACGTTCGAAACGAGCTATTGCGTGATGTGCACCTATTCCTACCACAATTAAACACTTAAAATACAAGAGCATAAGCCATAAATGTGACATCCGTTCGTTCTCATCGTTATGATCTCATTGCCGGCAGTATAATAATTTTATACTATACTACTATAAATATTTTTAAAAATCTGAGATGACGAAAGAGGTTTCCTACTATAACACAGTTTTAATAACAATGGAGGTTTTCATCAACCTGTTAAGTAATCTTCTAATTTTTCCAAAGAATTTGGCAACATATAATATCTATTTTTATATTTTCGTATTTTAATCAATGGATGTACAATTTTATAAATTTATGATAAATATATGTACTTAGAAAGAGTCTAAAAGTTATAATTTTCTACAAAAAGTTACTAAATTATCTTAGGCAAAAAGACTTTCAATTTTTCAGAGTCCCTATTTTGTCATCCTTTTCAGATCTTCTAGATCTTCACAAGATGAGAAGATCGTTTTTCTTTTTACGGACAGCAGTAACTCGAATCATTACTTCGCGAGCTACATACTTTGCAGAGATAGAAAATTGCACGTGTAACCACCCTGATATGACTACCCGGCGATTTCCAGAATATTAAAAGCGATTTGCACCCTGAGAAAATAACAGTGACCATCGACAGGATCATATTTAAATTGCATCACCGACCGCTCGTCCAAATCGTCTTTACCTGAGTTAACGCCGTTATTTTCCCTGGTTTTTCGATGAATAAAACATGGCGACGTCGGCGCCGGCGACGGATCAGGACGCGCTCTCTTCATCTTGACGTTTAGGATCGGCAGCCGCCGCCGCCGTCGTCGAAAATTATTCCAGTCCGTGGATGTCGGTAGCTGGGATGGGCCTCACGCTACCCAGAAGGAATACGCTTATTTCTCTCTCAACGTGGAGGAATGGTCGATAGATCGCCGAAGGATCGCCGCTTCTAGACCCGATGGACGAGAAATTACTCTGAAATTACTCGGATCTACTTTCCTTTTTGGGTTTTGTTTCGGGGCGAAAATATCCCTACACGCGATCGCCATCATCGCCCAACGCCAAATTACCTACCGATAATTAGGTTAGCCACTTATTCGAGGAAAGTCTCACAGGCAATGCCTGTCCTGCCCGACCGTTCGCCATTCTACTCCTCGCCGGAGCGCCGCGCCGAGTAATCGAATGTAACGACATAGTCCTCACAATCAGTAGACAGTCCGACATATCCGCAGTAGAAACAACTATTACACAAAAGTCGCATTACTCCCTTGCTGAAATAACTGTTTTTTTACTTCATACTTATTGCACGTTGTGTGAAACCTTGAACAGAGAAAGAAGAAAAGAACCTAAGCGCAGAAGTAACGCCATTTTAAAAAAATCCAATATTCTCTGTTTGATTGTCATGTGGATATACAAATACGTTAAATATTATATATATAATTATCTTTCTTTTATTAATCATAAAGACTTTCTTTTTTTAATGGATATAGAATTTAGAAAAATTAAATTTGATCATTTAATGTTAAATATCTTAGCTTTATATTATATAATTAAACGTACTTCTTTGACAGAAGTACGTTTCTTTTCGGTTTTATTGTTATATCATGATTTTTTAAATAACATTATATTTTATCCATTGCGCACTGTCGCCAGTGCTTGACTCTTAATTGCCTTTTTATACTTTGTTATGTGACCTTATCGAGAATCATTTATATATTTTTATTGTTCTTTGAAAGAGTTATCGAACTCTTCATTAACGTAATAAAACCATTACTGAAATGGTCATTCAATATAGTTTTGCTTATGTTGCTTTGTTAGATTTTAAATGTATTCATTGTGCCGTCAATCGAAATTAAAACACATATGTGGAAAGAAAATCGTGGAAATTGCACAACTAGCTGCCTTTCACGTTACTCTTATGTTTCTTGTACTGCGCCAATGATAAAAAATGCCATTTACGTAACAATCTTCGCGCTGTGGAAACGCAAGCAATGCGTCGTATTTACAGCAGAACAAAAAAAAAGAAAGTTCTTATTTATAAATTATTTTATAATATTTCATAGTTTGCCAAATAATCGTACATAATATACATAATTCCTTTTTATGCTCCTGCATTGTGTTAAAATATCCAGAGTTATTTAAAGACAAGCCTACAGTAACAGAAAATAACGTCTTATAAACAAAAAGTTTTAAAATTATCAGACAGATTCAAAACTACAAGACTTTTTGTTTCAAATGATAACTTATGAAAAATACAAAAAAGTATACAAATCTTCAGATCTTTTTTGTATACTTTTTTGTATTTTTCATAAGTTTTTATTTCCCACTCGAACTGGAACTTGTAAAAGCTATGTTGAGCACTGCCATTTTATCTTTGTTCATTTTTTATACTGTTATTTGGATTACAAAGAAAATACTGCTTGTCAGCTGCAAACTACCGATGTTTTCAAGTTATGACGGCTTCGGAACACTTCTCGGTTTCGGTTTAGTTAAGTGGCTGCCAACATCCGAAAACAAAAATAAGCCGAGCTAACTCGGTTCGGAATACACCCTGTATCAAAAATTGTAGATGATCGCTGATCGGTCATCTATCGCGTATAAAGTATAATTATTTTATTGAATCCTGCACGCAAAATTACAATTTAACTTTAATTTATTTATAGAAACGTTATTCAATAATTTCTTACATTTATGTATTTTACATTTCTATTATTTATATGTCAAAACATGTTGCGACAATAAAAAATGTAGCAAAGTAACAAGAGCAAAATTATAGTGAGAGACTACCGTCATTTCAATGACTGTTTTCATTATACTAAGAAATTCAACTTCTTTATAAGAATACGTAATTAAATCGAAGCAATGATTATAATCGTCAACTAAAAGAACGTTCGCATTTTCAACGTTTACATTTGAAGCACAGCGAAACGATAGAGCGGGTATTGCGCAAGTTCACGCCGCGTGGTGCGAGATCCATCCAGAACTGTCGTGTACAATAAAACGTAACCTGCGTGACCAGACAGCCTCCGTCGTCAAGGAGTTCAACTACCTGTATGATGACAAGTTGGCAACGGGAATTAACGTCAGAAATCAACAGGTACCATGTACCGGTCAGTTTCTTTCTACTGAATATGCATCAATCACATGGTCTGCACGAAATCCTTTAAGTGTTTATCATACGAGTCACTAATGACTCAGATTATTTGTTGAAAAATGCGGAAGCTCGGTATCACGAGATCAGTTCTGTTTTAATTACGGATCATGAAATAGGAGATATATAAAATTATAATTATCATATATAAAATTAAATAAGTATATAAAATTAGGCAATAATAAAGCGTTGATATAATTTTGCACGGCTTAATAATATTATTAAATCTAATCGCCACGATTTCCTGTTAATTGATCGCTTCGAGAGTGTGCAGTATTTGGAAAAATTTCACCATTTTTAGTTTTATCTTTAATTTTATCATATTTTAATATAGTTTTAATTTCTAAGAAATTTTATTCGTATTGTGTACATGAATTTATACATGGTGGAAATAGGCCATATATAATCGTAGAGAAATTTAGCTTTATTATGGTTTCATATATGTCTAGGCACCTATAATTATACGGTGCCTGACGATATTAACAGTCACTTGAAATAACAGCAAGATTTACATTACATAAAGTAACGCGCGCGCGCGTTATTAAGAAAATGTTGATCATGTAAGCATGACGCCTCGAAATGCATAGTTATGTCTGTGTATGTGTGTGTCTCTGGCGTCTTTCATATACGAAACATTTCATAAGGAGACCATAATTGTCTGGGAGATCCGCCACGTTGTATTTTTTCATTGCGATTTCACTACCGCGAGTGTCAGTAAACAACAATTGAGTATCTCTCCGCGTTGCTAACACGATAATAAAGAAAATGTAAAAAAATAGGATTTGTTTTCTCATTATGCTTGAAATTCCTTCGTTTTATAAATCTTCTTGGATTTTCCTTTTTTATTAAAAACTCGAAGAATATTGGTACGGGTCGCTTCCACGACATCCTGTAATTTACGAAGGCATACTATAATTACGTACATAGTATATGAGATAATTAGAATCAAGTGTACATAAAAAAAAGGCATCGTGTGAAAAATTTCAGCGTGGCCTTCTGATGAAGATACGGCTGCGTTAAAATCATTCATTTCCGCTTTTGCAGCTGAAAACTAAGGGCCATCTCAAGAAGTACTCTTATCATTAATGCAATCAAGGAAAGCGATAGGTTAGTAAATTTTTTTTGTGAATTTGTATATGTGTTATGCACTGTGCAGATAATACTAATTTTTTAAATAAATATCGTCATGTTATATTAAAAGATAAAATGTAACTTAGAAATTTTTTTATTTATTGAGATTATGCTAAAAAGAATACAGCAAAATCACAGAGTTTCTCTGTTGATTATCAAAATTGTTGCTGTTTAATATGTAATCGTATCTACTTTTGTGTGTGGCTTTACAATCGAAATTATTTGACAAGAAAAAGCAATATGTATACTAGAGTGGAGTGATCTTTGAACCTCATGCTAGACATGGATTTTTGGAAAGAGCGTAAAAAATAATGAATTTTGGTTAAAAGAAAAAAAATTAAATGGAAACGTACCCCCTCCGTAAAAATCAGTGAAAATTGAAAAATTCGATATTTTTCGTTTCTATTTTATTTCAATATCTGTTCGGTTAGTTTAGGTTAGTTACAATTTTTTCTTAGTTTTTTCTTAATTAACGTTTAATTATGATTTTAAATACTTAAAGATTACA
>NJRP01000008.1:1363389-1409888 GCA_003063835.1 Aphaenogaster floridana
TGGTCCTAGGAACTTTTCAAAAAAATTTTTTTATGGTCCTGTGTTATTAAACTTTGAGCCCTTTTAGAACAAAAACGGCTCATAGGATTGACTTGTTGCAATGGTAACTTTCGATCAGCATCACTTAAAGTACAAAATGGCAAAGTTTCAGCCAATTTAACCGAAAGCCATTTTCCATAAGGTTTGTGCGGGGTCCTTTACATATCATAATTTTACATTGAAAGGATGTAAAATTATGATAATAAACCATCTTACTTATTTATGCAGATACATTTTGTTAACATTCTATTTATAATGAAATTTATTTAGCTATTTAATTGATTTTTACATATTTATTTTTGTTATGACTTAATTCTTTAGTTTATTTAAATGTTTTCGACATGACATACAATTGTAAGGTTTGCCTAACTAAATTATTAACGAATCATGTATGCGGAGAAAATGTTTCTCACTTATCGAGATATACCTGTTTTGTATAGTTTTTCTTAATGCAATTATTGTGTTAAATAAGAGAGTATAACACAAAAATAAATAAGGAAATATAAATTGAAGAAACTTGTAGAATAATGATGTGTTTGGGCATTCCACACCAAAGATTTCAATTTGATTTGTTAGATGAGATGGGTCATAAATATATTTTCATAGTGTCGCTAATGATAATTGCGTTAGTAGTTATTAGTACTATTTAGAAGTAAAAAATGTGATTGCGTAGTCTTCTACTTAAATGAGTTTCTAATAAATTCCACATGGCAGTTGCAATATTATTTTAAGAGTCAAGCTATATTTTCTTAATATGCGGCGAAATAAGTTTGCAGTTTCGTTGTTTGTATAGCTTGTGTAAGAATAATTGTGTAAAGAATAATCATATAACGATATACGTAAAATGCAGCGTATACTTACATATACGTAGCATTTATTTTGTATACTTGTTTTTTTAATTGAGTGTGCCCATTTGTTATTGTTGTTATAATTTAGATTGTAATTGAGAATGAATTTCCCGTCAGTTTCAGCCTCATTTATATTATAACGGTATTATACGAATACTTGGCTTGTGCAAAATGCGTTGCCAGTAAATTATTCACGATTTTGTACATGATATACTTCGCGCGCGTTGCCTTTATACATATTCTGTATAAAAAGATACATTACTTCTTATTCTCAACGTAGAACATACAACTTGTAAATAACGTCGATAGAGCCGAATATGTGGAATGACGCTCTGGCGAGCATTCGCATTGCACTTTGCGTTCCAATTCAAAGGCGAATCAATTGTATTCAAATAAAACAGAAATCTTCTCTGCGTGATACACAGAAAACCCCAGAAATTAATGGAATTTTATTTTAATAGAATGTTCGACCGAACGCCCATTCTGACAAAAATGTAATCCAATGCATTCCGTAGTATATACAATGTTAAATGGTTCACTAACAATTGTAATTAGGTGACAATTGAAAAAGGAAATAATATGAAGACTAATTCTTCATTATATCAATGTTGGTTATTTACGCACAGCTTATATATAAACCATTACTTTATACATATGTAGAGTATCTCACCAGTGTCCATCCTTTTAAATCGAGGCATTCATAGTTCTCAGTTATAAAGGATTGAAAATAAAAGAAAACAAACTAATTTTTAAGGATGAAAATAAAAGAAAGAAAAAACTAAAATGATTTTTCAGTTAATCTGAGGTAGATTTTACTTTAATACTTTACGCTTGATAAGATTAATTATATTGTTTTTTATATATAACATAATTATTCGTTACACAATACAAACTATACAAACAATAGAACTGCATTTTGTCGCGTTTAAATAGCACCAAACTAATAATAATAGAACGTTAAACCTAGATAGTTATATCAAAAACTAAAAAAAATGGCAATTTTATAAAAAAAGGACGATACTGGTGGGATAATCTATGTATAAACTAGGTAGACGAATGATATAAAACTGTTACTCTTTATTATCAGTTGATTTAGATTATACATTAAATAATAATTTATGTTACACGCGTAAATATCCAACATTGGCTGCGTTCTAGTGGAACTTCATACAAATTTGCACAGTGAGAATATTAGTATTGTTGTAACCATATTTCTTTGCCACTGTACAATATTACTCTCACCAAATATAACTGCGCCTATTTAACCAGATAAGATTAAATAACACATTCACACTTTGGAAATTTGTAAACTCTGCATTCGGAAGCATTTCTTCACTCAAACAGAATCGGTATGCGAAAGGAGAGGAAATTTTCAACATTTAGTACATGATATTTATAAAAGCAGGCTTTTGTTTGGTATATCCGCCATGATAATCTCTCAAGTCCACGAGTTAATATTCAGGTATACTCAGGTATCTGAGATAGATATACGTGTAACATTGTTACATTGTCACTAGCATTTGAGTTATGAAAACATTGTAAGATTTTGGGTAAAATGAATAAAGAATTCGTCTGGGTCTGACTATATGATTTTTATTTATGTAACAAGTTTGTATAGTTCACAACAGTTGATTAAATCACCATTAAAATTCAATGAAATGCTTAATAGATATAAGTGAAGGCTGGTTAACTTGAACAAAACCAATAAGTACATACGAAATAAAGTTTATTTCCCAAATATTTATAATCACTATGTACACGATTCTGTACAAAAGTTTAGAAAAACTAATTCACGAACACTACATACAGCAAACGCAATCGCTATAATAAATATGTACATTATAAAATAATCGTCTTACTCATCACACCTAGTTCACTCTAATCATCAGTATTCAATCATATATTAAAAACAGCATTATTTATAAATACAGATTGTAATATACAATCCTTCATATTTATATATGTATAAATATATATGTATATGTCATTAACATAAAAATTCACTAGACGATGAATGAAAAGGACAGCTTTTAAAATTGTATGCAGTAAATGTTTCTTTTGTGCTATTCATTCATCCACAATAGTGGCATAAAAATTTATACAGCATATACACAAGATATTAAAATGATATTAGATTTCAATAGCAACGTAGATCTAATATATGGCAACTTAGAATCTAAATTATATCGCTTTGATGTAAGACATAAGAGCGTCAAATGTTTAAAAATAAGAGGAAAAATACATTGCATTAGGCAATGCTTTATTGAATATTTTCTCTTTCTCCTTTCTTTTTCATATTTTTTTCCAAAGAAATCATGTATCATAAGTGTGTGTGTGTGTATGTGGATCTATTATTTTCAAAACAGAAAATGTAAAATTTAGTTATTCATTTAAGATAAATGATTTTCCTACCTATTGAATAAGGCCTTGCCAAAAAAAGCCGTATACCATTTGATTTTATTATGCTACATAATTATTTTCGCGATTTAATCTTATACAAAAAATAATGTAGCTATACTCAATGAACACTTGAAGTGGGACACCCTGTATACTATTATGTGAAGAATCGTTTGTGAAAGCTATTTTTGGTTTAGTTATAATATAAATGAAGTATAATTTATCGTAAATTCTTAGCTTTCTATATGAAGACGATCACACTAAATCACAAAAGACAAGCAAATCATACGTTGAGCTTTACAAAAAAACAAAAAAGATTTTCTTATTGTTTTTCCTTTGGCTGATGATATATCATATTTACGACATAAGTTAATACATAAGTTATATATATTAAAAAGAATATGAGCATTTAGGAAGAATATAACAAGTTCATTACTTCTAGCAATAAAAAGTAATGTTATAACGAGTATCCTGAGATTACTATATACAAAGAAACAAATGCATACAAATCGAAAAATATTTAAATATTATTTATAACAATTATTTAAGGATATTAGAATGGAATTCTTTTTGAAAGAAATCCTTTCTGAAAATCATAAATTATTATAAATTAGTATAAAACATTGCGTATTTTATCTTTACATATGATTAAATAATAGAAATATAAATAGTATTACATGGAGGCATTAAGTATAACAAATTCATATATATATATATATATATATATATATATATATATATATATATGTTGTAGATTATTGATTCCCAATTTTATTTGGATATAGCGCAATTTCGTAAGGATAGTATCATCTAACAAAAATATTTCAATAAAAATGATTAAAACATTTTTATATACATAACTATTTGAGAATTAATATCACTTAAAGCTTCCATGTATAAACATATACACACAAATTACATCAATCAAGTGATTGATTTAATTATTCGAACTAAATGCATGGTAAATTTCACAATTTAAATAAAATAAAATGTCTATTATTTACAATATCGACCAAGTAATCTAACAGGCACACATTCTCTGTAAATATTGTACAGTTGTCGTCGTGTGCTTTTTCTACTTAAACGTAGATAATGTCGGTATAATGCAGAGAACTTGGCATTAAGAATGCATTGTACAGCCTCAAATGAGCTTTTTGAGGATATGTTTTTTTTTAATGTAATGTGTTAGCCATCCAATGGTGGTCCTAAGTATACCATGGACACTTCTGTATTTCCATAAACCGCAGATACTGATGGATATAATCTTTTATCTGGCAACCCTGTTTATCAAAGTGACTTGTAAAAGCTTATACTTTTGTTTTAAAATTTCAAAAAACAATATGGAAAATAGAACCAGAAAAAAATGATATAATTGTCTTAAATTTTGGACACTAATAATAATAATAATAATAAATAATAATATATGAAAAAAAATATGTAGAAAAGTAGATGAAATATCATACCTCTAAAAGCTACACCCAGAAATTCGTAATTCTTCTCGAAAGATAACGTATTATCATCACAATCCAAAATTACTCTAATCCTTTCCCCAACCTGTGAACGAAAATTATCAGATATTAAAAATATTTCTGGAAGGAGCCATGAAAAGTACCGAGATGCAAGAATATAAAAATATAACACATTTACTCATTATCACGGATACAAATTTCTGACAAGTTCAATACCTGATATTTTGGAGCATTGTTGAGTAAAGGATAATTCCCCTGCGGATCTCCGTTGTGTAACAAATGGTTATCGACAAGATTCCAACCCCAGGAGTGTTCATCAGAGCCGAGTAACGCTACGTATCCGTGACACAACAGGGGTGCTTCTTTAGTGGCTATTCCTATTACTGCTACTGTTCCTAATGGTCCTTCCCAGATGACTTCCCAAGCGTGACGTCCGTGTCGAAAGCCTATCTTGCCTCTACACGCGTCTGTACTCTGCGCTACAGGATTTCTGCAATGATACAGTAACTGATGCGAGACATTTTGGATATCGCACTTGTCAGATTACTTCATGCTTCTACTACATTATCGTCAGTTTTCACCACAGTCACTTAAGAAATCGCATTATGTTTATGTGTAACACTCGCAGAGATCAACTACAAGTAAGCTCGGCTGTAGCTCCCTCGAGCAGATCCAAAAAAAGACATGTCCCCAGCTGCATCGTCTTAGAAAAAAAGTGGTTGAATCTCCTCTCTCGTAGCCACGTCTGCTACGTCTCAATTGACAGCTGGTTTTTATATTACAACGAAAAGCAATATCAGACTGCAGCCGGTAAGGATCGCTCTCGAGATATGTCCGCGTGAAAAGTACAGACGGAGGCTTCGCTTCCGACGACCGGGACGCACGGGGAGGACAATTGTCGCCGGGCACCAACCTGTGCAGGGTGAATCCGTTGGGCTTTATGTAAATGTTCCGCGAGCAGTCGTTCGGATTCCACGCGTGATAGAAGGCGCGCAGCTTCGACTTGTACGTGGGCACCGACGACAACAAGTCGGAGCTGAGGGCCTCCTGGGCCAGCTTTCTTATGCAGTGCATCCGCCACACGTCGTTGTTCTCGTCGTTGAGGAAGCGGTACCACCGCTTGCACACCAGCGAACAGTTCCTCAGCGTGTGCAGGTCCAGATACGAGAATATCACCTCTAAAACATGATCAGACGCCCGCAATGCTATATCGTCCATTTTGCCGGGTCTGTCTTGGGAGGAAGGAGCGTAAACATACGCGGCACAGAAAACACCGTCCATACCGTACATACATACGTCACGGACTACGCGCATGTTAGACGGGCGCGGGCGCCGACGTCGGAGTCGGACGTTCATCGGCGCGCGGCCCGATTCTAGGGAATGTATCCGGGCGGGTAAATATTAACGAGTACTTACCCCCGGTATCTAGAAAGCTGAGAGTGGACAACATGGGCCGGTATCACCATTTCCGATTAACTTGATCCTCCGATTAAACTCACTCTTCGTCTCTTTCTAATTGTTCAGTTAGAAAGAGACGAAGAGTGAGTTTAATCGGAGGATCACGTTAATCGGAGATCGTGATACCGATGGTCCACGTTTTAGATAGAAGCCGTCCACTGGTCTCTACACTGAGAAAAAAAATTTGTTGAAAAACTAAAATATTTAAAAGTTAAATCGATAAAAGGCTCTAAAATTAATTAATTAAATTAAATAACGAATTATTTAAATTATTATTTAAATTAAATAACGAATTATTATCCACTGGCGAAGATAAGATTCAACTATTGTTAATTAATTAAATTAATTAGTTAAATCAAATAACGGTTCTTTAAATTAATTTAATTAGTTAAATTAAATCACGAATTATTTAATTAATTCAATTAATTAATTGAATTAAATAGCAAATTATTTAATTAATTAAATTAATTAATTAAATTAAATAACAAATTAAGAGTGCCTTAAGAGCCAGCGCTAACGAGCATTAACGAGTATTTATCCCCGGTATCTCCAGAGGGAAAGCTGAGAGTGGACAACATGTCCGTGTTTTAGATGGAAGCCGGTCCACTGATCTCTACACTGAGAAAAAAAATTTGTTGAAAAACTATATAAAATATTTAAAAGTTAAATCGATAAAGGCTCTAAAATTAATTAAATTAAATAACTAATTAAGAATGCCTTAAGAATCAGCACTGGATATATTTGTGCAAATACAATCAATAAAATCAATTCAGTCTTAAAGGGCGTTTATTTAAACGCTAAATCGCATAATGTTAACAATATTACACGCATGTAATATATCCAGTACTGGCTATTCTAAAACATTTAGTCCGATACGTTCAACAAAATCATTAGTTGGTTTAACACTGAACATTGGTTGAATTAACTAATTCTTAATTTAAAAATGTTGATGGTTGACATGAATGAACTATACCATCTTTTTCAACTAATATTCAGTTATTTTTTTTCTCAGTGTATATGCATAAAAATATATATGTTTCAAGCATAATACAAAATCAGGCATTTTATAAAATGCCTGGACAGATAACACGAGATAACGTGATATCTGTTCTTATCAGAAAATCTATTTTTAGCAGCAATTTCAATTTCTGACCAGAAAACATTTAAGCGCGCCTAATGGACTTACTTCTTGTTTCCAGAATTGAAATTGGCACTGCGTGAGCATTCTTCTTATCGCCATTGATTCATCACAAAAAGCGTCTTAAAGCTATTTTGACACCAGCTATATGCATTAAAAAATAAATTAATATATCTTAATAAATATAATTAATATGTGCATAATCAATAAGCATAATTAATATCCACAAAAAATATTAATATAATTAATATATTTTGACACCAGTTATGCATAATTAGTTAATATATCTTAATAAATATAATTAATATTATTAATATATATATATGCATAATATTAATGTGCACAAAAAATATTAATATAATTAATATATTTTGACAGCAGCTATGCATAATTAATTAATATATCTTAATAAATATAATTAATATATATACATAATTAATATAATTAATGTATCTTAATTACAATATATTTAATATAATATTATTTTATTTATTTTACGCATAATTAATTTTTTTTTCTTTTTGCGAATAAAAAGATTATTCACATGTATGTTCGAAGACAATTTATTAGCATTTATACAAAATACAAGATTTATAAAATGATATATACATTCGATATCATTGTAATATACGTGTTACACAACAACAGTCGTACGCAATCGTTTTTCTTCGTGCATGCATTTCCGTTGGCCGCGATCGGATCACGATTTAGCGGGTACCTTTTTCGGCGGACCATTGTAGCGTTTTGTTAATTGAATGATTCTCTCCGCCTCACGAATACCGCTGAGTCTTGCACCATGCACCGTGCTGTAGTGCCCCGGTACAGTAGCCTCGCCCGCGAATAAGAGTATGGGAGGTATCGCTTCGCAAGAGTCTAGAAAACATAATGTATGCTGAACTCAAGGAGAGCAGAAAAGTCAAAATAACGTCAATTTGACATTATATTGACTAAATATATGTCATTTTTTGGTCATAATTGAAATCTCGATTTCAGATGACTTAAAAATGACTTTATATTGACTCCTTTTTTATTATGTTTTTTTGATTTTTAAATCGAGATTTCAATCATGACCAAAAAATGACATAAATTTGGTCTATATGATGTCAAATTGACATTATTTTGACTTTTCTGTTCTCCTTGGGAAGAGATGCTTAAAAGAATCGTTATAAACGATATTGTTAACAATGTCTAATATTTATCAATTTTAAAATTAAATTGAGAAATAGATATAATCCCTCCTAATATAGGATCTCGAGAATATTAGGAATATCAAAATATCAGAAAAGAATATCAGAGCACAGCTCTTTTTATAACAAAGCTTTCTAAATTTTCTAAGCTGCCATTGTTAATAAAATTTAATGTTTATTCATTTCTTAAAAATTAAGTTTAGAATTAGACATAAGCCTTCGATATATATAGAATCTTCAAGTATCATGTCCAGAGCGAAGTTTTTTTTAAGCTTTCCAAGTTGTAATTATTAATAATGTCTGACATTTATCGATTTTAATATTAAATTGAGGGCTATATATAAACTCTCGATATGTAGGGTTCTCTGAATATTAGAAATCCAGAGCGAAACTCCTTTTAAGCTATCTAGGTATGTGTTCACAAACGGAAGTTAGTACCCGGTAATGGACTGGCCAGATCACATTGGTGACCAACAGTGCTGTCCATCGCCATGTAACTGTAGGCCCCGGCGAAGTATTGGTCCATGCACCACTTGCTCCTGAGAATGTTGGCCGGGTAAGGTAACGTCGGGTCGCCGGTGAACCGACGAAGAACCGTCGTCATCGATTCCACCACCTCCTCGTCAGGACACAGTTCCATGTCCGTCGCTTCGCGTCCGCATATCCACGCGCATAACACATGTTGAGAATTTGGCAATTCCTCTACATTCGCCACACCTAAACGCGAGCACTTCCGTCGACTCATCGATTTTTTTTAAGCCTTACATTGTAATATAGGAGAGCAGAAAAGTCAAAATAATGTCATTAATTTGACATCACCCAGAAAGAACAGTAAGTCATTATCACGTCAAAATGACCTCAAAATGATGTCAAAAGCGTCATTTTAGCATCATTTTGACGTCATTTTGACGTCATCATGACTTGCTGTTCTACTTGGGCATATTGACTAAATTTATGTCATTTTTTTTTATCATGATTGAAATCTCAATCTCAGATGACTTAAAAATGACTTTATATTGACTTCTTTTTTATTATGCCTTTTTGATTTTTAAATCGAGATTTCAATCATGACCAAAAATGACATAATTTGGTCAATATGATGTCAAATTGACATTATTTTGACTTTTTTGTTCTTCTTGGGCTCAGGATCGTAAGTGACAACCTTTCACCCAGTCGCATCTATCCGCCAGTTCTTCAGCCGACCAAGCCAACTTGATGGCACCCTCTCGCCAGACCCAGAACGGTCTCGCGTATTCCAGGAAAATTTTATTAACGTGTCCATACCCGAGCTTGTTGATCGCCTCGACTTTCTCGGCGGGTAGTCCTGGTAGGAACAATTTCGCGTGCTGATTTTTTAGAACGCCAAGTGAAACGCTCACGATTACGTAATCAGCGGGAAACTCCTCGCCGTCGCAACACTTCACGATAGCTCGTGGACACGCGTCGCTCACTGTGCCCCACCGAATGCAATTAACTGGCTTGCTGTATCTTGAAAACATTAAATGACTCCACATTTATAAACAAATAGTTATTGGTATTTAAAGTTTAATCTTAATGGTTAAACCAATCGATTAATTAAAAGAGAAAAGCTTTTCTATGATATTAAATATTACAATAGTCTTTCGTTTAGAGACGGCTTTAGAAAATTATTTTCGTACAAAGCTACATACTTTAAGAGCTTATCTTTCTATTTCTTTTTTTCCTGTAACTGTGGATATATCAAAATTCATGACGTTCCAAACCCGATCGTATGTACTTCAAAATTCGTATAATCCTTTTTTAATATTGTAGTTTAATCTTATTTCTTCATGAAATATAGATCGATGCACGGAGAAAATTTTATATTAAAAATTACTATGTATGGCAGTAGACGTGGACCATTGCTGGAATTATAAAAATTTTTACTGTGTTTTTCACTTAATGAGTTTAATAATTATTAATATAACATAGTAAAAATTTTTATAATTCCAGCAATGGTCCACGGCTACTGCCATACATAGTAATTTTTAATATAAAATTTTCTCCACGTGAAATAAAAGATTAAATATGCTTTTGTACTTGACGCAACAACTAGGCAGATCTCGAAGCAAGGGGGCCAGCACCCCCACATATCCCAAGGGTACTCTAATATTTCCACCAGGGATCTCGATATAGCTGCCAAATTGATCGGCTGAGACGAACGAGAGGTCATCTCCGCATCGACATCTCACGCAATTCGTCATGCCGTACATCACCCTCGCGGCATCATATCTGCGAATCATAAGTTGTCCACATTACCACCTCCGGTTATAAGCAAGAAGCATAATTAAGTCGTAATTAATTGCGCAGCGATGTAACAGTTATACTTTTGCAAAATCAAATTGAATCAAATTTATTTTTTTATCAGGAATGCAAACTTTTAAAATAATTGCTTACATACAATTACATTATTAACTTTATTTACATATTAGTAACGTTGAAATATTAACAATTCCAAAACTAAGATACACATATATCAATTATAGGCGTATCTATAACTAATTTGAATAATATTATTATGACTGCAAAATAATCTACAGAGTGTTACGCAAAAAATAAGGTATCCTAAAAAACATCCGGTTAAGATATTGTTTCGTTCTCTGAAGTCTAACATATGACTATTTACATACTTTACACATTCGCGGTTTCTTTTTATTTGATCTTTTAAAAATTTTATCATTCACAAATAAACAATCACTTGTATATAACGGATCGTATTCTTTTGTCCGCGTATTTGAACCAAGTTATACTTACGTAATATTTTCTGAATATTTTTACTAAAAGAACTCAGGTCGTGTACTTCTAATCAATTAATGAGAAACTCCCTAATAAATTAATGAGAAATTCGTCTAGCTACTCAAGCATCAAACCCTTTACTCAAGCATCAAACCCTTTACATCGCTGCCGATATCGCTTTGCGGTTGACCTGGGCAACTGTACCGTTGCTCCTCCGGGAAGTTGTGGAGCTCCTGCTGAATTCTGACGCCCATAAAATTCAGCAACGTACCGTGGGCACGGCCGCAGCCAAGAGCGAAGAGAGCAGCCGCCTGTTGCTCGATATGCCGAAAGGTGTGATACGCCGCGATGCTGACTGGAAGATCGATGGCCCTGCCGTCGCTGGTGCAGAAGAGCCCGCGACTCGGATCCGGTCTGAAGAGCGGTGCCTTCAATAGACCTTCCTGTGCCGCAAGAGTGAACACCGGGTTTGCCACGCAACCACCCTCGATCCACGTAGCTCCCATCTCTGCTACCACATCGCCCAGCCAGCAAGAATGAATTCGTCCACCCGGTCTAAAATTAGAAATACATTAATTAGCTCGTACAAAAGCGAAATCTTACGGCGACATGAATCTATTATATTTTTGGAGGATAGTTAACCCTAGCTTCTCACACTTCAAATCTTTACGGGCTTCCCACACTGGGATACAGGCTACCCTAGTCGAATATTAGGCTAAAAATATAAGAAAAAAATCAACTGATTTTAAGTAATTTATTTTCTACCACACATCAAAGAATATGCCTATGCATAGAAAAATATGGAAAAGACAGTAGTTTGTAAAATATTCGCTTGTAAGAGAAGTTATATTTCAAAATCGCAATTAAATTAAACTAGAGAGACAGAAACTTTAATATTCCTAAATCGCCAGTAAATAATTAGCAATTAACAATTAATACATAGTAATACGACTTGACTGGCCATAGATGGTATTTAATTATCACGTATCAACCATACGGATTGTGGTCCTCTACGTGCAACAAATTTAATATTAATAAATGCTAAAGCATCTATTATATTTTCCCCCCTCCCCCCGAATGGTTGATACGTGATAATTAAATACCATCTATGGCCAGTCAAGTCGTATTACTATGTATAAACTAGAGAGTTTTACCTGGGGTTACAGAAACCCCAGTGTGGGAAGCTAGGGTTAATAAAATGTGTTACAGTACAGTCGAACCTCTGTAAAGGTAACTTTTCAGGACCGACGGACTTTTGTGAAAGTAGTTGTCTCCTTTAGAGGGGAAATTATTAGAGAGATTACGAAGTGACTTTTACGGTGGTTGTGTCAAAAATGGAAATTACTTTTACAGAGATCCTGTAACATGTGTTAAAGCAACACAGTTAAACTTATTAATATATTATAACTTTAACTTAATATATTATAACTTTAACTTATTATTAATTTATTAATATATGATAACTCTATATAATATGTTACTTCGAGATATTACAATATTATTAATATTATTATCTTATCACTTTAGTTTAATGTCGAGGTTTAATATTAATTTTTAATTTTAATGCTGATTTAGAATTTGTTCGAGATACCTATCTGTCGCCTCTAAAACCGTAAAATTATGGAGGCCGCACTGAGCCAATCGATGTGCTGCCGATAGTCCAGCCATGCCAGCTCCTACGATCACAACAGTTGGTTCTGGTTTGCATGGATCTATCATACAGGGATCCAGTTGACATGTTTCGAATTTTGTCGGTCTCGTACATTCCGTTATATCTTTTTTACTTCCTCCACCTTTGTCTGATGAGAATAACCTAAAATGCGCGAGACTTTATTCATTTAATTAATCATTTAATTAATTAGTAGCCCTTTGGTTACAAGTAGTGAAATCCAATTTTATTAGCAAATGTATCATTAATGACATGAAAAAGTTCAATTTTTTAGGAAACTGTGTAATTTTATTTGATGATTAACTAATATCATTCCCGCGTACCTTGTAAGAAATCGCTGCAGCTTCCAGGATGATACTCTAGACCTCGAAAGCATCTCATTGGTTGTACGGTATTAAAATAAACGGATTTCTAAAAAATTGGTTATTTATTATTCGGAAATTTAGACATATATAATTTAGACGCGCGGGTTGCTATGAGAAAGGCATGTCATTCACAAACAAAGAACTTCGATCGTTCTGACCGTCTACTGTCGTCTCGTGATCTTTTGCACCTTTCAATGATTAAATGAAGAAAATCGAAGTTTATAAATAATTTTAATGAACATATTAAAGTACGTCATGCAATATAAAATTACAAGTGTTAGTAAAGACTAAAACGCAATAAAATTATGTTCTGAAATCAACAATACTTGCTATATATATATATATATATATATATATATAAATTAATTATAAACTTATCTATTACTTTCAAATTTTTATATTCTGAGAGAACACAAAAATTATACGTTTTTAATAAATCGAGGCAAAAATAAGTTGCTACGTTTTTCACGGCGCGATTGAACTATATCTGTATCTTTTATTTATTAAACAATACACTTGATGTATTAAAATTGCACAATTTTATTAATAATTCCCTTAGGATTACATAGAATAGTTATTTTCCAAGCTCTCATAGAGACGAAAGCTATAATTGGCATCTTTTTCGCAGTTCTGTTAAATTTTTAATTTATTTAATCAAAAAACGTATAGCTTAAATTAATTTATTATAATTATTTAAACTTAACTTTTGTCATAAAAATATGCTGTTATCTTTGTCTACGATTCAGGTTTACTATTAAAGTTTGTATATAATTGCATATAATTTTAAAAATAGAAATAATTACATATCGAAATTTTATTGAATTTATTTTGAAACATATGAAAAGAGCAGAAAAAAGAAAACTTTCCTGTAAAATAATTTAAGTGTAACGTATAAAATTAGATTTTGCTATCGATAATTAGTTTATTAATATTACTATAGTGTTTCTTAGTACATGTAAAAATCCAGAAAAATATAAATCTGAGCAATTGAAAATTAATATTACATTATGGAAATCAATAACAGATGATAAATTGGTACGCGTATGCGCATGTAAAAATTACGATTACGGGTCTGAACTCGTGTATTCTACATCTCTTTAAATTTCTTGGAGTGAAATCTCACTCCAAAGAGTGAAAATACTGCCACTTTGAAATTTCAGTGGCAGTCTTTTCACTCGCTTGGAGTGAATTTTCACTCGTTTGGAGTGCAATTCACTCCAAAAAATTTAGAGAGATAGTAATATCATTTAAATTTTAACGCTTAAAAACCATTACGATCTCGATTTTGTATTAGGAATTCTAAGCATTTAGTTCTAATTTAATTAAGCTTCAGATATTATGTTGTTAAAATATTATACGATGATTGCGGCAGATTTTGCATACAATGAAGAATTTACAAAAACTGAAGACACAAAAAATAATACATAGTATAACAGATTGATTGTTCAAAATTTGCAAATGAAAAATCAATTACAATATTTTCTGCGAAATTTCTTTCGTCTCTAAGTTCAAACTTTCTATCCTTGTCGCTATATCGTCCGTCAATTTCACGATATTTTTGACCGATTCTTCATGACATTTTTCTTGCAAAATTTCTGTTGTTTGACTGCTTATTTCATTCCATGAGAAAGCGATGTCTTCTTCCCGACATAATCGACTGCACACGACGAATCTAGCGATAAGTTTATGCTGATACGTGCCGACCACGAGGTAAATTTCTTTTCTAGCCTGCAGACGATCTAAGAGTTCCTTTGTTAAACTATTATCACCCTGAAAAATGAAATAATTTCTTTGCTGCAAAAATCTTTTAGAAATAATTCAGTCATATTATAATTAAATTTGCAACACTCTAAAAAAGAGATTCTATTATTATGACATAAAAAATTAATTAATTACTTGTTAAATAGAAACAAATTTATTCAATTAAAATATAAATTTATAAATAGGAGGAGAATAAAATATCTATAATTTCAAGTAATTTTAAATTTGCAAACTGGTAAAAAAACTTGTAATTAGAAAAAACATACCTTGATACGGAAACAGACAAGACCCATAACGACTTCGGTGACTATTTCAAACCTATCATCCGACCTGACGTACTTCTCAAAAAGCTGCGCTAGTTTTATAGTGTGTCTAATATGTTCTTGAAGCCCTTGCACTCCATAAATGCGCATGACAAACCACAATTTTAACGAACGAAATCTCCGACCCAACGATATCTGCCAATTCTGAATCATGAAGAATTCAAGAATTACAAGAATGAAGAACATTTTCAATTACTATTGTTAGATAGTCCATTAAGACAAGAATATTTTGTCATCAAAATTTATAAAATCATACTCTATAATCCGGTACAAGTCCTTCCTTATCGTGGGCAAGATATATTCTGTTAACACTAAACGCTTCTACAAGTCGTCTCGAGTCTTTTACCCTAAAAATAATGATGAATGAAATTATTAAAAATATAAGCTTATTCTATTGATTATTTCATTATTACTACCGCTCCTTTCACGAAGAGTAATTTATTTAAACCAAAATTTGATTAAAATATCTTTGTCTAGTAAAATCTTTGATATACATACCACATTACCGAAGCATCGAAATTCGTAAGTAACCACTTGTGTGCGTTTACGTTAAAGGAATCCGCATACTGAACGCCGGACATCAAATGACGAAATTCCGGACAAACAAATGCTGCACCTGAATCAATAGAATTAATTAAAGTAAATTTATACATACATAAATTTTGTTATGGTATAATAAATAAAGGTAACTATAATTTTAGCCGATATTTAATCAAATAGAGCGAAAAAAATCCAATCTTTTTTATTAATAATATTTTAATAATTATTTGAAGTAATATATGTATTATGTTGAATATATAAGACAGACATGTAAAGTTAATAAAAAAGATAAATTGTGTTATATCTATCCGCATAAACAACTATAATCTCAGCCGGTAATTAATCGAATAGCGCGAATCTTCTTTTTTATTAATAATACTTTAACAATTATTTGAAGTATTACGTCGAATATTAAGATAGAGATATAAAATTAATAAGAAAGAAATAAATTATATAAAATTTACCTGCATAAGCAGCATCAATGTGCAACCATATGTTATATTCTTTGCATATTGGTCCTATCTCGTCGATATTATCGAAAGCACAGGTGCCAGTAGTTCCTAAAGTAGCGACGACATAACACGGTATAAGACCTTTCTTCAAATCTTCCTGTACTGCTTTCTTTAAAGTTTCTCCACGCAGAGAGTACTTATCATCCACTGGTAGCAACTTCATTGGCATTGATCCTAAAATTCCTGCCTTCTCAACTGAAGAATTGGATTGATCTGAAAATTTGTGAACAATATATTTATACAAACATGTTTATGCAAATATCTTATGTAGAATTAACATAAAGGTGTAAGTAGTTAATCTGTGAAATATAAATTAATATACGTGAATTTATATTGGACTCTCTTCATTTATTTAATAGTTAAATAATATTTTATCGCTTGATATATGTGCATTTCAAAATTCATTTTATTTCCATTGATACTCACTAGAAGTATATGCGACCAGTTTAGATTTAATGTGGTTCTCGTCTACCTCTGGATGAAGGTGTTTCACTCGACGCGTTGTATACTCTTTCGCAGCTAATAAACATATGTACGTACATTCACTTGCAGATCCCTGGAATCAATAAACTAATTAATGAAATTAATAAACTAAGTAAAATATATGACTTAATTTTTAAGCATTAATACACAAAACATTAATACATTAAATATATTAAGCCGTATTATTTATATAATGATAATATGTGTTAATAACATTAAAGTATATAAAGGTTTAAGGAAAATTAAATTAATTAAAATATCTATATATAATAATTTTTGTAGCAAAGAGAGAATTACATAATGTACATGAAACATAATGCGAAAATATTACAAATTATTCAATATTATGATATGTAATATTTTTTATATTTTATTATTAAAATGTAATAAGAGTATTATTATAAAATTTATAAGAGTATTATTTAAAGAAAATAAGTTTTTATAACAGCTGAAAATGATTAATTTTGTGTGTGTCCACTATATGACAATTAAAACCATCAACGGCTCGTTGGTCTAGTCAGGTGTATGATTCTCGCTTAGGTCCCGAGCGAGAGGCCCGGGTTCAAATCCTGGACGAGACTTTTATTTTTGTCATAATTTTTTAAATATTTACTTTATTAATTTTAATTGCGGTAATATTGCCTCACTAAAGTATGGAAATTATAATTTCGCGTTAATTGAAAATATCAATGCATTTTATTTTAAAAATTACAGAATTTGTGCAATGGTCTCATTATGCATCAGTAATTATCCTCATATAGTTGCAATTACCTGGATGACTCCTCCACCTGTTCCATTACTGCAATTCAGAAACTCGTTAGGTAGTCCTAACAGTTTGCCAAGCCAATTGCATGTAATAACCTCGAGCTCGGTACAAGCCGGAGATGCTATCCAGCTGAAGCCGATACATCCGATCGCGCTACTTAAAATTTCAGCGACGATAGCCGGATAAGAATTAGCCGTTGGAAAATACGCGTGAAAGTGCGGCGAGTTCCAATGTGTTACCTGTACATATTGACGAAAATAATAAGGCTCATCTTCTTTCTTCTTTTTCATACTAATGTAAAATATAAAAACAAAAAATTTTTCATATAAATTCAGAGATATTGTACATTTATTTAATACGGTCAAACTAAGTTATATATATATAAAATAAAAAGACAAACGGCAAAAGAAGCAACAAACTAGATGTATTAGTTTTAAGCAACACAGTATAGACTAATAGTGTTTAATTTTTTATTTTTAATTATATATTTGAAAAGAATTGATTTTTTCAAGATTTTATTATTTCCGGATAGAATCGTGTTTTTATTAATACAACTCTAAGTATTAAAATTTACTACTACCTGCAAGCTAACATAACAATATCTTTTATGGCAAAAAAATTTTTATGATTAAAAATTTACCCCTGGCATGATATACTGCTCCACATCTTTCAGCACTTCCTGCCATTTTTCGGACTCTTGCGGCGCTTCTTTCGGCAATAACTTACTCAGGTATCCCGGCTCCACATCCGGCAATACGTTTCTGCTTCTCAAAGTGTCGGTATAATCCGCAACATAGTCTATAGTCGCTTTGGCAAATTCCACGAATTCCGGCGTGTCCATAATTTCTGAATTCAAGAGCATGCAACGCAATCGCGCTGTAACCACGAGTTAAAAATCTATTTTAATTAAAACTTTCATAACATGAAAATAGTAGAGTAAGATTGAATTTCAGATTTTTATTTGTCGCTATAAAGTTAAGCTTATGCACAGTATTAAATTGCTATCTCGCGAACGATTTACATAACTATACTGTTACTATAAATAAATTCTATGATCGCTGTCAAGATTTATTTTACTTTGACTTAAACTTTGCATCCGTTACAATTTACGCGAAACAGCTCTAATACGACTTGAACACTTAAAATGTCACATTAGCTCTTTTTTAAATTCTAAATTACGAGTAGTTTTTAAAGAGGAACGCAGTATCGCAAATATAACGGCACACATAGTCGTTTTTATATTTTTAATAAAAATTAGCATATTACACAAGCACACACTTTATACTATTATGTCATGAGCGATACTGTCATAACAACAATGATTTAATTGCTAAAAGATAACGCAAAAAAGCTTGATAGCGAAAAAGAAAGATTGTACAAAACGTAGGAATCTCCCGATAAAATCTTGAGATGCGTTTTTCTTTTTATTTTCAAGATAAACATTTTTATCTATAGATAGTTTATTTCCATTCACATAATCGATTCATTGTCGAACTCGTACCTCCACGATCTACGTGGCGAAAATATCACTTCGTATGCACTACTTCCATAAACATCGTCGTCTAGCAATGATCCTTCACTCGGATCCCCGACTCGTATCTCACTGTCACCATCGAATTGAATATAACGTGATAAGAAGAAATTAACTGGCCTATCCGTACGACTCGAGATGGATGCGCGAGATGGACGATTCAGAAGTGTTTTCAGTCGAATACCATCCTGTAACGTTAAATACCGCCACCCAGAGAACTTTCACTTACTTTCTCCGTAATTATGCCAAATTTACCGATCTCGGAAGCGATTCTTCTCTAGTTCTCTGAAAATGTTCTTTCGCTTCAACTGACATCTTCTTTTAATTAAAATAGCTCATAAATCCTATAATTCTATAATTCTATAATCCTATAATTCTTGAACGATGCATAAAAATAATAGTATTGCATTTAATTATACTTATTCACTTATTAATTATGTATGACTGATACTTATCACATTTTTTTCAAATTACGTAGTTTTATGTAAAAATTTATTAAAAATGTTCTTTTATTATCTATCTATATGTATCGTCTTCTTTTTCTTGAAGACTAATTAAAATGATTTCTAATACTTTATTTACAAAACGGATATTTTTTTTCGTGACAGTATCAGGTGTATACTTGGGCTAAATGTTATAATATTGTAATCCTCTGCTTTCCTTGCTTCATAAATAATTGCAACAATTTAGATACTGAAAAAATCGACTGCGTTTATCAATTGGCAGAAAAGGCAGTTTTGCTTATAAAAAGAGAAAGCAATTTAAAGAATACTTAGATCAATATATATTTGTATATAAAATTATGATTATTATAATAGACTTTGAGATATTCAATCAAGAAGAAATATATCAAGGCAATAAGAGCTGGCTAATTAAAAGGCGTAAAAAAAAGATACAATTAACGTAATTAATGTGTCATTGAATGTAATTAATATGCCTATCATTTCAGTTCCATTTTGATCCTTGTCAATAACAATATATTACAAGACATTAGCAGTTTACGTAATACAAATTCGGAGAAATTATAAGTTAGAATGAAATAGTGTGTCACAAAATTAAACCAATGTGAATGCATCGAAAATCGTTATGTTCTTGCATCTTTAAAAGATCTACGGAAGAAATTTGTCTACTTCCGTGGATCAGTTTGTATTGCCTCGATATGTTTCCTCTTGATTGCATATTTTTTATTCTACCTCGTCTTTCTCCTCCAAAGCAGTAAGAGTAAGCCACTGTATATCAAAGAAGAGATCTTGTTTTACTACAATAAACTATTCATAACCCTGCTTTATATATCTTCGGCTGATTGCGCGTTAAGTTACTTTTTCCATAAAACATGAATTCTTTTATGGAAGAAACTATATGCCAATGAATAGCGCATTGTCCCATTGGTAGGCTGTGCCGAGTTACGGGAAAGAGACAGACGTGCTCTACCACATGTGTGACAAAGAAACTATAACTCTCAAGGCTAATCTATGCTAATATGCTCTTTGCTTCCTGTTTCTTGCTTTTTGCCTCTTGCCTCTTTGCTTTCCATGCACTGTTTTACCGACAATCGTGTTTCTTATTTCTTCCGAAGTTCGTCAACTTATTTTATCTTAGATAACAAAACGAACAAACATCGCATTACGCGACACAACCAAAAATTGGCAAAAGGCAAAAAGCAAGAAAAAGGAAGCAAAGAACACATTAGCCTTCAACGTTCAGATACTCAGACTGTCTTTGTCCTTCAATTCAGCAGCAGTCCCACCACTCCCACCATTAACGCGCGTATATGGTATATCCAGTAGTATATGGTCTAAGAAAATGTCCAAGGTTTATCGGCAATACCTTTTTCTTTCTTTTTTTTTTTTTTTTCTTATTTTGCCAAAAACGGAAACCTTGTCCGGTCTTAAGACACTATCGATTTTTTAAAATCATATAATCTGTATAACTTTTGTCCAACTATTATTCATAATTTTTAAAATGTAACTACTGTGAATATAATAATGACTCAAAAAGATATATAAAACTATCTGTATTAAAGAATCAAAGCTAAACATTTAGTATAATATTAATGATGAAAGATTCATTCTGTTCAATTTTGGGATAATATTAGATAATAAAACGCTTTTATATAAATATATAATAGCGTTTAATTATCTAATATTTATTTTTATATTTCTAATTATTACTACGCGTGAAAAATACGGTGTATAAAGTAGTTTTTGATATATTTAAAAAATTAATATAATTAATTAATTTTAACAAAGCTTTTCCGTGTTTATTACTATTCTTAATATATAAACAGTAAAAATGAAAAATTTATTTTATTAAATTTTTTTCTTTGATATCATAATTTGTGAAGTGATCGGCATACATATCGTTGACTTTTAACGCGAACAAAAAAATAAACTGCAAAAAGAAAGGATTAGCGGGCTCGTCCGGGATTTGAACCCGGGACCTCTCGCACCCGAAGCGAGAATCATACCCCTAGACCAACGAGCCTCATGAAAACTTTTTCATTCTTGATCTTCCACATGGTCGCAATTACAAAGTCAAATGAAATTAACATATCAAGAAACTATTAATCTACTCCGTTCGTGCAATCCTACTTTCATTCGTGCCTCTCTCGTATGTCTATTATGTGTTTCTCGTTATCTATTCTGTTCATTAGCCATGCGTTTTTCTTTTATTGTTAAAAAGATTTTCTGGTTTCTTATTGTCACGTTTATCTGACGTTTATCTATATTTTTATTTTTAAAGTATATCTTATAAAAAAGTAATTTAATAAAAGAAGTAAAAGTATTTTAAATTATATTGAACGTAGCTACATTTTGATTTTTTATTTGCTATTTCTTTGGATTTATTAGTTATTTTGGTGTCAATTTATTCAGATCTTTCGATAAAAGACTTCAGAATAGATTTAAACATATATATATATATATATATATATATATAATGTTTTAACTTATCATTGCACGTGACTGAAATGAGTCACGTGGCTACAATGTGTATATTTGATTGACTGATATTTGATAATCCGGGAAGTCAATCGTTACGGAGCAACAAATTCTCAACGTGGCTCGTTGGTCTAGGGGTATGATTCTCGCTTAGGGTGCGAGAGGTCCCGGGTTCAAATCCCGGACGAGCCCATCTTTTTATTGATCCAACTGGTTTCTCAGTGACCCACTTTCGCGACTTTCAGTTTGGCAGTCCACTGCAAGTGTTATGACACATCGCATTCCAAGATTTATGAATATATCGAGATTTAAATTTTTTTTCTCCATTCCATAGATTAAGGCCAGTATTCATAGTTCTCTCATTCGTTCTGATATTTAAGACCATCTTAAGTACAGTCTTAAGATGTCATAAACTAATCACAGAGCCGTATTAGCATCTTAAGACATTAATTAAGGTGATCTAGTAAGAACACGGACTATAAATATCGGCCTAAATTACGTAATCATCGTTTAGATTAATTCTTGTCACGTACGCCACACTTAAGCGAAATCAAGACAATAAATTGCATATCAAATTTGTAAATTCCAGAAAACTTATATATCCATATTAGCTTTATTAAAATTTTTATTTAAATATTCAGGTCTCGAATAATTAATACAAGATCTAAAAGTTGAAGATTAATTTCTATTCACAAATAGAAAGCAGAGGAGTAATACAAATAGAAAGTAGAAGTGGACGCTGTATTTCATATCACTTTCAAATTCCCTGTTTAAGATTGTTGAGCCTACTTTAATTCCTTTTTCTTGTTAAGTAATTATTGCGTAGTGTGTTATGATACACTTGTAATTGTTGAGCTGCTACGTTTAAAGATTAGAAACAGAAAGGAGATTTATCAAAAAATAAAAGATAAAAATTATTTTTTTCGAAAAATTTATATACTCTTTGCATCTAAACTTTAGCTACTTATGTAAATTATTTATATTTATGTAAATTATTAATTATAAATATTTAATTATTAATTATTATAAATATTAATTATTAATTATTTATATTTATGTAATTATTTATTTTAAACTTTAGCTACTTATGTAAATTATTTATAATTATAAATTTATATTTATAAATAATTAACATAAGTATTTATATTTATAATTTACATAAACATTTATATTTATAAATAATTTACATAAGACGATATACAAGTTATACAAATAACAATTCAAATAGAATAGATAAGTACCTAATTAATTATTGAACAAGGACAGTTAAAAACAGTAAAATGACTTATGTAACATCCAAGGTGTTCTTTGTCGGTTTAAAACGAGATGTTTTATTAAAATACTCCTCTACTTTTTTCTTCGTCGAGGTTGGTCATGACAATCACTTCGTTCACGGCCGCAATTTTTCAAGGTAATAAATACAATTATATAAGTAATCTTGTAATCTAATTAGGTTTAATAGGACGTGTAGTAACATAATTGTAAAAGCATAAATAATTATTACAATATACAGGGTGTCCCATTTTAAAACCTTCACGCGAATATCTCGAAAAATATGGAAGATAAGGAAAAATGTTTCAGACAAAAGTTGCATGGTTTCGAAGGAACCACATGATGAAAATATCAACTTGACCTTCAGTGACCTTTCCAAGGTAAGGTCAAGGTCACCTTAAATTTTTTAAATGGAACCCTCTATTTTTTATTGCATATTCTTGTAGCTTACCTCGAGAGCTTTCCAAAACACTATAATTAAGTATTTTTTCATTAAGAACTTTTGGGATTATAAGGCTTGGAGGTTCTAGTATTTTGACATAAAATACAAAATATCTTGTAAAACATTAAATTTTCGGTAATGTTACCTTAATACTTTTATGCACAGAATAATGAGACGAATTATTTGGTATGAAAAAAAGACATGGTTGCTTTTAAGAAAAAATATGTAATTTGCAACATGCATCTGCATATTTTTTCTTAAAAGCAACCATGTCTTTTTTTCATGTCTTTTTTCAACCAAATGATTCGTCTCATTATTCTGTGTATAAAAGTATTAAGGTAACATTACCGAAAATTTAATGTTTTACAAGATATTTTGTATTTTATGTCAAAATCCTAGAACCTCCAAGCCTTATAATCCCAAAAGTTCTTAATAAAAAAATACTTAATTATAGTGTTTTGGAAAGCTCTCGAGGTAAGCTACAAGAATATGCAATGAAAAATAGAGGGTTCCATTTAAAAAATTTAAGGTGACCTTGACCTTACCTTGGAAAGGTCACTGAAGGTCAAGTTGATATTTTCATCATATAGCCCCCTCGAAACCATGCAACTTTTGTCTGAAACATTTTTCCGAAATATCTTCCCTTTTTTTCGAGATATTCACGTGGAGGTTTTAAAATGGGACACCCTGTATATACATTTTAAAAATTTTGTGCAAGTGTCTTGTGACATATTCACGTGTAATATATGCCTCGTTCTATTACACTTGTGTAAAGCATAATAAGTTAATTTTAAAAATTCTTGAGCGTACAATGTTTCAAATTTTACAAATTTTTGTGTAGGTATTGGAAATTTTTTAAGATATTTTATCAATTATTTTACATTACAAAAAATTATTTATGCTTTTTTTACATACATATGACAGACGTCATTGATTCAATATTTTTGAAGATTATATATGGATGCTATTTTAATAACTATTAATTTTTAAGAAAAATCTTATGTCAGCAAAAAATGGCTTAATTTTTTATCAATATTAGAATTCTCCAACATTAAATAAATGTATCATACGATTGTGTCTGCACATGAAATGCAATATTTTTAGAGTTAAATAAAATACGGCCATGAACGAAATGAGTAAAGTGATTATCATGGCCAATACTTTTTTGTGTCACTAATCATTATTTTTATTATTTTACCGTTATATTTTACAATTGCTGCATAGCAGTAATGAAAATTTCGACATCATTTTAAATCTATTAAAATCATTTTCTTAAAGGCCGAACTCTACATATTAGATAGCGATATATTGATCGCAATTATTGTATCAAATTGTTTCTGATAATAATGGAAAATTTTGCAATCATTAGTAACATAATTTCTCTTATCCTTTTATTAATTATTATTCTAATTTGCTATAATAATCACTATCCTATAGCATCTTTGATAAATATAAAGAATAAAAAGTAAAAAATTATGAAGAATAAAGAATAAAAAATTTAAAATGAAATTCCGCGTATAAGCGTATTACTATGAATTTACGATTTCTTTTAGTAATCGTTTCACCTAATTTTTTAGCGAATTTATGTCTATACAATAAATAATTAATTTTAAAATATAAATAATATATTCCTCATTTCTATCTGTATTAACATTTTAAATATCGATACAAACATCTTTATATGAAAAAAAAAAAAATTAACGAACCCGCTGATTCATCAACGGAATTTGAGGCCCCGGAGGGATTCGAACCCTCGATCTCCTGTTTACTAGACAGGCGCTTTAACCAACTAAGCCACGGCGCCTACTTGATGTCAGAGTATTATTGCAACACTGAAAAAGGAGACACATGGTGATAATATATAAAAATTTCTAAATGATCCGTTTGGATATTGATATATCCCGAATTATACCGTATTAATCCAATAAATGTTTTAAACAATATTGATTGGTAAGACTTCATTAATAAAAATACCAAAAAATATTTTCCTATCAAGGACGAATAGATTTAAAAGATTTATGAATAATTTTCTCATAAATATTAATCTTGTTTATTCCTTTCTTTTTACAAAAATTTTTTACAAAAAAAAGCAAAAAGATAATTGGAGGCGCCGGGTATCGATCCCGGTACCTCTCGCATGCTAAGCGAGCGCTCTACCATCTGAGCTACGCCCCCTTCGAAAATCTGTTCCTATAATATTATATATAAGTTGCTAATATATATCAAATATTGTATTACAACATTACTCTGCAGTAATTAAAAATACTAAAATACTAAAAAGCTAAGAGAGCGTCCAAATATCAATTGTGAAAGTTCAAGCACAATTAAGGATTTTGCAATAAAATTTATATGAAGGGCATAAAAAAGTTATATCTTATTTAATCTTAACAAAACTTTATTTTAACAATTAAATGTTAACATGAGACCTAGCTATTTTTATTTAATGTAAATATTTATATAAAGAAAAAAGTTAAAAAGAATCAAATTTATATTATTATTATTATACGAACTTTCTGAGATTCTTGTAATTTATTATATTATGACAATTACCGTAATAAATAACACAATGGAAAACGAATCAAATCGAAAGAACTACGCGTACAGAGAGAATCTGTGTTTTGCAGATACATATCAAATATATCTGTAAGAGTTATACTACATCACTTTCATATCGAACTGCAAAGGTTAGAGGAAATGAAATTTAGCAAAGACTTCTTCGGTGCGCAGTCAGCACATCCAGTAATTCACAAGAATGGGACAAGAAGAGTGGGAAATTCGTGGTGGCGGCAGAAAATTGGATCCTCTCGTGACGCCGTGTTACTTTTATTACCATTTATTACGGGTTTTCCTTGTAACGGGACAGAGACAGTTTCAAGGCTTTGACAATAGATTGCTCGTTCCGCCGTTAACTTCACTGATATTTTTATTTCTACAAGGGACAATAGAATTTCGTAATGCTCGTTTCCGAAACATAATTTTCTATACATGGAAGAAAGAATAATTTTAAGTTTTTATATCTAAAAAATGTCTTTCTCTCCAGAATTGAACTTACAAGAATTATTTAACGCACACTTGGATATATAAATTAAATTACATTTGAAATCATTTGACGCGATTAATTACAACGCGTTTAATGGATAATAAGATGCTAAAATGATTCATTGTAAAATATATGCCAAGCAATGGTGAAACGCAGCTGCCGGCAGTGCCGGCTGAAACCGGTAAGGTAAACTGGAAAGGCAAGCCTGCGCTATTGTGTGGACTAGCTAATTCTCGCAGTGGCCACCAGATGGCTTGATTTCTCATAAGTAAGATTCAACCACGGACCTTATAAGAACCCACGGCAGACACAGGTTCAGCACTCTGGTTTCCCTTCAATTCACGCATAAATCTTTCGCCTTTTACTAAAGATTTCCGTGGAGGGGAACAATTGATGAGTCTATAGACTAATTTTTTGTGTACCCAACGAAAGTTGGGTCATAAATATATTGCAAACATAAAAACTTCTAGCTTCTATGCTATAGCTGACTGTTCATTGAAACTCTGAAAAATGTTTTCTAGCCTTTCTTTTTCCTCTCCTTATTTCCCCTCCTAGAAATATTCGTAAGTGTATAAAGTAATTCCTTCCATGTCCTTTCCCCAATTTCTAACAGAATTATAAGACCTGATGTGTTCTTATAATACCGTTCCTCTCTTTGACATAATAAAACTAATAATATATGAAATTTTTCAACATCTTCGCTGCCACTATAAGAGCGTTATAATACTTCCTCAGGTACCATCAGGGTTGGGCACTTATTATACGTGAGCATTGTACATTTTATTATACATGGTATTACAAAGTATTATACAGTAATAAACATAACCATGTATAAAGTATTATACATGGTGTAATACAACCATGTATAAAGTATTATACATGGTGTAATACCATGCATTACACATGGTATTATACATGGTATTATACAGTATTATACAGTATTATACAGTATAATATATCACTTAGCCCAACCCTGGGTACCATACAGAATAATACATGTTTAAAGATTCTTATTGAGGCTCGATGATGCACACAAGTAAAAATTTACTGTTGCATCACCGGCGATGCAGCGAGAGTGTCAAGTTAGGATTTGCTTAGATTTTAACTCAACCAATAAGTAATTAAATTGTTACAAATTAATATTTATTTTATTACTAATGTAAACCGGGGATATTTTAATACAATCCATAATATCTTTGTCGAATTGTTTTAACTTTGCATTAACCTCTACTTGCGGTTAACCTATAATAGTGCTGTATCTTTTACAAACTTTATTTTATAAAATTGCCTTCTAGTTATTTATTGGCCATTCAATTGCGAATTATAACAAAACTCTAAACACAATTTTTTAGCACAAATTTTATTTTTATTTTATAACGATATGTAAATTGTAATGAAATAGAAGAACTGGAATGAATAACGGCAACTTCGATCAAATTTCGATTAATTTGACCAGCAGAAATGCTTACAGCAAAATTTCTAACTATATCAGTTTCTAATCTAATTTTTCTTTATATCAAACAACAAAAAATTTATAAATTTATTCACATTAACAGAATATTAATAAGTTAATCGGAACATGGTCGAAGATAAACTTATAATAAGTCAGAAATATTTATTTCGAAGCAAAGAAAATTATATATCTAACCAATTCTTTTAAATAGAAAAGTTTAACACTCCGAATCCTTTAATGTTATAAAATTTCTTTACACAAACTGCAGAATTCTTGCAAATATTTATAAATCTTTAATGAAAACAACTACGCAGAAGCAAAGATATTTATTGTATAATAGAGTAGATATATATCTTTCCAATGTAAGTTATATACAAAATATTAATCCCAAATAATTAAGAAATATTAATCGTAAAAATAATGCAATTGCTCCGAAAGGAAATTTATTGACTACAAGTGCTATCTCTCGAGAAACTTGCATTACTCATGATTCTCAGTAACATGTTGTCAGATGGCGCCACGTACTCTAAAATGATTTAGCTTGAGACGCCAGCGCATATGTTTATAGGTTTGTTAATTTACGAAAATATTTTTAGAATGTTCCTATGTCCGTCACACCTTGTCGAAAAAATATTTTGAAAAATATTTTAAAAAGATTGCATACAAATATATTCAATAATATTTGTATAATATCTTTTGGGAATGTTGCTTCGAACAATAAAATACCTGAAATCTTGTAACAAAATGTCCGCATTTAAACAATATTATGCGATATTTCTGCAATGATCCTAAAAATTTTTAAAAATCTTGTAGATATATTCAATGCAATTTTCAGATAATTAAAATATTTTTAAAAATGTTACTACAAAAGATTTTAAAACTATTTTAAAATATTGTTAAAACCATTTTAAAATGTTTCTTGCAATATTTCTTTAGAAATATTTTTTGAAATTATTTCCTAATCTTTTGTGCTATATGGAGAACCTTTGTGCGCCCGAGCGCCATGAATGACAGTTTCCGCGGCGCGTCGGTTTGGAACATGAGATCGCGATCACTCCGCAATCAATCGCGAATTTTACCCGTTATAAATATGCGTGAATTTCTGTTGGGAGTGCCGACTAAAGTGACGGGCGATCGCCGGAATGTATCGATTATCGCGGGCTTTCGTGATCATTGCCGTTTTGTCTACTGCAATCGACGCTGCTTTGTGGCTGTTATTGTGCCGGTGAGTACAGATTCCGATGTTACAGGCACGCGAAACTGATCCTTATGCTCTCCCGAGAGAATCAAAGTGATTGACGTACTTTTCATTAGACACAGCCCAGCAAGCAAAAAATCATTGCTACAATGTTATTATAACGATATTCACTAACATGCAACGTTTACAAGTATGTAATTATTTTAACACGTTGTATAGAACATATAATACTAAAAAAATATTTGCAGTAATGTTTTTAAAACATTTCAAAAATGTTTGAAATATCATGTTATCAATTAAATCTTTTTAAAATATTTATACAATATTATTTACAAACATTCAAAATATGCACATAAAATCAACATTTCTGAATGCTACTTTAATGTTTCTTACTTACTGGGAGCATATCGATAATTCGATTCGTCGTAACGATATTACGCATGCATATTGCGTTTAATGCAAAATCCACCACTGTATACAACATATCGTGTCGGTAGAGTGTGAACGTGCGTCAGTTTCGTCAAGTGAACTACGTGTGATCGTAGCGTTGCAGGGTACTTGTGTTTTGCATTTTGCGAGCCGGTGTGAATTCGTGTGTAAGTGGTCGTTTCCGGTTTCTTCGAGGAGCTAAAAGAATGTGGAGCATTACTAAAGGAATTTGGAGCGAGTGGAGCAAACTGCAATATTGCAATTAGTAAGTAAAATTAATTATACAATATTTAAATATGTACATTGTTACGATAACTTATAATTATAAACCGCATTTTTATTTGCGATTTGCATTCCTGCGAATAAATAATAAAATACAAAATTATTTCTTTCCTATTATATTCTATATATTTCTTAACATAAAAATTTTATTAAAATATGCAATATTAATTAGTAAAGTCGTATACACCGAAGTTTTTAGCATGCGTTTAATGAAAAATTTATCGTTTCCTAATTAGAGTCATATTTGTATTAATTTTATGCAATTTTAGCATGATTAAGATTAGAATTATTATTAACGTTAGCGTAGCCTCATATACAATTATGTAAGCTTTATATTTTGTTTTCAATTTAATTCTTACTATTGTACAGAGTAGACAGATTTGAATACCAATAGAAAATACGTACACAACATATATTTTGTGTGTTTAAAATTTTTTAATTTTAAAAATATAATAAATTTTCAATTTTTTCAATATACATACGCGATGATAATTTATTGAATAAATTCATTGAATTATGTATATTTAATATTGAATTTATTAATTTCATTTGTGTATAAAAATTTGTGTATAAAAAGAACAAAGCATAACGCAAAATATAGAAGTTTGCAGTTAATACCAAAATTTTAAATAAATATTCATATTGTATGTTACCGCGAGCGATAAAACAAGCGTTTCTCGCATAGTTATCTCGCGTACTACAAGATGGCAAAAGAGGTTCAATTATTCGTACGAACCCCAAATCCCGCAGGGATGACTGATCTGTACAGTCATTTGGGTTTAGCGAACCCACGGACGAGCTCAATATTCTACGGTCACTTACATAGATTTACGTACATTTGATATTATATAGATATATTCATATGCATACGTTTTTGTGAATGATAATGTCATTTGGGAAAAGATGAAAGCAAGATATAACTTAATTTAAGAAAGACGAAAAGAATAAGTCTATATACGTGTTTGACATGAATGGAGCAGGATAGCGAAAGTTAAAACTCATTTTTATTTACTTAATTAAAATGAAATGGACCTGGAATAAAATACGAAATCAACTTGATATAATGATATTTTTATATAAAGAATATTAATATATATTTTTCTAAAGAATTAGATATTATGTATGTATACATATTTGGCACATTAACTTCTTTACATTAATCCTACAAAGTTATTTCAAATTAATAAAAGCAGAAATAATCAGTGGCTCTGCCGGAAATTTATTTGAAAGGATATGATTTCATTCGACAATTATTTGAACAGAAATGTACTTTAAATTATGAAGTAAAAATATTCACATTAATTATTCTGTTAATCCAGCATACTTCCACTATCGAGATGTAGAAGTAATTAAATTTATAAATTCACAGTTATTGAAGAATTTGATAACATTTCTTATGTTCTATTAACGCGTAACTTAATATTTCGCAAGACCATACGTGTACTAAAATTTGTATTGCATTTGTCATAGTTCATTGAAAGCATTCCCTTTAATGTAACTGTAGGCATATTAATTAATCTGAATAAGAGCACCGAATAAGAAAACTTTCGTTTTCGCGAAAGTGATATGTACGAATTATTACCAACGCTAAGTACAATTTTAAACAATGACACGGAAAAACGCTGGCAAGGTACGTGCGAGGATAAGGCCGCGCGGTACACCTCGATGTCCCTAGCAGCAGGGGGCTCCCTCGATTGAAAAAGGGACAACCGATAACGGCATGAAGGGTAGATGAAATGGAGGTTCGTTTACCCCTGGTATGGAAGAGTCACCCCGTCCTCATCGATCCTCATCCTCCGCCTTCTCTCCACAGTCGTCTCTCTCCGTACGCTTCTACCCTCGTTTCCCCAACATCCCCTCGTACTTTCCCTCAACTGCCGTCGCTGCTTCCATCCCTCTATCTCCCTCTCTCCGATCGCCACCCTCTTCGTCGCTCCTCATCGTACCCTCTCTATTCCCCAACGTTCGCCCTTTAAGCCTTCGCCCGCGTTCTTCCCCATCCCTCCGTCGTTCTCTTCCCTTTCCGCCCTCACCGACCGCCTTGTCAGCCTCGCGAAGAAATTCACTTTCGTGAAAAAAAAGGGAAAAAGGCACGAAAAATCGATGCGCCACGCCGATTGGCCGCGGTCGGCCGGGCTCGCGTCTGCATTCGTTCGCGGCGTGCTCGTGGGCGTGGCTTAAAGATGAGCTCTCGCTGTGTCATCGCTTATATTGATCCTACACTACCCGGTGTGTACGCAGCACCCGCCGACGCTACACCCACACGAGGGACCCCACGGCTGCGCCGGCCTCGCGATGCGTCCACGGGCGCGCGATGCGTCCACGGGCGCGATCGCGAGCATGTGCACGGTCGGGGGTGCAACATAGCATCGCGGCACCTGCATGCATTACGTGTGTGCGGGGATGTGTACGGGGTGGCTTGAAAAAAGATGGGATCCGGCATCGATCATCTCATCCGGCTTAATTTTCATGACTTCGCATGTCGTCGTTATCTGCATTAAATTTCAGATTTGTGCCATCTGTGAGTGTTGTCCATACAGGGTTGTTACGCATCTGAAAAACAGGGAAAACCTGGAAAACTCAGGGAATTTCTTCTGATCTGGAATTATCAGGGAAAAATCAGGGAATTTTGTAATTATCTGCATTTTTTTCCAGAATTTACTTGAATGTCCTTTTACTGATTCTTTTTTAGATTTCGTATCAAGAATTCACACTGTTACTTTATTTCTCGATATATATGACTGTGTATGTAGTTTAATTTCTGAGTTTATGATACATTTAATACAAATTTTATTCTCATGTTCTTAAATCCTAAAGATTTTTTTGCCATATAATTTATGTTTTTTCACCGAGACGTAAGTTTCTAGTCTTTCGCTAATAACAATAAATATTTAATACAAACTAGTGTTCTATGTTTTACCGTTTTCTCCACGGAATATTTGGAAAACCTGGAAAAGTCAGGGAATTTCGGAGTCAGAAAAGCGTAACAACCCTGCTATAAGAGAGTTTCAAATCATGCCTTTTGTTAAAATACTTTATACGATCATGTGTGATGAAGAAAACTTGACAATCTGTGTACAGTCTGTTACGTCTATAACGTGCAGACAATTGAACTCACCATAATTATCTTAGCTTCCGAACGACGCACAGTAGGCGAAATTTGAAAAAAGGGGAATAAAAATTACTAGTATTAAAAAACAATGAAATATGTATAACTGATAAAATGTATAATGATAAAAATAACTGATTAACGAATTTTTTGACGTCATAACATTTAAATTAATACGAAATTTATTTACGCGACAGTAATACATAAATATCAAAGATTTTATGATTTTAGTCAAAAGCACTTATTTCCCCTTTTTTTCAAATTTCGTCCACTGTGCGACGTATCCACTAATGAACTCGTATATAATCTCTCTCCTTTTCTCATCAGAAATTCAATTCAATGCATATTTTAAAATTTTTTAAAATTATTTATTTCAACAGAAGGATATAGTCTGAATAATACAGATAGGCATTAGTTGGTTTTCTATTTATAATCCTGGGATTAAATTTTGCCAAAAAAAGAGAGAAATAATTTTATTAGAAATTTATGCCATTCTGTCACTAAACAGGAGCTAATTTTCTTTATGTACAAACATGTGGGTTTTTCATCAATGCCCATCCCTTCTGCATCACCCTGTATACGACACACTCCGTGTACACATATGCGTGCACCGTGGTTGCGTATAGAGAAATTACAGACACACACGAGGTGACATTCGCGTATTTGTATAATGGATACGTAAGCATGTGTCGCGCGTTAAAATGCCTGGCGAAGTTCTTCGCGAAATGGAAAGAATCGCGCTAATTTAATTCGTTCTAGGAAAGAGAGTCTTACACGTGAGTTCCGCGCGTATTTTTTCCTGTAATCCAGATCCGTTCGCAGCTAATTTTCCAAAGTAACTGACGAGAATATAACATAGTTGTCCGTACCTAGAAAAATATATATATATATATTTACTGAGATTTTTTTTTATTTTATGCGACAAAATGGAGGAACACTTGCGATAATGATTACCGGAGGACACACACACACACAGTTCTGAGAACTGTTTTACAAAAACAAAATGAAATTTTATAAAAACGTAGAAGGGAATATAGATATTACTTAAATAACGCGCAAATTTATGATAAAATTATGGAGACTATCAAAAATGTATTTTACATAATAATAGTCACTTTGTTATTAATAATTATACAATATAGTTATGTTATTTAGTTATAGAAAATAGCATGAAGACATAAATTGATGCTTAGAAAATATTTTTATCTTCTCACGATAAGCGCTTTTATAAGTTATTGTTGCCGATCGCTGCTTCTTTGTGTCATGATGATAATAATAAAAAGTAAAATAATGCTCTAAATGAAACGACGACGAAATAATGCGCTGAGAGCACGCGCGAAAAGAGAATTTCCGGTGGTGAATGAATCTTTGATTGAATCCGGAATTATCGAATTGCGGCATATCGAGGTCGATAGAAACGAAGATTGCGCACGAGAAAGTCCGTGATTAATTTATCTACTAGGTACTCGCCTCATAATGGACGGCATATATATTTGGGTTAATGGTGCCAGTTGGTTTGATGCCAGGATACCCATCAGGATATATATATATATGTCGTAAGAATTACGCGGGGATAAGAGTTCCTGTTATTTTCGAGAGCTTCGTACGCGAGCGCGATAACATAGCAAACACACGTGGCTTACTTTGCTCGATTCGATGAATTTCTCTCGCAGACTGCGAGAGAAATTATCGTTAGCAGTTAGGATCTATTGGCCTATTAACTTCGCAAAAGTATTTTACATTAAAAATAAAGTAGCAAATTAATTCTTTCGTTTATAATCAGACAGATTTCAGAGCACTCTAATAAATTAATAAATTATATTTCTACGTATCGTCGGCTTTGGGATTGTTTTTTGCACTTAGGTACGCAAATGCTTATTAGAAATATGTATATATAATTGAATATTTATTTTAAACATCTCGTTTCTAATAACATTTATTAATGTTCGATTATCGCAAACATATACACGCATATATATCACAAATATCACCTAAATTTTATAAAAATTTGCATTTTGGGGTGCTGATGACAAATTAATCCCAATTTTTTAATTTGGTCATAATTCTTTTTTAACGATGGGCAAACGAAAATTTTGGGTGGACAAACATGGACAAATCGTAGACAAATGAATGCCACCTGAATTTTATAAAAATTTGCATTTTGGAATGCTGATGTCAAATTATTCCCAATTTTTTAATTTGGTCATAACTTGTTTTTGAACAATGGGCAAACAAAAATTTTGGGTGAACAAACGTGGACAAATCGTTGACAAACAAATGTATATTTGCAATAAATAAATATATTTATATATTTAAAGATTAGATATGTATATATATATATAATCTTTCAAAGATAAATGCATTAAATTTTAATTGACGTTTTACATAAATCCATATACCTATATCTTTAATTTATAATCTAATCGACGGCGATCTAATTTCTACGCTTCTAGTGAAAAATTTATTAACGACGTCCGGAAATACGGAAGCTATCCAAATATATTTTCTAATGATCGATTCATTGAGACTTGACGAAGACTGACGGAATGTTAAAGACGATTAAAATAAAGTTCGTATAAATATGCGCGTATAAATATCGACGCTGTGAAAGAACCGCTGTGAAAATTTAGTATCTCCAATGTCGTGCAAGATTAGATTTAATCTTACTTGCGATTCGAGGCGACCAACGAAAAGATAAACGGATAATGTAATTGGTATGACTTTATAAGCCACTGATATTTCTTCCATCACCTGATAATTATTTCATTAACAAGAAATTTTCTTTGGATTAAGCTAGGTCGATATAATTTCTCCAGTAATAATGCTTGTCAATATTGTTTCATGATGCGGCAACGCGAGTTAGACTGACAGCTACGGGAAACAAAGTTATGCATAAGTCAGTCATGATCGAGACACGGAGCTTCACATGTAATAAATATTCTTGGAAACAAACTGTCTCGAACGAACTTCCATTTCGTGGTTTTTTTTTACTCAACCTACAAAACGCAATAACTTTCACATGAATTTATGCTGCGGTTTGTTTTATGTGAAGTATATTTACGTCATTTCGATCAAAATCATCGTGAATACTCACGAGAATGATTTTTCGATCGCTTATATAACACGATTGCTTTATCAATTCATTATTAAAGTAATCGTAAAGATAATCAATAACCTCTTTAGCGTAACGTACACTGAAAAAAAATTCTTGGTAAACTTGTAAGATGCATTGAGAGAAAAAAGTCGAAGTATTGCGAACTAAATATTTCTTGTGACGTTTTTTTCGATATTTATTATTTATAAAAAAATTTATTGTGATGACGAAATATACATTTCTGTGAAAAATTTTGTGAAATATACATTTCTGTAAAATCTATCTTACTTAAAGAGATAAAAATCAACGTGTGTAAAAATAAATGATTTATTTGCTATAAATAACATTTTTATTTCGCCATATTTAAATAAACAATTTATTATAGAAAAATATTCAACATTGTTTTGTAGGATATAATGTTTATTTCACTCCAAAAATATATTTCATGAAATGTATATTTCGTCATCACAATTAATTTTTTTAATAACCAATAAATATTGAAGAAAAAATCACAAGAAATATTTGGTCCGCAATACTTCGACTTTTTTCTCTCAGTGTGCACTTAGTAATACTTTTTTTAAAGTACTTGATTATTATTACCGATTATAATAATAATAACAAAACATTTTGTATAATAATTATAAACATTTGTAATAATTATAAAAGAGCAGATTTTGTTTAGTTGAGCCAACTAAGTTATGTATAATACTTATTATACGTTTAGTTGAAACTATTTCACCAAGGTGCTTGGTAACATTAACCAAGCCTGGATTTTTATAACCAAGCCTTTCTTTCAAAGTAGAAAAAAAGCGCAGCCGTTTCGGAACACCTTGTATAAAACGTAATCTCTTTTCTCTGCCTGTACGGATGCGTAGGAGCGAATCAAATTTTCGTGCCGCCCATCGTTGTCGGTGCATTTAAACGCAGCGTGCAATCGACTCTCGGACTTTAGGAGGCGAACACAGAGGCGGATGCGCGCGGAACAAAACAAGGAAGGGATGAGTTATATCGTGACCGTTTTGATGGATTAATTCGCAAACCAAACGGAAGGTTGCATAGACCGACTTCGACGTTACCCGCTTTATTTTTCTCGTTAAACCGGCAAGCATTTTAAAACGACCAACCAAACTGCTTATCGATTTGTAAAATATGTTGAACGCGAATCTATCGTTGGTTTTTATGCAATAAAATGTAGCGGCATAATAATGGCGACACATAATCATATTATATAAGAAGAAATTAAATTTCTTTATGGATCTACAATGATAAATAATTTTATACTTTTCGGAGAAAAACTGTAAGAATAATTTGTAATATTGAAATATAAACGTAAATCTCTTGGTAATATATTAGAAAATGCAAAATTCTTGATGTCTAATGACTTTCTTTGCTTTTTTTGTATAATTACTTCAATCTCTATCAATTGATAAGGTATGAATTTCCTTATATCATTTATAATGGAGAGCTTTCAAATTACATACTGGATGTCGCAAGAATTCCGTCGGGATCTCTAAGTTATGCAAGTATTATAAATTAACGAAAATTGCAGCGACAATTTACTTTAATTAATAATTTGCCAGCAAATCCATTATCTAAGATTCCTCTTCACTGGGGAATATTCGTTATTCATAACGTAGCTTTTCGTCGCCGTATGTATAATGATGTGCAAATATGTGATGTGCGTAAAGCTTTCAACGAAAAAGTCGATTTATGAAAAAAGAACCGCTAAAAATATATATTAAATAATAATTCCATCCAACAATAAGGAAAGGTCAAGATGCATGCATTTCTAATTTTTTGATAAATCTAGGATCGATTCTTTTCCCAGCAAAAATATCGAGGTACATTTTTCGAATATTTTCGTGTACTTTGAAAATGTACATTTTCGAGGTACATTTTCATAATTCATTTGAATAGAAATGTAGATTAGTTACACTGCTACAAAATTCTTCAAGAATATACTGTTTAAACCGGTTTAACATTTCGAGATATCGCGTTTTAGTGGGAAATGGGACATCTCAGTCGATACGGCGCACAATGATCTCCTCGACCATGTGTGCCTTAGTCACGCTGACATATGGCAAAGTCATGAAGCCACTAGGTGGTCCGCAGTATATTACTTTACCTGTCGCCATCCGTGCTCGTGGGGGGTAGCGTTCAAGGCTATTTGTACGACAACAAGGGCTGTTCTTGATAGCTACTTTCCTAAGAGACTCGTAAAATACCTATTATTCTAGATGATATATTCAGTATATTGAATATCTATACACGGAAAGAATTTGATAAAAGTAAAATTTTAGTCAGATACAGATTTGAAAATAATCTCTTTTTTACCTGTCGCCTGTCCGCGCTCGTCGAGAGTTAGCACTCAATGCTATTTGAGTTACAATAGAAGTAAAATCCCGGTAAAAAATTTTTCATATATAAACATATATAAAACTTATATAAACATATATGAACATATATAAACATATATAAAACTTATATAAACATATATAAACATATATAAAGATATATAAACGTGTATAAACATATATAAACATGTATAAACATATATAAACATGTATAAACATATATAAACATGTATAAACATATATAAACATGTATAAACATATATAATTATGTATCAAATATGTCCACACATAAAATTGCTCATATATAATTATATATAATTTTTCTATACGTTTATATATAATTATATATAATTTTTCTATACGTTTATATATGATTATATATAATTATATATGAAAATTTTTCTGATGGACATATTTGATACATAATTATATATGGTTATACATGTTTATATCTGTTTATATATGATTTATATATGTTTATATATGAAAAATTTTTTACCGGGATATAAGGATTGGTTATTAAGAAAGGCAATTAAGAAGGCAATTAAGAAAGTCGTGAAATATATATACTTGCCGTTCTTCGATATATTCAATACAATATTGAATACTTAGAAACGAAAGTATGCGGAGAAAAGTGTCCACATTTACTTTATTTTATTCAAAGAGTGAAAGAAAATAGATCATTATATGTAAGACATTTTCTAATAAACTGAAGAATTTAGTTTTATCTTTTTTTTCAAGTAAATTTCTGTCGAGCTGAATCTTTTTTTTGCCACGTTTGTATATCTTTCTTCATCGTTTTAAATAGACATTAACAATCTTTTAATATTTCGAAGGAATTCTTTCATTGGTCGTTTTCAGTACTTGGCGATATTTATTGAATATAAAAATTTTGAATAATTTCTATAAAATAGCAATACAATGTAATAATAATATTAGCATGATTTTCTTGGAACATACAACAAGAGAGTAATAGGAAGGCGTATGATCAAGTGGGGGTATAGCTCAGTGGTAGAGCATTCGACTGCAGATCGAGAGGTCCCCGGTTCAAACCCGGGTGCCCCCTCAAGATCGCTTTTTTGTTATTTTCTTAAAGTTTTTCTCAGTTATATCGCGTTTATTTATGTAGCAATTGCGCGATATTATATTTGAATTAATTTTTTTTTAAGATTAGCAATAGAAAAGGAATGTGTTAAAACTGACGAAATTATTAATGAATAACTATTAGCTCTCTATTAAACATTTACTTTTATCATATTTTTAATATATTTTAATATATTAATTTATTGATTACATGATATTTAAAAAGTAGCATTACGTATCATTGTTCAAGAAAAATATAATCATATTATTTTAGACAGCAAACAGAAAGATATTCCACGGAAAAAGACATAATTTAAAAAAATTCAATTTTTATTCGGATTCTTGAAATGAAAGAAAGAAAAGAGAAGAGTAGAAAGAAGAAAGGAAAAACATTAATTCTTTTTTTCTTCTTTTCTTTATCTTTCGAAAGCTTTTTGAAAAGTTTAAAAATTTAAATAGAAAAAATACATTCCTTTCTATTTTATTCGCGATATTTGGGGGATAATTTTCACGTCACTAGACGAAACTTATAACGCTAAAGCACATGCTGTGGAATAAAGTAAAATATAAATGTCGAGAGAACGATGAAGGATAAAGCGGTGGCATGATACACCACCATAAAGATCTGACAAGAGAAGAGAGGGCCATCGGTTAATCCGCAAGACTGCCGACCGCAGAAGATGAATGTTCGATGTGCAAACCACCTGCTTTGACGGCAAGCGTTAAATCCGTAAAACCCCACTAAATATTCGCCGAATCCGTGAAATGCCCGCAGTGCTCGGTTGGGGCGATCAGGCCAATTGGCAGGCCGCCAAATGAAATGTATATCCGGCATAAGTCTCCCTATATCTGCACACGGGTTTTTGCAGATCCTTTAGTTCCTTAAATCCTTATTGTAACACGAAAAATCCGTGATCATTGCGTGTCTTATATTCTGCGCGTTATAAATATTTTAACATAATTTATACACGTGCAATATTTAGTATAAAATGTTTATAAAAATATATAGCCATATTGTACAGTATTTATATCGGAAAAAACTTTTAAGAAAAGTTTTTGATCTCTGTCAACCTCGCAAGGTTGACAATTAATTTCTTGATGAATTGATTCAAATATAAATAGGCACGTTGCATTTATTTATCTGACTAAATAAAATAATTTATACTAGTGTAAATAAAGGGTGCTGTAAATAGATGTACATTTACACGAGAATTAACAAGATGATAAAAGTGATTAAGATACGGAAAGATAATAATGTAATAACATTATTCTCTTTTTCTCTTTTCTTATCTTTCTCATTTATTGGCGACAATTGATAGTCTTCGATTCTTGAATTTAAAATTAACTTTAAGAAGAGCGATTGAGGAAGATATTATAGTTTCTGTATTATTCCGAAACTCATAAATACGTGACTATTTTCCGAACTCTTTGCACTCTATTCACAGGGATATTGTGCTGGAAAAATAGTATCAACGAAGTATTACTGCATACAGCATCTTTTAAAATATAATTTTTTAAATTCCTAATGAATTAAATAAACCATGCTATTAAATAAACCATCCTATTAAGTCGTTTTATGTATACGTCAGTAATGTACGCAAATGCCTCGTAAAATATTTTACTCAAAGTACACCAGAAAGATCTTTTTTGTCTTGCATTGGAATTTCGATTCACACAGATCGAATCTAGTTTAACTCAACGCAGCAGGTCCCGAGGAAATTTATCGGGATTGCATAAGAAGTCAATGACAGATGTGATCGTGCTAATCCACCATTATCGTTAGCAATGATCAGCTCGATCCTGAATACGGCCCTTTGTATTCGCGAAGCTTAGGGATCCACGTCGGAATCGGGCTCAATGCTTTTTCAGCAATCGTATGAGTCACAGAGTCGTGCGACGTGATCTCGCTATGAATAAAATGAAAAGCCATGGATTAGATATTCACCCTATATTTACATTTTCAGTTATTTTATTTCGTAATATAAAAATTTAATGCTGCCTACTTTATTTATATTTGAGAATTAATCTCTTAAAAAATCAGATAAGCTGTCAGCATTGCAAAGTGTTAAAATTTTTTTAAAAGCTTTCTCACGATAACTGTTTCAATAAACATTTTGTACTAACAATAAGTATTGCTTATATTGATTAGGGTAAATATTTATAACGTACAAAGCTACGTTAACTAATTAGCCAATTTTTTTTCATTACCATTACTGATTAATTTTCTCAACAAAATACATATCTAATTAATTTCTATTTTTTGCTTTGTGATTTCCCCCTGTTCACTTGTCTAGTTATATATATTCCCTATTTAGAGCTAAATCAGAATAGAAGAAATATGGACTTTTATTATTTTATAGTGAGATATATTTATTTTATGCTACGCGATTCTAAACCTCTCCTGTTTGAGAAGCAGCAGAGTGAATTGTAGAATAGATCAATACGGACGATGATCCTCCGTGGCTTACCGCGTAGTGCAGGATCAAACATTGGCGTCCTTGCTCCAACCAGCGACCAGGCAGTAACAAAGGGTCCATGTCCCTGAGGGGCTTCTGCGTTTTGTCCTCGGAGGATTGTCAGTTTTACCCTCGCCCATATTCAAGGGCTGAACGTTTAAATTATTCATAAACAGTCAAGTGATTTGTAAAATATGACTTACTATTGTGCTCGACAAGTTTCTCGCTTAATTCGATTCGGTTCTCGTCCGGATCGGCGTTTCTGCGATTTACATTGTTCAGATTCGTATTTAAAACAATTAATTTAATTTTATATAGAAAAATTGAAGGAATGAGGAAGAACAATAGCATGTTAATCAACTTGGGAATATATCGGCAACGATAAAGATAAAATATTTTTTTAATAACTTTTCTGTATTTGTTAATTATTTTATAAATGTATTAACAATGTCAAGTAATTTTTTAAAAACAATTTTGACTTTTCTATTAATTAAATTGTAAGTTATATTTCTTATATATAGACTGTTTTTTTTATAGATTCAATTAAAGTTTTTAAAATTTCTTTTAAATTTTAGACTTAATTACTATACATTTTACATTTGACTGATGACAAAAATAAGATTTCTAGAAAATGTGAATTTTTAAATAGCTCATTTTTCAAACATTGTATAACTCATTACATTATTGCATATATTTTTCATTACCGTGGATACATATGGAATGGTATATTTGTTTAAGGATTACTGATAATGCATATTGATTTAATAATATCATGCCATCTGAACACACACATTTATATTTTAATTTATTATATTACTTGGATTATATATATTTTTTGTGTTTTACATATATATCATATTAAATAAATAGAGTCAAAATACACTCAATCTACAAACATCGTATTAACAATTGAACAAATATCAGTCAAAGCTATTGATATAAATCATATATTATACAGAATGCGACATTTTGAGGATTTTATCGTTTATATTTTTATTTAAAATAAAAATTATCACATATAAATTATAATTTTATTTTCCATGATGTACTTCGCACAAACATGCCTATTTAAAAAGCACGCAAATGTAAATAAATGAATACTATATGTACCGTTAATATAGTATTTACTGCAAGTATTTACATTTCATTTTTAACGACGCACTTTGCGCGGATACATCCCCGTGCAGAGCTGACATTGTATCAGTTAAACCACCCCTAGCTAGCTGGTGATCTAATTTAATTGACACCATAATAGCGAGCCTGTATGGCCGTTAGACTCTTCGGGGCACACGGTCTTCGTGCCAAGGGATGAAAATATAAGGGCGGTTAGCCGGGGCGAGACGCGTGGGGCGAAGACAATTGAATTTCATGGGGGTTTGGCCGCTTAACCAGTTAATTGGTTTGTTCATGTTACTCAAAGTGTATAACTTTTCCCGCCGTGCCGCCGTGCCTGACCACTTTGTTCAGTGTGTTTGTTGATCCTATCGAATTATCAGGGTTGGGAACGTTACTCTAAAAAAGTAACCCGTTACCGTTATCGTTACTTTTTGTAAAAAGTAACTCGTTACCGTTACTCGTTACTAATTTTAAAAAGTAACGCGTTACCGTTATTTAGAAAGTAACGATTTGTTACTTTTTTCGTTACTTTTTTGAAATGCTAAAGTAAGATGTTAGATTATAAAATTACATTATATTTAATAATCAATATTAAAACTTAAAACTCCAAATTAGTTTCTATATAGCAAGCTTTTTTATATTAAACTCAACTAATAATTCTTCTAATTTTTTATATTAATATCTTTATTTTTTTGTATACTTATCTTTATAGGAATTTATATTGTAATTCACACAAATGTCATTTTGTCAAAAATTTTTATTAAACTTTGTTTTTAAAAATTAACGTTATTAAGAGTGCATTCCGATATTCACTGCCAGTACTGAAAATCTATAGTTCACATTTTATATATACTACAGACTTTTAGTACTAGCAGTGACTATCGGAATGTAGTCTAAGATATAAGGTACAAAATATTTTTCAAAAATAAATTTAAAATATATTATAAAATATTAAAATAAATATATTTCATAATTGCATTTATTGTACGTAACCTATAATCCGGCAGGTAATACATGGTATGTATTTGCGTATTGAAGAGGACTATTGAACGCGATCTATTGAACAGATATAAAAGATAATAGAGGGAAACTAAAGTAACGATAAAAGTAACGACTGAATTTGTTACCGTTACTGTAAAAATGTAACGACGTTACCATTACCATTACAGACAGAAAAAAGTAACGATTGTTACCGAAAAAAAGTAACGAAAACGGTAACGGCGTTACAAGTAACGCGTTACTTCCCAACCCTGCGAATTATGCAATAATTGCTCGAATAATTCTTGATAAATATTTGTATACTTTAGAACACTATATATGTATATTCTTACCTATATTCTTACACTGAGAGAAAAAAGTCGGAGTATTGCGAACTAAATATTTTTTGTGACTTTTTTTGATACTTATTATTTATAAAAAAATTTATTGTGATAACGAAATATACATTTCTGTGAAATATTTTGTGAAATATACATTTCTGTAAAATATATCTTATTTAAAGAGATGAAAATCAACGTGTGTAAAAATAAATGATTTATTTGCTATAAATAATATTTTTATTTCGCCGTATTTAAATAAACAATTTATTGTAGAAAAATATTTAACATTGTTTTGTAGGATATAATGTTTATTTTACTCTAAAAATATATTTCATAGAAATGTATATTTCGTCATCACAATTAATTTTTTTAATAACCAATAAATATTGAAGAAAAAATCACAAGAAATATTTGGTTCGCAATATTTCGACTTTTTTCTCTCAGTGTATGTATACTTTAGAAAACAGTTTGAAGTTATTTCTGGAGACAAACTTTATTTGTTTTAACATTCAACATTAAATATATTGACAATTAAATATTAAATCAAAGTATTAGATTTGTTTAAAAGCGAGGCCTTAAATATGTCTTAAACGTAATTTATTATTATGAAATTAAGAATACCAGTGAATATAAATTATTACACCGCGCTGTTCGTTAATAGTTAAAAAATCATTCTGTGAAGAAATCCCTTGTCAAATTCTATAATTTTTCCTAACTGATTTTGTGAAGACTTTGTTTTAATTTGACGGATTTGCGTGGTTTTCTGAATACCTGGAGGGAAAGAGTCATATTTGCTGGAACGGTGTAATCGGTCCGCGAGGAAAATCCGCTTTTGCGAAATGCCGGCGAGGTAAATGAATTCCGTCTTTCTCGTTGGCCTTCCGCAAGCCGTGGCAAGAGAGAAACCGTGGCCCTTTACGGCGCTTTTATGAAGTGAATATTTAACTTTACGTCTTGCGGGTTAAAAATGCTGACCTGCAATGCGCGCGGCAGAGGTTTAAAAAGTTGCCGAAGCACGGCGGTAAAAGATAACGGCTTATAAAACTTCCGAAAGTTCCGCCGAAGTAGGTACACGCAGACTTGCCCGACGGAATTGTTTTCTCAATTAAGAAGTTCTCAGCGTTGTTTGATACGCGATTTCTATCCGCGAATGTGAATTATCGTCAACGTTTCCTTCGATTCAAATAAGCAAATAAGATATGAATAATTATCACACGTCAATGATTAATCTGTAGTCTGTAAAGATAGATTCATAATCACAAAATAAAACTGTAATTTTATTCCCTTTAAAATTAAAAATACGCAGACTTTATAATTTTACAAAGAGAATGTCTAACAATGCTCTCCGTTCATTTTTTGCAAAACATAGATAGTTATAAAACCATCTTGTTTTTCACTGAAAAAATAATTTTGTTGTCATAATCAAAATTTCGTAGACCTAACCAAATAATTTGGTTAATATATAGTTTAATTACTCCAACCAAAAAATTTGGTCCCTTCTATTTAGTTCCTGCAACAAAAATATTTTTCTTGCTTTAATATTTTCTTTTAGATATTTTTTCGTCTTAATTTTATAATTGTACACGGAAAAAACAATAAGGTTGCCACAACCACAATAATAGTAACATTTGGTACAGCCACGTCCTGTGGTTGTCACATTCACATTGTTTTGT